>OX375835.1:5772142-6372142 GCA_947359405.1 Antitype chi | reverse complement strand
CAAGTACTGTAAATCGGTTGAATGCGTTATGTAAAGTAAATTATTTATGGTGTTATGTATTGGTACGTTGTTTATGTATTTTCTATATTATTATATACACGGAGAGATTGTTGGATTGACGAATATATACATACAGTTATAGAATATTGTCTTTTATGTTTTTTTTAACCTTTACTCCACCTAGCTTCTGATGTTTAATAAGTAGGCACCTATTACTTATATACATAAATAAACCTGTATAGGCATGCAGGTTTATGTGAAATAAGATATTTTGATTTTCAAACCTTTTTTTTTATGCGAGTCTTACTAGCACGCGAAGGGTTCCGTTCCACCGTACAATATTGAACACTACATATTTTATGATAAACACGTTTCTTCTAAGGGAGGTATCTCTTTAATTTTTAAGTTTATTTTATTATTCGCAGTTTTTATTCCGTGTGGTGCCGAAGAATAGCACCATCTCATTTCTTCCCGTGGGTGTCGTAGAAGGCGACTAAGGGACTTACTAGAGAATGGGCAGCAGCGTTCTCTATGCATTTTACCACCATACTGCGATCGCCAACCCGCCTGCCAAGCGTGGCGATTATGGCAAGCCCCCCCAAATTGGGGGAGGCCTATGTCCAGCAGTGGACGTCTCCCGGCTGAAATGATGATGATGATTATTCCCAGTTATAGCGGCAATAGAAATTCGCACTCTCAAAAAAATTCAACTGTCTTCCTATCACGGTTCATGAGATACAGCTCGACTGACAGACAGACGGATTGTCACATAGTAGAGGCTTAGTTATAGGTAAGGTCCCGTGTGCAATCTTTGGGAGCGGAACCTTCTACGAATGAAATGCTGTTAGTTTATGGCTTATGTTTAACTTACCACCAGATATAGTAACATATAACAGACAAAAATAGTAAATGATCACCAAAATTAAACCCGCATCTTAATGTAAAATTAAATTATAACCAAAGTTTTAACATCTCGCTATCCTGTTTAGGCAAAATGACTCCAAATAAACTAACCTAACCTAACCTAGCGGATTAGATAGAAATAGTGCATTAATTTGCTCGCTAAGATTTGGTGATCATTTACTACATTTGGTGTTCGAATACAATTTAAAGTGCAGTGGTGACTAAAATAGCTAGTACTATTGTAATTTTAGACTTTATTTTTCTGGTGTCAAGTTTATATTTTTGGTAAAAGAAGTAAGGGTATCAAAGCATTTTATGGTGGTCATTATATTTAACCCCTTAGTTTATAAGCGCACCACTTGAGAGCAGCTGGACCGATTAGGCTATTGACCGCTTAATTTTATTTCGATTGGCGTGCCCAGCTCAGAAATCAAAAAAATATATTATGGGGTTGATTGATTTTTCACCTAACGAATTTCACTTGTGAACTCTGTTGAAACTTACTACACAATATAGACTGAAATTATGATGATGGAGACGGAAGACAGTCGAGAGAACTCCGCAACAGTCTACAGCAGCTATATCGTGTTTGGGCTTATTTTATTCATCTTGGTGAGTTTAGTCTTAGCTGGGGTGTGAGTTTCAGTGTGTCATCGAGGATCAAACAATTAAGTCGTGGGTGTCGAGAAAAGTTCTTAAGTGAAAAAGAAACTGAAAAGCGTTAATTTAAACAAAAAATGGAGCCAAGTAAGACTTAAAGGGCAAATTTTTGTTTTTCAGAAACTTGAACAAAACCATTTTGATCAATAAATAAAACTCAAAAATCTTATCAAGTCAGTATATTGTTAAAAAAAAATTCGTACACTGTCTTACCGCTCGGTATCGTTCCAGAACCCCATTGTATTAAACTAGTTACATAATACAATAATTAGTTGGAAAAAAAATAACTAAAAAAAATATTAACAATGGGGTATTATGAAACGTATATCGATAATATTCGTTGTTACTTTACATACATAGTAAAAACTAAAAAAACATTGTCCATTCATATTGTGCACAACCCTTTATTCACGACCTTTGATAGTGCTGCCATCTAGTGAGTTGATTTCAAACTAGTGAAGTGAAAAATAACAGTTTTTCAGCAGTATTAATCCTAAAAATCTTGATCAATAATTTGAATAAATTTCACCGTCGTAAATATTGCTTTTGTTTCAATGGACAATGGCGCAAGTAACAAGCAAAAAAGCAACTTAAAAAAGCCAAGATTTAAAATTAAAATAGCACCGTTTGGACGGAATTACTGGCAGAAAGGAAACTTAAAATTAAAACTTAAAAAATATGGCATCTTGTCCAATTATGTTTTTCAAATTTTAATTCACGACTTTGTTCACTAAGTCAGTTTTAACTAAGTTTTAGTTAACTTTTAGTCAGTGAACTAAAATTTTAAATGAACCGCGTAGAAGAAAACTAGTTCCCGCCACCTATATAGAAAAGATAAAGGCCTGTTTTAACTAGAAATTAATATTTATTAACACAAGAGAAGCGCAATTTATTGAAATAATATTTTTTTCATAATAATAAGTAAAATTATTATTTTATTTAATCAAAAAATATTAAGTAGAAAACTTACAATAAACTCTGATAAAAAACCGAAATTTGCTAGAAAAGAAAAATATATAGTTCCTTATTACTTAAACCAGAAGGAACTGTTCAAATACTTTTACCTATTTAAAAAATACTTTTTTAATCTAGTTTCACAGGCCTTTACAACACCCTAAGAAATGACTTTCGTCATTAATTTTAATCTACTTCTTTACGTAATGCAAGGCAACCAGTATTTTAATTCTTAAATTACAGGGTTTTATATAAAAAAATCGAATCACGACGTATACGAACGAACGAATTATCACAAATTTATTATTATAAATATAGAAAATGCGGTTTTAAAACGTATTACAATAATTAAAAAAAAAATCAAAATGTGTATCTTCCTTAAAAGGTCGGCTGCTATTTAATTTAAAAACTTCTTATTTACTTTTAACTGTCGAAAAAAATGTACATTTTATGAAATATATTACGTTTTAAAACCACGTTTTCATATTATTTTTACATTTCTACTTTTCATGGACTGTATAAAAGTGATGTTTGTTATTTATAGTAAATAATTATTTTAATCTGACACAGATCCACTCCTTTCTAGTTTACTGTAATGGTAAATTTAATACACGTGGTAAAATAAACTAAAAAAATAAATCCTAAAATATGACTCAATTGTTGTGAAAATTAACACAACAGTAAAACAAAGTTACTATACTGACAAATTCTTCGATGCTCACCTCCAAATAGGCATTTCGATTTTCAAATTATTTAAAAAATATATTTTAATTCAGGCGCAACGCTTTTGTTCTAATGACGTAATTATAAAAGAAATTTATTTTTTACACCTCGTAACGTTTTCTAGTAAAAAATTCGATGTTTTAGAAACGAATGCGTAAATAATTTAAAAATATAATATGTCCAATACTTAGATGGCACTTAGCAAAATGATATACACACTATAGTTTAGGAGCTAGAAAACACTTCAATATGATTTTTGTATTTTTTTTTTGTTGCAAAATACCTACATTTTATTCAGTTATGGATCTAGAGATATTTTCCCGTAATTTTTTTTAATAACCGAAATACACAGTTTTTTTTTCTTAACCCGTTTCTTTTTATCCCAAAAAAAAACCGAAACTAAATCTTTTCCAATCTTCACAAAAATGTAATGTGAATATCATCAGCACTAAAAACGGTACCAAATATCACTTTAACTGGTATGCGAGTACCCGGTATTTGTGTAGGGACCACTGTACAATGAGCTACCAGTCCTGGAGTAGGTCTTCGGGTTCCTCCTCCTAGCTAGGATGAAGCCAATCGCTGCGATGACGCAAATCATCAGGATGACTCCCGCTATACAAATGCCGATCGCGAAATTCCGCTGGGTAATGCAGATCTCGTCTTCTTTCTGAAAAAGTAAGTGGCTTTCTGTGATTATTAAGTAAAAAGGACAACTATACAGCCAGCGTCAATAATATCGGGAAAAACCGACTGTCCAAAATGATTGAAACAACTTTGAAAATTAAAAATTAACTCAATGACACAAGGAATGTTTCAGAATGAAGACAGTACACGACAACTGTCATTCAGACAAGAACTTTATCCAATTGAGATAAAGCTTAATTTTCTTAGTTGTTGAGATCATTTTGAACAGTCTGTTCGTCCCGATATTTTTGACGCTGACTGTACTAAACATAACCTTGAATGAAAACTAATATGTTAATGGGTTCATGCTATAAAAACATTGGAAAAAGTAGTTGAGATAATTATAAAAAATAAAATGTAACAATGTATTATAATCTAGCCGTTGGTCAGTTGTGAATCTTACGGGTCGTCAGAAGCTCGAAAGTCTGACAACCAGTCTTACCAAGGGTATCGTGTTACCCAATAACTGGGTTGTGGAGGTCAGATAGGCAGTCGTTCCATGTAAAATATTGGTATTCAACCGCATCGGGTTAGCCTGGCATCCGACCAGAACATTATTGGGAAATTCTAGGCAGATGATGATCATCAGACCATTGATTAGAAAGTTGAATGTCTTACCTTCTCACTGGTAACTTCATCGTTGTCTGGCGAATCAGCTTCATTCACATACAGCCCCTTGAACAGTTCCACAGTAGCCGGTGATCCCTCGTCATCACGTCGTACGCGCCGCTTGTGTGCGCATGGCTCCTGTAGTTTAAAAAGAAACAGGTGTTAAAAACAGAGACATCGTTTTAAAGGGAATCTAGTCGCGGGCTCGAACTCACTGGTGGGCCTGGCTAAAGATCACGCTGTCTCACTAGGCTTTGTGTCCGACAGAGATAGTATCAGTGATGAGCAGTTAGACGCTAGTCTACACGCACAACGTTATTGAGTGAGATGCAGGATCATTTATAGTAAAAAGTTCGCGAAAAAATTTAGAAAAGTCCTTTGGAAGATCGGGTTTTATGAAAAAGCCAATGCATAAATTAATGACCAATAAAGTTTATAGAACTTTTCGATAATTGAACTTTGTCGGTACCGACTTGGTTTTGGAGATTTTACACTTCTTTTATTACTTAAACACGCCCAAAGTTAAGTAAAATTAGCAAGAAAAACGAATCTTTGTTGGCTCCTAACTTTTTAATGGGGTTTTATTTTAGTATTCTGTTTCCGTACAGACAATATTAATAATGAGACAAAACGATATCATATTTTACTTTGGATGTGCCATGTCAGACAGTGGAGTAAAACACTCCCGAAGTTTGTATGCAAAAAATGTGGACCCGGTTCACCTTAAGTAATCTAAATCCCTACTTATATTATAAATGCTAAAGTAACTCTGTCTTTCTGTCTGTGTGTTACGCTTTCACACCTAAACTGCTGAACCGATCGTCATGAAATTTGGCAGAGATATAGCTTGGGATATGGAGAAGGACATAGGCTACTTTTTTACGCGATAACCGACACCCACGCGGGCCGAGCTGCGGGCAAAAGCTAGTATTATATAAAAGGAGAAACTGACTGAAATATCAACGCACAGCCGAGACTACTGGGACTAGGAACGTAAAATTTTGCACACAACTTCCTTTTATAATGTAGGGGAATACTAGAAAGGATTTTTGACATTTTGACCTTAAAGTTTATATGAAAAATCATATTCCTTCAGTAATGTTCGGTTCCTATAAACAAAAACGCATCATTTTGCTTACCAATGGTGGCATTTTTTATTGCAAATCTGGGCATATAAACAGATTCGTAAGCAAATTTTACCTGTGATAGCTACTTCCATATGAGTGTCTACTATACAAAGCTACTTATGAGACACCAAACATCATCACAGTGCCTTTTAAGTGCCTATTTGAAATAAATGCTTTGACTTTGACTTTGACACACACACACACACACACCACTCACACACATCATTGGTAAAGATACAAGAGTTTTAATTTTAACCAATAACGGTCCGTACATTAAAGGAATCGGCCATTAATAAACTTGGCGCAAATACTTATCTTAGTTAATTATAAAGTATTTTTTGTTTTATTAATTAAAAAAGCAGTTGAACTTAAATGTACCAATACTGTATTGATTTCTCCCATTCAGTATTTGTGTTCTAATTTGAAAGGTAAAATTGGATTTACAAAAGTTTTTAGATTTGACTTTAGAAGCAGGCAAAGACAACATTGGAAAAGGATAAAAAAACGTTTTTTTTCTGTAATTTAAACCTGTCATCATGCCATCGCCAGTCACAATCGTAAATTACAACTTTGTCGGTGTCTTTAACGACAAATTACTCACATGGTTAATAAGAAAAAACATTCTAAGTTGTGTAAATGGTTGGCAGGTATCTTTACTGGAATTACATAAATGGATAACTACCGCGAAATTGACATAATTAAGATCTGCGTAATGAAAAATTCTTGTATTTTTTGTTCTTAAAGAACATTTTGTAAGTATCATGTACAGAGATCGGATATTCGGATGCATATTTACCTAAAGATAATTTTTAGCTATGAAAGTATGGAAGCGGCTTTATAAATTATTTGTAATATTTATTAAAAACCCCGGGATTCTTGGATTGCATAACTATTCAGATGTGTATTCATTTAAAATTAATGTGTAACCCGATACAAATACGTGTATGTACGAGAGGAGAGGTGGTTTGTATTAGTTAAAACAAAAAATAAACAAATTACTTACCTAAATTAAGACTTTTTCGATACAAAAGCGTATTCCATGTTAGCCAACATCTCAACTTTAGGTGAATATGCATCCGAATATCCGATCTCTGATCATGTAGCATACTTATTGGGTTTTGGGCCCAACTTCGTGTTAAACGTGATTGGTCTCCTTTATGATTATAGTAAGTCGCATCTGACAAAATATTGATTAGCAAGCAAATCACCAGCCCATATCCATAATCTTGCCTATTATGTTCCCACTGCTGGGACACAGGCCTCCTCTCTGTGAGAGGGAGTGGGTCGTAATCCACCACGCGGGCCCGTTGCAGGTTGATGGAAATCGCATATCTTCGATTTTTTGGTTTTAGAACATGCCAGTTCCCTCACGATGTTTTCCTTCACCGTTTTGAGAGCAGTGTTGATGAAATAATAAAAACAAAGTAAAACACTTGTCTGTGTTCGAACCTTCGACCTAGAACTCGTAAGTCACAGCCGCAACCAATGGGCTACCACCGCTGATCTGATCTGATTTATTTATTTATTGATTTAAGATCTCCAACAAAAGATGTACATAATAAGAAGACGAACGAAGTACAAGACACATAAATAAAGGGCAACGTCAGGTATTCAGTAGGTGTACTCCTTCACTTAGAGGAGACCACAGGTTTTTTCATCTTTTCTTGAATTTGAGCTGTACCAATCCGTTGAAGACAGAAGGCGTTTTTTGTTTGTGGTTGTGAAATCATCAAGTTACTTCTCCCGCTCTGGGTGGAGCGGAAGGGGTTCAGACTTTTACTGACTAAAACTCACCCATGTTCCCACAAGGCGTTATTTATTATTTATTATTATTAAAAGCCTGTGATGTCCCACTGCAGGCCAAAGGCCTCTCGACCCTCCTTCCACTTCTTTCTGTTAATCCTGCTAGTGACCAGTTCTTGTTGAAGGAGTCCAGCTCAACCCGCCATGTCCGTCTGGGCTTACCGCGACGTCGCTTGCCATTAGGAGGGACCCATTGGGTCGTAAGTTTGGCCCATTGGTCGTCTGACATGCGGCAGATGTGTTCAGCCCAATTCCATTAAGGCGTTAGATAAAAAAAAATACAAATGAACTTACGCAGTCCGTAGGATGGTTCAGATCACACAGCTTGACTTCACACGTGTAGTATACACTGGCAGTGTAAGGGAACTTGTGTGCCGGGAAGGAGACACGTGCTGTTTGCCGGTCAGCGGAGTACTGGAACTGGCCCATGATCTCGCCGTCTAAGGGGCAGCTGGGGAGATACAGTGGTTGGAATTATTGTAAGAAAATATATCGTTGGTCGGAAGAAGCCATATACTTAGTGGTGAAACAAACATACTACGTTCCAATTCCGGATACGACCCGCACCAGATTTGCGTAGAACAGTATCAAACATCTCTGCCGAATCTGCATTTCTTTTAAAGGATATTGCTAACACATTGTTGCATAGTAGATATTATGTTAAAAAATTATCTGCTCAACAACTTAAATAACGCAATGAATGTTATTGAACTTTCGAAATGAAAGCCATTCTTACTGTTAGTGTGTTAAGCAAGTTTTGGTTCTTCCTAGAAACATCGTAAAGAAACCGCCATCTCCTGATGGCGGTTTCTTTACGATGTTTTCCTTCACTGTTTTGACAGCAATGGTGATGATATAATTTACACGAAGTAAAGCACTTCCGTTCCGTGTGGTGCCGGACTAAATAATAGCACCATCCCATCTCTTCCCGTGGGTGTTGTAGGAGGCGACTAAGGGACTTACTAGAGAATGGGCAGCAGCGTTCTCTATGCATTTTACCACCATACTGCGATCGCCAACCCGCCTGCCAAGTGTGGCGATTATGGCAAGCCCCCCCAAATTGGGGGAGGCCTATGTCCAGCAGTGGACGTCTTCCGGCTGAAATTATGAATGATGATGAAAGTGCTTGTCTGGGTTCGAACCTATGACCACCGCTTACCAATTTTAAAGTGAAAGAGAAAATAAGAAGAATATGTCTCCCATATTCTTCTAATTCTCTTTTCCTATTGGGACTACACCTATCGGTAAAAAAAATACAATCTTTTCCCGTAGGAAATCATTGTTGGCCTTACTCATCATCAGCGGCTCTGCTCAGCCCATCCAAGCCCATTCCTCATGGGCACTTAGACCCCTGACACTGCTTGTCCAACGACACTATGAGGTCTAAAGATTCTCCTTAACCAAATCTACTCACCCGTCGTCTGCGATCAGGCTCTGCTCAGCCCATTCGAGCCCATCCCTCACACGGCACTCAGACCCCTGACGCTGCTTCTCTAGTGACACTGCGAGACCTAAGGTGTCTCCTAAATCAAATCTACTCACCCGTCATCAGCTATCAGGCTCTGCTCAGCCCATCCGAGCCCATCCCTCACGGAGCACTCAGACACCAGCAGACCGAACTGACGCTGCTTCTCCAGTGACACCACAAGGCTCAAGGTGTCTCCTATACGTACGTTTGACGCCACCTGGAAGTTTAAGAGTTGAAGATTGAGAAGGATTTGGCTGGTATTACGTGGCTTTTGGAGAAAAAGGCACTCCAGAATAATATGAAGTATCTACTTAAGTACTTTTTAAGGTGGAGTAGGAGTATCAGAAATTCAATTAAGAGATTACTATAATTACAAGAAAAAAACTCAAATGTAGGTAACCTATAAACGATAGTATAAGTTTTGAGAGTTTTTCAAATTCATGGGCGCTAATCCACCCCAGAATTTAAAATGAGCTCTGGCCACAGACAGGAGTGTTACGCGCGGCACGTAGCTCGTAGGGCGCAACTGCCCGTGTCAGTTGACTTAAATTTCGTCGCTGGCTTCACCCGATTTTGGCCAGTTTTAAACCGTTCTACTATAGGTATTAGCAGTACTAGGCATGAGAGTCAAAGAGAAGCAAAAAATAAATTGTATAGAAAATCCTTTGGATATCTACAGCATAGATCCTCACGGAAGTATAACTTGATATAGTTTGATTTGATCAGTATATTTGTCATACCTTAGCAATCATTAAGAAAAAAAAAACATAAAATGTCGGCAATCAAAACTTTACTCAACAATTAAACAAATGAGCCGACATCCCGCCCGCCGTCGCATGCCTGCAGTATTTTGATAGCATACGATCATTATCTTGGCTCCAATTGTGCATAACTGGTTGAGCGATAAACAAATCCGTGGGCGTAAAAGTATGGAGAACTTTAAAACCGGGCTTCCTTGGCTTTTAAAAGCATTTTTTAAAGGTTTACTGACAAGTTTATTGTAGGTAATATAAATTGCTGTACATCAGGAATTTCTGCTATATATTGTCGTGATTGCAGAGACAGTTATATTTGGAACCTATCTTGGCAACTACTTTGGTTAGGTAGATCAATCGAATTTGGAACTTGAGGAGCAAAACCCTCGCAATCACTGTACTTACTAATCTTTCAAAATGCTGGACATGTCACATCAGAATCAGCCTATAACGTCCCCACTGCTGGGACACAGGCCTCTCTGTGAGAGGAAGTGGGCAATTATCACGTGGCCCAGTGCAGGCTGGAGGATATCATATGTCTTTGAATATTTGGTTCTAGGACATGCCGGTTTCCTCACGATTTTTTCCTTCACCGTTTTGAGAGCAGTGGTGATGAAATTAAATACACAAAGTAAAGTGCCTGGTCGGTTTTGAACTCTATTACGAAGCAATCAGTGCTCTGGGGTCTGGACATAGTAGGACCTTCCAATAGCTCGGTTTTTAACGAAATACTCGGCTCCCGACTCCCTCCCAGCTCCTACCAGCTACCCTGCTCGTATAGTCTTTCCAACTAGCGTTATCGTCTACCCTACGTTTTCAGATTCGCGGTCTACACTCAAGAAACTTAGGCCCCAATTCTGTATGCTAATCATATTCCCCGCAGAATCTTACCACGTCCAAACGACGGCGACGCCAAATTCGCGTTCATTTCGCGCGGTTTAATTGAGAATACGTTATTAGCAGGTTCGAAGTAAGGAATAGTTAAGTAGTCAAATAAGGGCCCTGGTAAATACCATCCATTGTGCTGATGTTTAGGCACAAGAGAATGTCACTTATTTGTTCTTCTTCTTCTTTTCGTGTCGATGGTATTCGTTCACTTTTTGTTTTTTATGTACTTAGAGCCCAATAGTACTTACTTGTTCATCTTCGGGGTCCCCCTTGTAAATTTTCATGGATACGGAAGGCAACAATCCTGAGTCCTCGTCGAATTCGTCACTGAAACATACAAGTTACAAAATTATTTATTCTAAGGCAAGCTGCTCCCACAAGGTGGACCATGACCTTATAAAGGCTACAGGAATCCGCTGGATGCGGGACGCACAGAATCAGTCGAAGTGGCGGAGCTTGGGGGAGGCCTTGTCCAGCAGTGGACGTCTTTCGGCTGAAATGATGATGATGAATGGAAGCTGGTCTTAATTGTTTTGACAAACTAGAAAAGCTCTATGACGTATATCTACACCATAAAACTATATAGGTATAAGGAACAGGGTGTAAAGTTCACTCATACTCTATGGAAAAGGGCGGATCCTCCGACCAGACAGGTGTTGTGTCTGGTGGAAAAATGCTCGACGGTCGATATCGGGATGTTGTTTATATACCAGTCGCGCGGTAAACTCTGATTACGCGATGCAGGATTTGTGTGGCGTCAGGTCTTTGATGCGTAGTTTGCATCTGGCGTTGTAGATGCCGTCACAAACCTACGTCATAGGAATAGGCCAGAGACAAACCACGAACAGCATTATTGGTTAAAAGGGTCGATATAACCAGAAATTGATGGTGGACATCACGTCATCAAGTGTCTATGATTTTTTGGTTCTAGATTCTAAGATGTGCTGGATTCCTCACGAGGCGTTTCGGCAGCCATTTCAGTAGTTCCTTGATAAACTATGAATTACAAAGCTCTATTTTAAGTAACCCTATTTCTTCCCGTGGGTGATGCAAAAGTCGACTAAGTTAACTAATGAAAAAAGGGCAGCAGCGTTCTTTATATATATTTAAAACCATAAAGCGATCCCCCCCCCCAAGCGTGGCAATAATGCCTAAACCCAAATAATGACAAGCACCAAAAAAAAAAGGCCCCTAGAGCCGATCCAGCCCGTCCCGTGCTGCGATGCCCTAAGTCGAGGTCCGTACCCCTTAGCGAGTAGTCGCTCTAGTTTTAAGTTTTTAAGCCATGGCTGGAGGCCATAATTTATTAAGGTAGCCACAGGCAAGTCCGTTTCAGCAGCCGACAACCTCACCGGTTGACTTGCGAGATGTAATTCCCAAAAAAAAAAAAACTTGAGAGGTGTCAAGGGACATCCGGATGGAACGAAGTTAAAGATCAAAATAATAATAATAAAAAAAAAGACGAAATGAAAATATCTGGCTTTCTTTCTATAAGAGAGAGAGTGACAGACAGAGAAACATGCGCACGCCGCACGGCTTACAATAGCTTACTATAGCAAAAAGTGTCGTTACAACTTTTCGTGAGAATTTTTTCCGTCTAGCCCCCTTTCACAACGCGCGATAAGGAACTTCGTTCCAAAAATTGCCCGGCGGCCGGCCTAAGGGGGCTACGGTGTGGCAAGGGGTGCTTAGAATCCCGGAAGATTTTAAGTTAATCTTGATACATACCTGGTATTTTCACTAAAATCGTCGCTCAGCGAGTTCGTAAGCCTGTCAGCTCGCGGGCGGTACAGATGGAAGTGCGTCAGATCCCGGCGACGGTAGCGACACCTGACGTGGTAGCCTCGACCCTGACCGGTCACCAGCCGGAGATGTGGCTGCACGATGATGTTGTTGTAGTATTCTACGGTGCCGTCCTCCTGGGGGAAGAAAGAAGATAAATTAATTTAAAGACGATGAAATTTGAGAATTTTACTCACAATATATACATTTGAAATGGCTTTCCGTGTGTTTGCGTGATCGCGTTGTTCTTTTAAACCACGCAATGGATTTTAATGCGATTTTCATCATCATTTAGAGAATTTTTCCATTCAAATAAATACGATTGAAGTATCTGTTTTTTAATGTCAAAATAACAGCTTATTACTAAATATTATGTTAGTTATATTTTTTTTTTGCATTTTTATCTCTCTGTCTATCTGTTTGTTCCGGCTAATCTCCAGAACGGCTCGACTGATTTTGACAGGATTTTCACTAGCAGAAAGCTAATTTAATAAGAAGTAGGTAACGTAAGCTACTTTATCCTGGTAGCACGTTGCCGTGAGATAAAACTTTGCGAAGCCGCGGGCAGCAGCTAGTCCAACTGGATGGGTCGCTATCTGGCAAAACTAAATGAGCCCACTTAGTTTTGCCACCGGTAATTGAAGGAAGATGATGAATGGCAATCGGCTCGCTCCCTTTTGCGTGGAACTTACATCAGACCTGTCGAAATCTGGTTTTATACATCACTACCGGTCCCTTCAGAGTATACCTGTGATGCTATATGTTATATCAGTCTTGGAAGAAACCAAATCATTTCCTAACCTACCTGTATGTTCAGGGAATACCGGTGATACATAATCAGCCTATAAAGTTCCCACTGCTGGGACACAGGCCTCATCTCTATGAGAGAGGGTGGGCCGTAATCCAGCACGCGGGCGGCCCAGCGCGGGTTGGTACCGTACCGGTGATGTTATGTCATATTTCTAATATAGGTAATATATCTTTGACGAAACGAATAAAATTTTTATAAACAGTCTTTCATGTTTAGTTTTTTATGGCTTTTACTCAGTATTTCGTACCCATAAATGTCTAAAATATTTCCCGCACATAGCCAACTATCACGGACACTGTGCCAACAAGCTAGGCAGATTGCAACAAAGTGCGTGTAATGTAATGTACAGACCATGGCCCACAGCACCATAATTATACATTTGTTGCGCTTGATTGCTAGCTACTTTACTCGCAGATTAGTTTGTTGTATAATTGACGGCAGATAAATAATAAACTCTGCTCTTGCCATGTCAAGTAAAAAAAAAATCCGGGATTAATACGTCCTGTTGATTTGCTTGCTAATCTTATTTCTTTTTGTCGAGATTTGGCGCAATTGGAAAATAATGAGAAGGAAGACTTCCCCGATTAGGGTAACAATTTTTTTTCAGCATGTTGGGTATTGGTCCCAACTTTCTATTAAACGGGATTTTTCTTCTTTATGAATAAAGTAAGTCGCATCTGACAAAATATTGATTAGAAAGAAAAGAAGAAGAAAAAGTATTTATTAGACTCGCACAGGAATATCACAAACTTAACTACAACAAAATACAATTATTAAACGAATAAAAAATAAACTAAAACACTGCTACGCTACTTAGTAAAATTAAAATGATTAAACAACAAAAATAAATAAAAAGTTAAACTAAAAAACAAAGTCCTGTACGAAGCCAAAAGGCCACTATCTCAGCATGATGCTACGACATTTAAAAAGTGTCGCAGCGCTAGCAACATTGATAAACAAAAAACCCAAGATACACAATCAGCGTCTAAAAACCGTCCGCACAAATAGGGCGCAATGTGCGCTGGTGTCAAATTGTAGTATCATCAGTCAGTCTTTTTGAATATTGCTTTGTAAAAACCACTTTAAGTCATGCGTGTAAGGTTGAATTTGCAAAAAAATGTGTTTTATCATAACTATAACCACTGAGGTATAAGTTGGGGATAGTTTTGAGTGTTACTTTTGTTCCAGACTGTGAATCTTGCGGTTTTTTATATCAATGATTAAAAGCAAGCAATCCAACAACAACATTTTCGATTTTGGGCCCAATATGGCTGATCTCCTTCACTGAATGACATTACACTCAATACGCCAACCACTTCGCTCTAGGCCCGTGTGGTGGATTACGGCCCGCTCCTACAAAGGGATGAAAGATTATGGTATTACGGGCCGAATTTCACCAGATTAAAGACTTGACGGAACTACCCTGATTCCTGAGCCCTGAAGTTCCAACTTTTACCAACCAACCTATCTACGAAACTTCAGTAGAGCCCATCAAAGGAATAGCTTGAGTAATGGTTAAGTTTGTAGTTAAGGTTCTCGTAATAAACTTAAAGCGCGGTTTTTGGAGGTAAGTAGTCTTATTTTATTCTAGTCTATAATAAATGTGGGTAGTGATACTGGTAATAAAAGCCGTTACCGATTCCAAATTCAAACAAAAGCATACAAACATTGAACCATATTCAAAAGACACAAATTAAAATTCGAACCCGTCTCGATTTCCTTCCCAAAATCGTGCGCCGGCGCAGTCTGGTTGTACAGGAAATGACGTCATATCCCCCTATTGTGTTGCCTCGGTGGGCCCGCGTGTTTCGCTGACCCTACCTTAGACATTTATGGTAATTTCGAAGTTCAACATAAAAGGGTACTTATGATTTTTTTAGTGTCGTTTTTGACGGTACCTACTAGATTTATATATCGAGATCTTTGCAATGATAGGTTCTTTGATGAACATATTACGCTTGGTACACCGGTTGTTGACCTCAAGTATATTTAGCCTTTTTTACACGTCCATGAAATGGATATACTCTGATATAGTCTTAGTCATGTCATGACATATGCTGCACCAATATGTAGCTCTGAATTTTAAGAGTCATTAGTCGATCTCCTATATCGTTAATAAAAAAATTGGGAAGGTATCTAGGCAGGTACATCACTGCACTTCTCTAATTATGGGATGATATCGACTACAAAACTAGTTAGGTTGGTCCTACTTTACAAAAAACATTACGAACTTACGAACATTACATCTTTAGCTAACTGCTGATGGCAAGAATTATAATTTTACCCTTTTTACACGCTTTATATTAGCTTCAATTGTATGTCTGTTTGTTTGTAACAGACTCCTTATGACGCGATTTTGACCCACTTTAAATGCTTCACTTGTATGTTTGTTTGTATGTAACCGACTCCTTTGAGCGCGATTTTGACCCACTTTAAACGGTCAGATTTCATTGAAACTTTGTAAACTTATCGAGGACCGATGACAATTCAATAATTAAAAAAAAATGAGAAAAATATAAAAAAATAAAGAAAAAAAAACAAAACTGAAAAAATCACGCTTTTGTAGTCAGCAGAACTAAAAAAATGAAAATAAATAATAGTTTAAAAAACTAAAAAACACGCTTTAAAAACCAAACTAAAAAAGTAGAAAATAATTTAATTCAATTAAAAAGCGTGGGGTGCTTAACGTTAATTGATTATTAAAATACCTCAAAAAGCGTGTTTTTTAGTTTTATATACTATTATTTTTCACTTTTGATTAATTTTGTGTTACCTTGGACAAAAAACTGCTTCAAGAATCGAATAGACAGATTAAAAATATCTCCAAGCTTTTTCATACATACGCATCAGCTAATTAGCTGCTACTAAGTATGTCTGATTAAGGGACCATAACTGTGAAATATCGGATAAAATATTTGCAGTTCAAGACAAAAATTAAATGTAGGATCTCACTCAACTAAAAAAGGCTTATTGAACTATTTCAGCGACTCTTCCTCATCCAGAGATTGACAATATAATAAAAGTGTCCATTTCAGAAAATTCACGGGGCGCCAATTACGTATCAACGCATTTGGAAGCCGTGCCCTAAAAAAAACGACGCCATCTTTAAATGTCAAAAATAATTGACATCAAAAAATTACAGACACAGTGAATCTTTGACATAACACTGCCTATATTACATTACCTTCACAAGACAAATTACCTACAGATGTTCTGTACATCAAAATGTGAACAGGTTTGTGTTAAATATGGCAAAGAAAGACAAGTGGCCTTTTGCTTGACCTTGTGAGCTGTCCGAAAGGCGTGAGTGGACTTAAATGAGGTGAATTTAAAGTGTAGTGGGTATGTAGTCGTTATAGATGGCAGTAGTTGGTTAAGTTGATATGCTTTATCAGATTCTATACAATGATAATATTACCTTTAGATGCGTTACCGGCGCTCAATATTGGCAAGATAAATGACAGGTAATTGCCTGCCGTGTTATTAGTCACGTACCATCCAGTGACGCGGCGCAACGCTAGTGACGTAACTAATTATGTAGGTATGTTTATCCCTTTCTAACAACAGGAATCGGTATGGATCTTTCCTGTTATTTGTGCACTGTATGATTGTATGTACTACTAGGTAGCTGCATTCATGGTTTACGCTGTTTTTGGGTGCTCTAATGTTCGTATATGACGCGTCTATTTGTAAAACGTCATTGATTCTATATTGATCTTTATAGAACTGTTCTTCAGACTGTAGTTTCTAAGACAAGCAAGCTCTAAGCATTCATATCAGAAAAGAAAACAATCTATCTTGAAATCTATGAATACAGTACATGCAAAAATTAAATAAAACTCTAAGCAAATCCAGTTTGCTACGTTAACCAATTAACACTTTGTGCAAATTACATAATACACAAAAAATCTGACTTAAAATAATAATATGTATGTAGTTACCTGTATACAACGTGTAACAGACAGGGTATATCAAGGGCACAGCATCTTTGGATGATATCAAACAATATTGGAAGGATTTTTTAATCCTGTCTCTACATGTTCGGAAGTTATGAGAATTTTTAATACATTGATACCAAAAACCGAACTTTCCAAATTGAAATAAACACATCACTCGGAAGATATATAACGTGGTATTGGCAAGTAGTGCGGTGACACGTTTGTTATGATTTGAATATAAGAATCATATGAAACCGATTTGGTATCAATTCTTAGAGTATTTTATTTTGAGCTGAAACTATGCATAGTGATTCTATACCAGCTGTTTATCTTTAGTGCTTAAGGATAGCAATAGGGTTTCTGTTACACCCTGTATAAAAAAGAGGCAAAATAACCACAGGGCATCAAAAATTTAACCGCATCGCTGTGAACAGGAAAAGGGCCTAAAAGGCTGCCAGCATTGCCACGTTGTATGGCGATGCTGATTCTTTGGCCAAGAAATAGGCCAGCCCTCTGTTCACGTCGAGTTAACCAAGTTAACCAGCCGCTTAGCGATGTCTCGAAAAACCAAGTGGGCACTCGGATCCCAAATAACAAATTAAATTGAACTGGGATCATGGCTAAAGAGTAGAGAGATGAACTTAGGTATGGAAGGAAAAAAATAGATTGGGAGATATATGAATTAATGGTGGCGTTAAATTTAATCACAAGCTTCACAGCAAAATATACAAAAATTATCATTGACGTTACTTAAACCATAATTGAATAGCCGACATAGATAGCAGTACAACCTACTTTTCATCACATAACATCACCTCTTTCTGCAGGGCGATTCACATAACATTACAATTTAAAAACCAAAGAGAGGCGTAATGATTGCAGAATCCTGCCAAGATGGCCGACCCCGATTCTTTAAGTATGTATGTCTTATGCAATAATTGAAAGGCAGACGCGGACTTAATTATAAGTTTTTTTGTTGTTTATACCTTGTATGAGATTTATATGGGTTAGCATTATTAAGATTGCAGGTGATTTTTAGGTTTTAGGGAATTTCTGTCTAGTCTATTGGAAAATTTTGCCTTTCTTGATTTTTTTTTGTATCATACATAAAATGAAACTATGAGAGATGACGGCTTATAGAGATTGTATGGAAGAAATAGGAGCCAAACAAACTTGTCCTGGAAAGAAAATAGGTAATAATTCAATTCATTCAATTCCTTGACTATTAACGATTCAACTCATTCAATTCCTTGACTATTAATGATTCAATTCATTCAATTCTTTGACTATTAATAATTCAATTCATTCAATTCTTGGACTGTTAATAATTAAATTCATTCAATTCTTTGACTGTTATTTCAATTCATTCAATTCTTTGACTTATAATCATCCAATTATTTTACTATTAATAATTCAATTAATTCAATTGGACTTTTGTGCTTTTAGGATGGTTTTAGGCTGTAGATTTCAGGGAAAGCATGAATTAGGAATATAATGATTTGGCTTGGCGGTATTTCGTGATCTACCTATCATCATTCATCATAGGTAGAGTAATTCAGGATAGCAATGTTTAGCAGAACAGGCTTTCGTTTTTGAGCATGGGATAAAGAGACTTAAAAATACTACAAATACATAATGTAGCGGAAAAACATCTCACAAATACAGTCTTTAAAATTCAAGTTTACAAGCAATCTATTCACAACAACAGGCCCACGTTAAGCCGGAGGTCGCATCGGTCACAACTTATAATAACTTAAATACCTAACTGAATAATTACTAAAGATTGTGTAGTAAATGACTACTGATAATCGTGCTGTGAATGCCGACGCTTTATTCTTATGTAGCTATTTAGCTATTGTGTTTATTTCCATTCCTTGTGAAGTAGAAAAAGATTGGCTAGTGAAGTAATGGTAGGTATTAGCGATTTCGTTTTACATTAACTTTAACACTCCGATTAGTGGGAGTAAGTAAAAAACTTATCTTAAGCAGGATGCGCTAAGTTAGTCCCCGTACTTTTTTTTTAATTGCAAATGCTGGTTAGTGTAAGGTTGTATGTTGATTAAAATGCGATTAGCGCCTTTAACAAATATTGCTTAACATAATTATAATATAAAATCATTAAATTATGTCTTTTTCATGAAATTGACATTCAATGAGAACTGAACTTGAATGAACTTAGCAAGTCCGAGGCTATGTATTTTCATGGTTCTCGGAATGCGCCACCGACTGGTTCCCAAATAACGGTAGGAGGGGTTCACATCGGCGTCGAGTCGACGATGAAGTACCTGGGACTCGTCCTCGACAGCCGGTGGAACTTCGTGGAGCATTTTCGACGTTTGGCTCCCAGACTGGAGCAGGCAGGGGCTGCCTTGAAGCGGCTCCTGCCCAATCAAGGGCGTCCAAACGTCCGGTGTGGACGCTTTCATTGAGGCGCCGACCAGTCCGCCGGTTGAACGCGTCCCATAGGGTCATGGCCATCCGGATGATCCGGGGATACCACAAGATCTCCGGTGAGGCGGCGGGCCTCCTTGCACTGATTGCCGCCATGGGATGTGGAGGCAAACATCCTCACGCACACATGGGAGTGGCGCGAGGAGGCAAAAGTCCGGGGCATAACTCGGCTGCCGCGAGAAATTACGGCACAGCGGATGGAGCTCCGGCGGGATCACATGGCGACATGGAGAGTGCGATTGTCGCAACCCAGTGCTGGGCACGCCATGATTGCGGCGGTAAGTCCCATTTTTGAAGAGTGGATTGAGAGGCGCCACGGCGTCCTCACCTTCCACCTGACGCAATTCCGCACTGGACACGGTTGTTTCGGGAGGTTCCTGTTTCGGGTAAGGCGGGAGGAAGCGCCCGGGTGTCACTACTGCGTAGATCGCCCTGAAGATACGGTGGAGCATACGGTGGAGGTCTGCCCGGCTTGGGGGGAACACCGCCGTGTCCTCGTGGAGGCGATCGGTGGTGGCGATTGCTCGCGTCCGGCCTTGTTCCAAGCCATGGTACGGAACGAGAGTGTTGCTCGCCGTCCGGTAAGGACTAAGCCCGGGTCGACGGCGTGTTGTGTTCCACGCGCGCTTCAAAGAGATGTCAGCACCAACTCGTGGGGTCCGAAAGGGCCGATGCCTGCCAGGAGTGCGGGTTGTTCGAAAGAGATACCACGGCCCCTGGTCCACAGGCAACTAAAGTAACACGGGTGGGTTTAGTCAGTAAAAATCTGACACGCCCTCCCACTCCACCCAGAGCGGGAGAAGTTATTTGATGACTTACAGCATTCGTTATTATAATGCTGTAAATACATACGTGTTACGATCGCGAATCCTATTTTAATCAACATACAAACTGACACTGATCAGTAAATTGAAAAAAAAACGTAATGAAAAATGATTTCGCGAAGTACATTAGCGCATCCTCCTAAAGCTTTAGGCAGCCCAGAGTCTGAATTTTGGACCAGTTTATGAGGCCCAGACGGCATGGTTGGCGCAGTGGTAAAGCGATTTACTGCTGCGCTGCGCGTCGTGAGTTCGATCCCCGCACGGAACAAAATATATTTGTATGACCTAGCTACAAGTTGTTGTTCCGGGTCTGGCTGTATGTGTATGTGATCTTAAATGTTTGTAAACCCACTCACAATACAGGAGAGATTCCTAGATAGGGGCAACGTTAAAAAAAATGCAATAGGCTCGCCCTCGAGATTAAAGGACTGTGCGTGTACTTCTCAATCTACCCCTTCAGGCGAAGCAGCCTTGATGTTATATTTTAACGTGGGTGTGGCAAAAACTTAGCGAATATCTTAACTTATGCATATTATTTTAATGCTGCACAATTTCGCAATAAACTTGCCAGCTCCTTTTGCGAAATGTCAAATTTTTATTGCAATTTTACTCTTTAAGGTTTAACGGATATCGCTCTATTTAAGTATATTCTATGTTTATGCAACTTCAAATTATCATATTAAGAAGGCTTTCGATATATTATACTGACCGTTATCAGAATCCTAGCTATATAGGTACGTAAACTATACTATCTTTTTTTTTGAGGTTGGTAAATCATCAAATAACTTCACCCGCTCTGGGTGGAGCAGGAGGGCGTGTCAGACTTTTACTGAGTAAAACTCATCCGTGTTCCTTCAGTTGCCTGTGTGCCAGGGGCCATGGTATCTCTTTCGAACAACCCGCACCCCTGGCAGGCATCGGCCCTTGCGGACCCCACCAGTTGGTGCTGACATCTCTTTGAGGCGCGCGTGGAACAACAACGCGCCGTCGACCCGGGCTTGGTCCTTACCGGACAGCGAGCTACCCATTACTCGCCGTCCGCAAGCTCGCGCCTAACGGTGGCCGGGAATCAGACAGGGATTCCCGACGCCCAGGGGCCTTAGTCTGCTATTTTTATAAATTCGTCATTCCAACACGATCACATTGTCATTCATTTGTCATTTTGCTAAAAGTTCGTAATCAGCTAAATTCATAATGGTCGATCATTGGTCGGTCAATGGTCTCATAATAGAATTGTGTCATAATGGCATTTTCGTATTGCCATTATTATAAAACTCGTTGGTAAAGAAATGTTTTTCGAAAAACTACTACTAAATTTGAACATTTATTCATGCCAGATGTCATTTATATATATTTTTACATATTATTTATTAGTGTTATAAGCAATCTAAAGTAGTAGGAAGTTCGAAAATTAAGTCAGTCATTCATTTGTCATGATGCACGAGATTACCAATAAATGCCATTTCTTTCAATGGAGTGTCAGTGGCTGACCATTGGAAAGTCATAATGACGCCATTTTATTAGTAAATTACCAAACTTGTCAAAATCAACAATTTATTATGAAATCAATGATAGACCATTCTGGCACTATTGTAATAGCAGACTTGAGGCCCAGGGCGTCTCCTGCGGCGACTAGAGCCGTGAGGGCGCATATACTGCCTAACCTATACTATCTTAGCCAATTTAGAAGAGCTGTTTCATTATATTTACAGTGTTGGTGCCATAATAAAAGTTTTTCATATGAATTTATGAGTAAATCTGTACCTACTTTTACCCCTTGAACAACCATCATCATTCTTCATTCTCCTGCCTTTATCCCAATTAATATAATTATATTACTAGCTTCCGCCCGCGGCTTTGCCCGCGTGGTATTCGGAAATTATCCCGCGGGAACGTACCTACTACCGGCATAAAGAGTTATAATCTATCTGTGTGCCAAATTTCATCCAAATCGTATCAGTAGTTTTTACGGGAAAGAGCAAACGCTTTTTAGCTTTTAGTACATTATCTACATAATTGTTTTCATTAAAACCGTTTAACTTAAAAATATTTTTTTACTTATTTCATTTTCAAGTTTTTATTTTGTTACATATTATTTCCCATTCTTTAGCTTTTTTATTTCATAGCGTAGGTTCAGTATTTTATTCGTTAAGCCCTTTCATTCGATACCCATATTGAGGGAGTTGTAAAAAATATATAATCCGCCATTGCGGCGGCCATCTTGGATTTATACTGATACTGATTAGATTGTATTGTTAACTCTAATCTGCAAACAGGAATGAGGTAAAATTTCAAGTAAGTACCTACTAAATTTGACCCAAAAAATAAATAGGGCAAGCTAAATAAAACCGTTTAAAAGACTAAGATACTTCCATACATTTTATTAGGTGGGTCCTTAAAAAATGTTTGGAAGCTTGGAATTATACTTTTCTTACTAATTTGCCCACAAACTTCCGTGATTAACCAACTCAAATCAATTGCCAAGAGCTTGTAGTTAAATGCCATTTTTAAATTCTCACGATTTCGCTACGTTGACCTCGATTGGAACATCTTGAATTAAGTTGCACATTTCGACTCATAAACAAAGTGTAATTGAAATAATTCAAATCATTCGTTTATATCTACATAATTACAATATTAAAATCATTCATTTACTGACAGACAAGCCAAAACCCCTGGCAGATATAGGCCCTTACGGATCCCACCAATTGGTGCTGACATCTCTTTGAGGCACGCGATTAGGGTGTAAGCTACTTTATACGGGTTATGTTATCACTGGGGAGGAGCTAACTATATCTACTATGTTCCATGTTCTACGTTAGAGGCTTTGGTTTCCGCACATACTCCTACTGGCGGACCATTGTGCGTGGGCCATGGCGGCCATCGGTGGGTATTCCAACCAGCCGACCTCCCGCCAGAAGTTGATGCCTGTGGCCCTAGTGTGAGTTTCATTTAACCACCTCGAACAAACGCATCGAGCGCGTTCGGCGCTCCGATTGGTCCGTCACCAATCCAGGGCCAATCGGAGCGCCAAACGCGCTCGAAGCGTTTGATCGAGATGGTTAAGGTGAATGCGCAGTGGTAGAGCGCGAAATTCAAATTTTGTTACGTTTTTTGCAATTTTCAGGTGAGTGTCAGCTTGTTACTTGATCAAAATATGATTTGCGACTATAACATGTACGTATTTACAGATTTATAATTATTAGAATCAATAATACATCTTTCTAATTTAGATCTGTTCCATAAGAACAAATTTCTTATGAAAAAGTGCTTGTGGAAGAAATCTAACTTATAAGAGATATATTAGACATTCTAATGACTAAATTCTGTAAACACGTACCTGTTATATTCGCAAATCACATTTTGATCAGGATACAAACTGATACTGACCTGAAAATTGCAAAAACGTAAGAAAATTTGAATTTCGCGGTCTACCACTGCGCATTCACCTTAAATGAAACTCACACTAAGGCCTCGGAGCGCCAAACGCGCTCGAAGCGTTTGATCGAGATGGTTAAATGAAACTCGCACAGAGGCCTCTGTATCTACTTATTTTTGTTTGTTTCTAAGCAATTCATCATGACGCTTAAAAATCGTGACATCATTTAACTTGTGCTGTTACGGTCCTTACGTACATAAACATAAACATTATATAATAACAACCAACGAGGTCTCACAAGTCGTCAAACTGATAATGAGTACAACCTTCTTTCTGCTCGTCCACGCGTTAATGTTATGTATTTTACATAAATAATACATACACATTATATTAAGAATGTACGATTAGGTAAAGACACCTTATGTTTTCTTGATATAGATATGAAGATATCGTTAGTTTACCCCGCCATGTATTTGGAAAAATCTTACCGGGAAGACTTACTCGTAAGTAGGCAAAGTAAGCTGTCATTAGTGTCAATCCCTAGCATCTGCGGGGTACTGGTGAAGGCAACTGTCAAAATGGCGCTGACGTAGCTACTTCCCAATACAATCAAATAATACTTACAAGAAGTGAGGTGGTTTTATTTTAATTTTTTGCAAAAATGACGCGTTGTTGTATTCCTAAATACTCGGAAATTGGAGTCAACCATTTCCCGAAAGACCCTCAAATTAGAAGATTGTGGCTTGAAGCTATTCGTAGATTTTTTTTTTAATAAAACAGATTTCGAGGTAATGTGCGGAAACGTTTTGAAGAAAGTAATTATTATTACGAGGAACTATTTAAGGTTTAAACTTCTGACTTTATCCATGTCAAATACTTGATATAAATAATTACATAATTGAGCATAAGGTCCTTGGTCCGATTCCCAGATCAGGCGAAGCGTCAGCAATAGGAATCTTTAAGTACCAGCCCGGAATCTGTATCTGTCAGTATGACACCAATCGAACATAGCGATTGGTGTCCATTGCCCGACAGTCTGACGACCAATCTTACTAAGTATCATTTAGTAACCGGGTTGCAGAGGTCAGATAAGCAGTCGCTCCATGTAAAATACTAGTATTCAGCGGGTTCCAGTGCTAAACAGATGGTGACCATTCAAGGTAGGTAGGTAGGTCCCCTACCTAAGCAAACACAAGTGAAAACAATGTAAATATTGTTTTTTCTCACCCTCCTTTGTTTTGCGACGGAAAGATAAATGTTAAAATCAACATAAAGTTTCTATTTAAAAAAAAAATGATTTGTTATGTGTAGTTAGGATCAGACGATATTTGTTCCTTGATATTGTAAAACTCCATTTGTATTGTATTTTAGTTTAAATATTTACTGTGGCATTTCATGGCCTTTTTAACAAAATATTCACACTCAGTTTGTTAATTGAGAATTTGTGGCTTGTTTGTGGCTATAATAACACTTTATTTATCAAAAAACTGTTATCTTTTCTACAATAGCATAGTTACAGGCATCGTCTGTTTGGCGTTTTCATTGGCCGTCCCCCGACGTGACAATGCTTTGATCAAAATATTACCTACAACATAAAAGGGCATTTTTTTATTTTTTTTACTTTTTAAAGGTTTTTGTTTGGGTCGGGGGTTTTTAATTTTTTTATTCCTGCTTTTTAAACTTACTGTATTAATAGTAAACACGCTACGATCGACACATGTCACGCTTAAATCTGCGCAGCTTTACGTATGTCTACGGTGAAGTTTGTAACTAATTTTTCCTCATTCCTCGTCTTGATCACCATTTGTCTATAACCTTGATGATGATGATGATGATGATGGGACTCCCTTTTCCGCACGTAGACTCCCATTCGGTCCGTTGTGCGTTGTGCGTGCGCGTCTATAACCTTATTCATTGAGACCTTTTCAATGAGCCCAAACACAATACTTCTGCTGTTTGTTGGTGAGTAACTATGGGAATCTAGGAAATTCCAGGTGATGCTCCAGCATCAGTTCAAGGTTACTTTGTTCGTTTAATATCTTTGAAGTAATAGAACACCAAATTTTGACTCGATCAGACCCGTGGAAGATGCTCAAATCCTTTCATCAACCAGAAAAGAGCTGATAATTTTCAAACGGCTGAACCGATTTTGATGAAACATGTCTAAGAACCACCGCTAGGGGCCCTACTTTAAAATAAAAAAAAACCGTACTCATATCGGTTCACCCGTTTAAGAGCTACGGTGCCACAGACAGACACAGACATACCGCTCACACTTATAACACCCCACTTTTTGCGTCGTGGGTTAAAAAGCAACATAAATTGTAATTTCTGTCTGAGGTAAATCAATAAGCCTAGCCTTTTCTCAACTATGTTGGGGTCGGCTTCCAGTCTAACCGACTGCCTATCTGACCTCCATAAGATGTCACTGGGCCCCACCAGACACGAGAAGTAACTGTTATTTATAATATACAAGGTGTAACATAAATAACGCACAACCTCTTAAGGGGTCATTGTACTCATCATTATCAACAAGTTTTACTATGGGACCAAACCTGAAATCGTAAAAAAAAAATCAGCTGTTCCCTACATTTTGACGATTTATGCGAATACAAGTGTATGGAACAGCTGATTTTGTTTCGCGATTTCAGGTTTGGTCCCATAGTAAAAGTTGTTGATAATGATGAGCACAATAACCCCTTAACAGGTTGTGCGCTATTTAAGTTACATCTTGTATATAGATAACTATTATTTTCATTAAAGAAAAAACGTGATAACTTGATTATGTTAAAAGCCTTACACAGTCATGCTATTACCTCACTGCTTGCTGACTAAACTATGATGTCATAATGTACCTACACACGGCTACACATCAAGCTATACATTTCCAGTATAAGCTGATCTCGCATTCTATAGGATTTCCGTACAGTGCGAGATCAGCGTAAACTGGAAATTAATAGCTTGATGTGTAGCCGTGTACACTGTGCGAAATTGATTTGTATGCAGGTTGCAGGTACGATCACAGAAAGAGATTATAAGGAACCAGGGTCGTCGGATATATTTGAAGTTTAGTAAGAAGCCAATGGATGTTTTTGAATTAAATTGAATTTAATTAATAGAAAACAAACAAATATATAATTAAATAAAATTTCATTCGAAAACATCCATCGGTTTCTTACTTCAACTTCAACTTTTTCTGACGATCCTAGTTACTTAGTTATTTTGGTGACTGTACATTTTTCGTTTAATCTAGCATTGAATTTAATTGGAGGCATTGGTACCACCGATGTAATGGGAATTGAATGTATTTTTAACACGTTAGAAGTCTACAGGTAAATCAAAGCCGCTCCTATTGGTTATGAGACGATTAGCCACTGATGACAATGGCAAGTATAAGCTGCACCCTAATTGCGTAACACACTATCAATCAGAATTTGAATCATTTTGAAGGATAATATAGCCCCAACCCATTGCCTCAAAGGTTCGAAAAATGCCCAACAGCATAAACTCAAATAAACCCGCTTAATCAATCCCGCTTATTTCAAATAAACCAATTACAGCCATTTTTGAATGATCAAGGGGTCAATCAGTCAGAAAGATAAAACTAGTTGGCCATTCCAAAGCGTAGTAGGTTCCTATGGAGAAGAACGGGCAAGAAACTCCAGGGATACTCTTTTATATCAAAAATTGTTACAGAAAGTTGGTTACATCATTTATGTTGAAATTATCAACGTGAGAACAAGTAAAAAGTCGTGCACACTAAAAGGGTCAGTAATTAAATCAAAAACAAAATAAAAATTCAGAAATTAAAATAAATAACGCAAAGAATGTTGTTGAACTGTCAAAATGAAAGCTATTCCTACTGTTAGGGTGGTACGTAATTACCTCTCTGAGTCTCTGCTCACTAAACTGTTTCGCCGTCTGTACAAAGTAGGTACGTCCTTGTGGAAGAGTCGTGATTCGCTCACACAAGGAATCAATAAACGTGGAATGATAATAATTATCTATCCACATGTAAGTTTATAACTTCCTGTTTCTATGGTAATGGTAATTTATGTTCCGTGGTGCAAATAATGTTGATCGAATGATAATTAATGACTTTAAAATGGTGATTGATTTTATGGGTATTTTTCTTTACAATCAATTTTATTTCCATCTTGAAACCTTATTTCATCATCTGCTTCGCCTTTTCCCATGTTGGGGTCGGCTCCCAGTCTACCCAGATGAAGCTGAACACCAGTATTTTACATAGAGAGACTATCTATCTGACCTACACAACCCAGTTACTGGGTAACACGATACCACTTGGTAAGACTGATTGTCAGACTCACCTTCACGTGTCAATAGAAATCTATGTATATACAGTCAGCCCAGAATTTGCTTTGAGCTTCGCTCCTTCAGCAGCGTCCATCAACTCCTGTAGCGTGCAGACACCAGGACACGCTGGACACGATATTAAGAGAGAACAGGGCGTGTGATTCTCTATACAAATGTATTCCCCTTTTTTCTTTCGAATAATGCCTCGAGAGCAATTTCTTTTTTCTTAAAATCAAGGTCTGCTGTAAACACGTCCCCGTAATTTCCTTTTTTCAGCAACTAATTAGTAACCAAAATAGACCAAAAAAAAACAAAAAAAAAACCCGTTAAAATATGACCGTCTAAAATTACAACAAATGCCCTATTTTTACCGCCGTGTTCAGAGGACTACCAGACCAATTAGAAAAGTTTTTAACATAAAAAATGACAGGAACCTAAACATACTCTTTCTTAAAATGTTAATGTAAAAAATAATTGAATAGGCTCAGTTTTCGAGGAGAAAAAAGGGGAATACGAAACGTCAATCTCGTTAAAAAAATTGTGATAATTTCGGTCTGAGCTGCAGCTGTCCCTATCACACACTACGGGGCAGACTTATTGACAGCGCGACGGCAATAGTTTCTTCAAATACCTATTTTTTAAATTCCTCGCAGGCCCCGTCCCCTTTTAAGTGCCCCATTTTTTGTGAGACAGCACCACATTTACACTCCAGAGCGGAGTCATCTGTCAATCTCCACCTGAGCAGGTTTTCTTTACTTCGGCCTACCTGAGTCCGGAGTCTATTTAAAGTCTTTCAGCTGAGTCAAGGCAACATGAGTCCAGGTGCAAGATTTCCATGAAAAGATGTGCAAGGTGGAACGAACGGGTTTGATAGGGAAGCACTATTTCGCCTCAGCTTTAGCCTTTCTTTAGACCGGTCGCCACTGAGTGGGAGGACTTTATAAAGCTGTTATAAAAATAAACTAATATTCTTTTAATTCAGACTATTAAAATGTATGTTAGTCGTGAGGAAATCAATAATTGTATTTAAAGAACATAAAAAATAAAACGAAATTGTTAGGTAATAGAAAATAAATTGATATAAGTAAGTAAATGAACATTAAATTGATAAAAAAGAGTCCAATTTAAGTTAAATTAATTTCAATTAAATTTCAATTGAAATTTATAATAGTCGTAAAATTCAAATAAATTATTAAATGCAAATATAAAACAAAGAATCATGTAACATGTAACCTGATATCCCGTTATAGCTGTTGTTGTAGTAACTGATAATAAAAGAAACCTAACATACTATTATATTAAGATGCCGTTACCCTCATGCACTGCAGCACACAGACATCACGTGTAGATTCCTATCACGCATTCAACGCGTTTCCTGAAGTTACGCAACGTGTGTGACTAAGCAATATAAAGTCGACCGTCCACTGTGTACGGGTCAAATCTGTCAAAAATGTAACCAAATTGATCAGGAAACGCATCTGTGGATACCAATTTGTAGTGCCACTTAATAACTGAGTCTTTTGATTCGATACTTTTAATACAAGAACCTGAGATTTTTGAACAAAAAAATACAGTTTTATAAAATGTATACTTAATTTATTCCAAATAATATTGCATATCTAAGATGGGTAGACCGTTGAGCTTAAAAATGCTATGTTTAAAATAAGAACAAATTTACACAGATAAGCAATAAATTTATCTTTATGATTTTTCAATTGCAATTGAAAAATAAACTTTCCACACCACCTGGGGCCCAAGTCTGCTATTTTTATAAGTTCGTCATTCCAACACGATCCCACTGTCATTCATTTGTCATTTTGCTAAAAGTTCGTAATCTGCTAAATTCATAATGGTCGATCATTGGTCGGTCAATGGTGTCGTAATAGAATTGTGTTATAATGGCATTTTCGTATTGCCATTATTATAAAACTCGTTAGTAGAAATGATTTTCGAAATAAATTTGAACATTTATTCATGCCAGATTTTATTATATACATATTTTTACATATTATTTATTCGTGTTATAAGCAATGTAAAGTAGTAGGGAGTTCGTAAATTAAGTTAGTCATTCATTTGTCATTATGTACGAGATTACCAATAAATGCAATTTCTTTGAATGGAGTGTCAGTGGCTGACCATTGGAAAGCCATAATGACGCCATTTTATTAGTAGATTACCAAACTTGTCAAAATCAACAATTATGAAATCAATAATAGACCATTCTGACACTATTGTAATAGCATATTTGAGGACCTGCTCGCTAACGTCAAATTATATGTCATACAAACCATAAATAAGTAACCTAAAGCAATTCAATTAACCCGTATGGTCTAGACGGGCATTGATATCGTACAGAATTTAATTATGATCCACTGGACTTAATGCGAGCAGGGGTGGCCCAGTGGTAACAGCCGCGACTAACAAGTTGTAAGGTCGTAGGTTCGTACCCACGACAGGCGATTTACTTTGTGTAAATAATTTAATCACCACTGCTCTCAAAACGGTGAAGGAATAACATCGTGAGGAAACCGGCATGTCCTAGAACCAAAAAAATCGATGAAATGTCATCTACCAACCCGCACGGGGCCCGCGTGGTGGATTACGGCCCGCTCCCAGAGAGGAGGCCTGTGTCCCAGTTCCAACAGTGGGAACACTATAAGCTGATTATGCTTAAGCTATGGACATTCATTTGATTTGAATTTGGTACCTCGGAACTAAGAAAAACAAATGGAAACTTTTAAAAAACAGAAACTCTTTTATTTCTTTTAATGTACATCTCGACCAAAGAGTTCTCACACGTGTTTATCTTAGCCGTGGGCTACTGTGGAGCGTAGCCTTAAAGAGGCACGGATGTTGAGCAAAATAGTGCTAATTGAATGATTTGATTCTTTTGAGTGGGTTTTGAAATATTTTTTGGTTCGTTTTGAGGTGAAAATTGATGTTACGTGTGTGATAGACGAAATAAACACCTACTACTTTCATTATTTGCATTTATGTTGCAATTATTTTTTTTGGCTAGACTGGTGAATTACTGATATTATGGTCTAATGTTCGCAAGCGCGACTGGCGAGCGATGCCGGTAATGGTATTGTGGTTTTTATTCTATTTATCATAATTATTTCAGGCGAAAGTCTGTCGCTCTCTGCTGGACATAGGCCTCCCCCAAGCTCTGCCACTTCGATCGGTTCTGTGCTTCCCGCGGTTTCTGCTGTATGCTATTACAAATTCTTGGCAGCAATCCGGAGTCTTCATTAATGTTATTGTATGCAACTTACACGTTAAGCTGTTGGTCCCAGATGTAATTCAGGAGATCTTTGACTGTCCTTAGTTGTAATCAGTAGCCCGATAATCTGCAAGCTTAGCATGACGTTTTCTATTTCTATGAAGAATAGACAGTGCTTTTTCAATACAAAGTGACATTTCGTTTATCCATTTTTGCACATCACACCGTAGATATCTGTAATTTTGTCTTTCGTTTCTAACGATCTCTGTCTAGGTCCTTATAAATGTAGATAGACTATTTCAGAAGAATATTTCTTTCCAAACTATCAAAATCACACTGACATGAAACTTTCTACTCGACGGCCACAAAGTATATACGTTTATCTACAAAATCATGATTCGGTTAGAACGCATAACTGTGATAATTAATGAGAAAACATAGCTATCATCTCCTATTGTACATCATTTAGTTAATAGTCATATCTATTCTTCCGTCGACAAATCGGTGCTCGTGCTAAGCCTGCTGAACCATTTTCAATGGCTATCGTGTTTCCACTGGGTATCTCAACTCCATGACCCAGGTACTGACCTGGCTCATGGAGTTGAGGAACGCAATCTCTCCATGTAAAAAAAATGGTATTCAGCTACATTCAGTTAGGCTCATAGCTAATAGCATAGTTCGCAATAGGCTACGCTGGTGATGAGGACATGGAACTCAAACATAACTGACGCTTCTAATACTTAAGTACTTCTATCTTGCACTGTATGCCCTGTTACTTGTGTATTTGACGATCTTCCGACTGCATCAGTGAGCGGAGTTCGCGCAGCTGAATTTTGTGCCAAAGATGTTTGAATTTTTTATGTGAAAACTTCTTTAGACGCGTTGAGCACTTTTGGGTGAACAAAAATCATGGAACTCGTGTCATCGTCACCGAATGCTTTCCATGAGCTATATGTATACTGTGTATATATGTACATAGATAAAGGAGTGTCAAAGCGTCAAAAATAATAATCTAATAGCTCGACGATACAATTCACAAATTACTTAGTTTTTTTATTTTATTTAATCAAATTGTGAGCCACCGCAGGGGTCTATTTAAAATGGTGGTTGGGCGAACGAGCATACGGATGAGTCGCGCATTGATGTCTTTTGGAAAAGTCCCTTTCTTTCATTAGGAAATTCTAATTCTTTTATACTTTTCTTTCCCTTCGTATTTTTATCGTAAAAATCTGTGCTGTTACCTTTAATGGCTGAAGTCGATCGCTCGTTTATCATTTGTTACCGAGAGCAAGACCCAAGGACCCAATGTGAAATCCTGTATTGACGATTAAAAAAATACACACGTAATTGTTCAAGTTTTCACTTCTGTCGGCACTCCCGGAGTGCCACTGATTTTGCCATCGATATTCTCAGAAGAATAATACTTAAGTATCATAACTGATAGAGACAAAGCATATTATTAAACTACCTACTACTAACAATAAAAAATAAACCGGTAGCCACAATATATTTTTATTCGCACAAAGACATCACACAACATTAATAATTATACATCCAAGGTCTGTGTAGGATGCACTTTAGAACCTAACAGGTAGGTGTGATACAGACAGAACAATGGTCTAGCGAGGCGAATTACAGGCTCGCAAATGTCTATGTGTACAGTCGGCAAAGGAGATGAGTCAAATATGCACACTCACACAAACTCACATCTCAACATTACAAACCACACCTGAAACCATCTCTCTAGTCTTCACTCTGGAATTCGAACCTCAAGCTCCAAGATAAAGACTGACTCTCTAGCTTGGGGTTCACTAGAAAATATTAATCTGTAACGGCTGTAGGAAGCGCCAGGGTACAGACGCCAGCACATCAAGCTACCCCAAACCCGTATAACTTTTTAACCATAACTTTGACAAAATGGTTTTGGGAATTAACTTTTTTTTTTTTACAAAAGCTTGGCAAAGTGTTTTTTTGAAATATCGCCGTGGCTGTGCTATTGAAACGCACACGACCAGACCACTAATCAGGGGTTGATTTTCAACTTATAATATCTAATATTTAAGCTTGCGTACCTAAATGTTTTGTTGACTCTACGTGAATGCAAATTAATTCGATGCTGTAACAGTTTGGGAAATACGTTGACTTAGGTACTAGTGGATTTTCACGTGTGGCCCTAGCCAATTATTAGATGAACTTTTGAAGTTAAAAAAACACGGCGTAGGTGGTGTGACATTCTGATAAGGTTTGCAATGCCAACATGGCTAGAGAATGCACAAGACAACGAGGTTTGGATACAACCCGACTAGCGACTGCTAGGCAAGTGTCTTCTTTTTTTTACGGGTTACCAAAAAAATTAGTAAATATTGCACGGGTAAAGTAAATCACATACTAATAGGGGTAGAAAAGATAGCCATTGCTATCAAACGGGTACAAATCCGAACTCTAATTTCCTACTATAAAATTCGTCGACATAAGACCCACGGTTCTTATTTTTATTACAGACGTTCTAGACAATTAGGCACTCAATTGAATATTACGTATCCGAAAATAATTTTTTTATTTATTTAAGTATTTATTTAAATCTCGTACATAACACCCTAACAGCTATGCGCCAATGCGATGTTACTACTATAAACAAAAGTTTCAAAAGTCATCTTTTCAGGCTGCACTGAAATATATCAACTTCCATAGAAATAATATTGACCAATGTTATGGCTCGTGACAAGGGGGCAAACTTGTTCAGGTTTGTCCCCAGGTTTGTCAAATGTAGAAAAGGTACTCACATTATCATTGGACATAGTATTACACCCTCTCAGAGGCAGGGTGTACTGCAGGTCCCCTCGTTCCGACACGTACTCTCGAAGACACGAGGAGTTGCTGCCCAGGCCAGCTGGGTACACGATGCCGTTGAACAAGTCGTAGATACTGTGGGAGAAAGAGGAAGATAAGAGTTTATAAATCATTAGGAAGAAAAATGACTAGAAAAAAAATAAACACTTTATCCTACATACATATGGGCATTTATCAAACGTCAGAAGCTAGGTTCTTGTAATTAATAATAGTTTAAAAAACAAAAAAACACGCTTTAAAAACCAAACTAAAAAAAGGAGAAAATAATTTAATTCAAATAAAAAGCGTGGGGTGCTTTTTGAGGTATTTTTATAATCAATTAATGTCAAGCACCCCACGCTTTTTTATTGAATTAAATTATTTTCTCCTTTTTAGTTTGGTTTTTAAAGCGTGTTTTTTAGTTTTTTAAAGTATAATTTAGTTTCTATTTTTTAGTTCTGCTAACTACAAAAACGTGTTTTTTTTTCTCATTTTTTTAAATTATAGAATTGTCATCGGTCCTCGACAAGTTTACAAAGTTTCAATGAAATCTGACCGTTTAAAGTGGGTCAAAATCGCGCTCAAAGGAGTCGGTTACATACAAACATACAAACAAACATACAAGTGAAGCTAATATAAAGCGTGTAAAAACTACTTGAATTGCTATGAGTGAGAAACATAACCTATACCTAGGTACAGTCGAGTTCATTAATTTATTGGCCCTTTCAGGCTTCAAAAATATAAACGTCAAAAAAGTTCATAATGTTGTGACAACTATAAGCATCATTAAATTGTTGTCAAAATTTAGATTAATTTATGTGTCTACTTTTTATCATAATTTTTAATATTATTGCCTAACGCACAGTATATATTATTGAAACGTTCACATGAGGAAATATTTATTATCTATAGGTTCTATAGAATTTATTGAGCTCCAACGCTCACAATATTTTGAATCCTTGACAGTGCCAATACATTAATGAACTCGACTGTACAAATATTCTATAGAGGTAAAAGTTTTTTTGTAAGTTTGTGTGTAGGAGGAAGACTCTGGAACTACCATTGCGGTCACCCCAGTCACCCAAAGGCCAATGGAGAGGGTTATGCTTGGGGTTTTCCTGCGTGATCGAATGAGGAATGAAGAGATCCACAGGAGAACCAAGGTAACCGACATAGCCCGAAGAATTGCCAAACTTAAGTGGCAGTGGGCAGGGCACATTGCTCGTAGAACAGATGGCTGATGGGGCCGAAAAGTTCTGGAGTGGCGACCGCGTACCGGAAGACGTAAAGTTGGAAGGCCTCCCACAAGGTGGATCGATGACCTTGTGAGGGCCGCAGGAATCCGCTGGATGCGGGAAGCAGAGAACCGGTCGATATGGCGGAGCTTAGGGAAAGCCTATGTCCAGCAGTGGACGTCTTTCGGCTGAAATGATGATGATGACCATCGCGGCACCCGTATCTTCGTTTTCGCTCAGCATTCTTTATTTATTTATTTTATTATTTATTTAGACACAGTAAAATACATAGGAGTACGACATAATTTTTGTACAAAGGTTCTTTATTATTTTTTATTATTTTGCTCGGCTTCTAAAGATCCTAGCGTGATGTTAAGTAGCCGATAGCCTTTTTAAAAATTAGGCTATCAAAATGAATCTAACAAATTCGACTATATTTGCGCTTTCAAACAAGCAAACACAAACAAACTCTTCAGTCTTGTTATTATTTAGATAAGATGTGAAATAATCCTACATGGGGCACTTATGAAAAGTCAGGTTAGGTGCAGGAAGTATAGTTGTCCTACCTTATCCTATTTTTACAAACATTTGAATCAGAACCTCAACTAGGCTTCTGATAAATCTTCTTTAAATTTTGCCCATTAGGGCTAATGAGCTAATGAGCTAAATTTAAAGACGAACTGCTATATTCCGGTAACGGTACTATATTATGTCAAAGCCTTGGTATTATCCAAAGAATACACAATACACATACATAAGAATAACATGCTCAATTATGTTCCATACAATATTTCAAACTGTAAAAATATCTATTGTGATCCGCCATCTTTTTTCTAATGTCATTCTAGTTTAGTTTGGTTTCCTAATATCGTCAAATTAGTTCATATTATTGTGAAAATGGTGGGTTTTTACAATTTACATGTTGGAAGTCTTTTTATTTATCTATTGTCTACTTCTAATTATATATAATGTACTGAGGAGTGATGAGGACTGTGTTACAGAATAATCACTGAAATTAAGGTTATTTTGTTGGAAGAATGAAAAGTAGTATTAAATCTAATATTTTAAGTGCTTAGAATTATTATAATAAGTGGTATTGTTTCAGTTTGGGTAATTACCACTTTACCGCCATAGGTACCGTTTCTGACATGAAAAATATTCGTTTTTAAAAAGTTACTTTAATCTGACACTTCAGGTTTTTCAACTTAACAAATACATTCCTGTTTCTTTTTTCAAACGACATTATTTTCAGACTTTTTTTTATAATTTGGACCTTCTTTTTTCAATTCTCTCGTCTGTCACAGTAAGATACAAATCAACACGGTGGTCGTTTCATACTTTGAGGCTTTGTAATTTATTTTTCAATATATTTTTTTTGGCCTCAAGCATCTTCAACAACATGATACAGTATGGCAGGAACATCGACGCTCAACATGTTACCATGAATTTAGTACGTGTGATTCTGAACCGTTAAAATTTTTCGTCGGTTATAAAAACAAAAAAATGCAATTTTGAACGCGTCGATTGTGAACTTTTCTATGAAACAGTAAAGTTATTTTTATAATCGACGAAAAAATTCTGTGATAGGAGTCTGGAATCACGTGTTAAACTCATGGTTACAGTTTGCGCGTTGATGTTTCTGCTACTTTGTATAGAGTGAGATACATGTTACCTACTTTATATTTTGGTTATGTTTTAATCCTGTACCAAAACGCAAAAGAATTAAGACGAAAGTGAAAATTCTCCATCTCTCTCTCACCTATTTCTACCGTGTGTGCTTGCGAGTGAGACGGTGACATGCATGCTGTCCTTCTCGCACGCCACTGTCAGGGTGTCGAGAGGAGCTACGGAGCCGGGCCATGCTGTCGTGTCAGCTTCCGTGGCCGTCCCCACCGTTGTCGTTGCTAATTCTGTAGGAAAAAAAAAACATTATTTAAAAACAGAATTCTGCCGTGCACAGCGAGGTTAAGGGGTAGCCTCTTAACAGTCTCCTCAGGGATTTGTCCTTACATACGTTGCATAGACGGTAGTCTTTCAAGAGGACGCGGTGCTCCTTGTCCTGCCCTTGACCACCGGGGTGGTTTTAATGAGGGTGGAGCCCTGAATGAAAGGTTGCCAAGAGACGGTAGGAATGTTTTTTGCTACATGTGTGGATAAACCTACAAAAAGTCGTGTCCATTAATTACGTGAGGTGTTTAGGGGGTGAGGGGGTCGAGTCGAATCTTACCCAATCTCACGTGGGGGAGAGAGGGGGTCTCGGCAAATATCACGTATAATTTTTTTCCACAAAGAAACAATGTAAAATTGCGAGAAAACCGGGTTAAATTAAGTAAAACATGTTTTTTCCGCTAATATAGTAAAATCCATGTAGCTGCTGTGTACCATTATGTGGCTGTTTTGATTGGGTGACCATGGTTGACTATCTTTTCATCGACAAATCACGTCACTAGAGCGTAGACCATTTGACGTACAGAAGCCACCACAACAAGCTATCTCAAATTGTCAAATTTTCCCAATTGAACATGAACCTTACCTTTTGTGATAAAGTTTTTTTTTTTTTGAGGATGAGAAATCATCAAATAACTTCTCCCGCTCTGGGTGGAGCAAGAGGGCGTGTCAGACTTTTACTGACTAAAACCCACCCGTGTTCCCTCAGTTGCCTGTGTGCCAGGGGCGACGGTATCTCTTTCGAACAACCCGCACCCCTGGCAGGCATCGGCCCTTGCGGACCCAACCAGTTCGGCGCACCAGGACACATGGTACGCCGTGACCACCCCAGGAACCAAGTAACATAAGGGCTCCAGACGACCCCGTGTCTGGCACCCTTGGTCCCTCTGCGACGGACAGCGCAGTGGCCCCGCCGCCTACCACTTTTCGGCCGCAGGGGATAGGGAGAGCGGCCAACGCTATACCGACACTTCTCTTCCCCTGCGGCCCCACCGTGTCCGCCTTCAAATGGTGGCGGCCCCGTCCAGGCCACGGAAGGCAAGAGCGCTACTCAGAAGTATCGGCACTCCTCCTCCGCCGCAGCAAGTAAACCCTTAGCCGCGATGCCTCCCATTCGACATCGCGGCCCGCCTCAGTTGCGGTGCACCTCACCGCAACCTACTTATTGGCCGCTACGTCGTCGGCTTGGAGACAAAAGCCCTGACGAGCGTCCTCACCTAGGGGTTCCTCTTCGCTTCACCGTGGGAGCGGACCACGGCTACTGAGCGACAATGCGGGAACCCACTGGGGGGGTTTGTGATAAAGTTGAAAATCTATCAAAGAAATTAGACAGATTGGGGTAGCTTGATGAGCTTGGTGTCTGTAAGTCGCATTTATTTTCAAATCTTTCTATTGATGAACGAAGCTTGGTAGTTACGGTAACAGTAAACAAAAACTTTAAAGAACCATTATTAATTGTAATTATATGCTATTACTTGCAAACTGGACCATATAACATTACATGCTAAAATTATATACGATGTAACGTTATCACCTACATTCAAATTCCAACTCTATCGCCTACGAAACAAAGTAAATTTTCCATTACAAACAAAGCTATTGTTTACATCAATTATCATACATAATAATTACGAATGCAGAAAGCATTACAAATTATATGTAACTGATATATGTGTTTAGAAAGTTAAGTAAATAACGGATCTTATGTGCGGTAGCGGAACACGGATACGGTTTTTTTATCTTTGACCGTAAAACCGTAGTTCTACGGTGAAAGATAACTAGGATTCTGTCTGCCTAGGCTTTACCCATCTATGTTGGGGTCAGCTTCCAGTCTAACCGGATGCTGAATACCAGTATTTTACATGGAGCGACTGCCTATCTGACCTCCACAATCCAGTTCCTGGGTAATAAGCAGAGATCGGATTCGGATATTCGGATGCATATTCACCTAAAGTTGAGATGTTGGTTAACACGGAATGCGCTTTTGTACCGAAAAAGTCTTAATTTAGGTAAGTAAATTGTTTATTTTTTGTTTTAACTAATACAAACCACCCCTCCTCTAGTACATACACATATTTGTATCGGGTTAAACATTAATTTTAAATTAATACATATCTGAATAGAGCAATCAAGAATCCCGGGGTTTTTAATAAATATTACAAATAATTTATGAAGCCGCTTCCATTATTATCTTTAGGTAAATATTCAAAAATTATCTTTAGGTAAATATGCATCCGAATATCCGATCTCTGGTTATACGATATCTCTTGGTCGGACTTTCAAGTTGCTAGACCCGTAAAGACTGTTAAAGATTTACAAATGACAGCCGGGACCAACGGCAAATCTCAGAATAGAACCTGAAATAAAAAATGTATTTTCTTTCTTTATTTCAATTCTGATAGATTTATCTGAATTGAATAAAAAAAACATAAGTAGATACACAACACGACAAATTTTGCTATAAATAAAGAAAACAAAAGGGTAAAGAGTGATGTAAGTAATTAGCAGGAAGGTGTGCATCACGGCTGCTTCAAATACGCCCAGTTCAGCAAAAATACCAGACAACTAGCAAATTGGAAATATACTTGATCCATTCTCGACACCCTCTCTAACAAAATCAAGGACGGAAAGATAAAATTCAGCTACCACAACAACAGGATAAGGTATCCGTATAAAGAGCTATAAAGATCTGTCACTGAGGCATATCCTGACATTTCTTGGATACTTGCTGAGTTTCTAGCAAGAACTGGTACTATGGCCATAAGCAAGGACCATTACATCTTATCTACAAACAGCGACTCTGTCTTCCGCAATCCTTAGGAAATGTAATCTTGGGAAGCTGCGTCTATAAGGGTAGGTAACTTACAGAGGATGTAGCGGAATCCTACGTTTAGATCTGTTAAAAAAAAAAACCGACTTCCGTGTCTTTACATAAGTATTTTAGTTCTTATTTAGGAGTTTTTGGCGGGATCGCGTCGGAACATGTCGCACGAATTTTCATTTTCATGAATTTTAGTGAAATAGCGAATAAAATTTTATAATTTTGGTACTGAATTATTCAATTTAGTTACGTGTGAGAAGTGTAGTGAAGGTGAAAATAAGTGACTAACGTGGACTTTTCGTGTTCCCCCCAAAAACTCCTACTAGGTTGTTGTAAAGTTACTACCGCTTTACAATAACTTTGATTTGACTTACTAAAGTCGACTATGACTGTTTCGTAACTTCGTGCCCGATATCGGGCCATTTACTTGATCGAAAAGAAAAATTACTTGAAACTGGCTAAATGCACAAACCGTGCGAAGCCAAAACCAAAAAAAAAAAATGCTTATTTAAACTTCTCCCACACAAAAAAGGTACAAAGGCGGATTTAATGCCTTAAGCATTCTCTACGGGTAGTATTTAAACGCAAATCAAAAAATATCTTTTTCTATGCAATAAGATTCCGAATGCCCATCAAAATTACTGATTGCACAGCAAAATATTCAACTCAAAATATCACTAAACACACTACAATTTATTTTCGCAGCGTACAGCGATTTTTCATAAGCAAAAGCTTTTTCATCAATGCACAGCTAATAATCTTAATGAACATTATACATGTTAACTCTTTTTCTTTTAAATATAGCTTCTATTTTTATATTATGTACAGCAGTTTTTCTAAATAAAGGGCGTCGGGAGGGAAAGACTATCCTTAACCACCTGCCATGATAGCTCGACGGAGGTCCGCTTCGCGGGGCTCCTATTTCTGCGTGCGGGGTTTGAAGTAACCTAACATGAAGGGGATGGCGGGGTCTTTCAGACCCCGCCATCCCCTTCGAACCTAACCTGTCCGTGTCGGGGTGCCGCAAGTCCCGAGCTCGCTTCGCTCGCTCTTGCGTCCAGATATCCGTAAACGTATGTTTGTCTAATATGCGACTGGGATAGTTATTTTGCTATGAAATATGGAAAATTTGCTGTGCAGTCAGTATTTATGCTATGTAAGTAGTGTTTTTGTACAAACATAAATTTAACTGTATTGCATTATGAGGAAAAAAGTAATGTTATATTGACGTATAATTTCGAATTATCTGCAGTTTGAGTTTTGTTAAACATTTAGTTTATTTGTAGTGAAGTAAGTTATTAGATGTAAATAAGAATATAAATGATGAGTATGTATTGATAGGCGATTATTTATTTGATATGCAATTTATAATATCCCATTCTCTACCAGTCAGTTCTTTATCACCGACTTCCGAAATTAAAGTAATTTTTTTAGTTACAGAAACTACCCCACAGCAATACGTATACCGTTATGTAAAAAACAGTAATAGGATGCAGCAAAATGTCATCAAGATACATAAAGTAGATTAAAAACATATTATCGTGGCTAACGCAAAAACTACCCAAGCAAAGTTAATCAAATATGGGACCACCCCTGAAGCATGGGCTTGCGGACGGCGAGTAATGGGTAGCTCGCTGTCCGGGAAGGACCAAGCCCGGGTCGACGGCGCGTTGGTTTCCACGCGCGCCTCAAAGAGATGTCAGCAGCATCAACTGATGGGGCCCGCAAAGGCTGATGCCTGCCAGGGGTGCGACTTGTTCGAAAGAGATACTGCGGCCCCTGGCACACAGGCAACTGAGAGAACACGGGTGGGTTTTAGTCAGTAAAAGTCTGACTCGCCCTCCTGCTCCACCCAGAGCGGGAGAAGTCATTTGATGATTTCACAAAAAACCCCTGAAGCATACCCTATTCATTAAAAACGAATTTTCCAAATCGGTTCAGGCGTCTTCGAGTAATCGGAGAACATACATTTAAAAAAATCCTTGACTATTAAGAACCTCTTCCTTTTTTGAACTCGGTCGGATTTTGACAGATGGAATCGTAAGCTTCGGCCTGTGTCTAGCTATATTATGCTACGTCTTTCGGTTTCGACTGGATTCATGGAATGATGACGATGGAACAATCTCTTTGGCCACAATGTGCCACTGAATACCTGTGCTGCTGGGGAGTTTGTTGCACTGAGAAGTGGTGAAGGACGGGCGTTTTTGGGGACTGTCTTATGTAATTTTGAAATTCGAAAAGTGCTGATTGTCAGCCTAATTAAAATGTGACTTTTGAATTGGATTGGTTTTCAACATAATTTTATTAGAGGTGTCCCTACTGCCTTACTGAGTATTTTTATTGGAAAATCATCAGAAAAATCTTGTTTTTTTTTTAAATCTGAACCTGGACTGGTTCATACTTTCATAGCTCACACACAAAGCACAAACTACATCAATAAATTATGTCCTTTACAATATGGTATTTTAACCGTAAACCAACCTATCTTAAATGGAAAAACAAATACATTCAAGTCAGTGTCTCCCATAAAAACGTCTTGGCGGCTTGGATGCGCGTGCGTCAGGTCAATGACCAGTCAACGCCGGACAGCGCGACTTTATACCCAATAAGTATAGTATGGGTGACTTTTTATACAGTAAAGGTAAATGGTCTTAGATATAATAGGATATATTAAAGGATATTTTTTGTCCAAATATCGTGATTGGAAGTTTTTTGGTAGACATTTGATTAAATAGGTGTTGAAGAATATTGGGGTTTTCCTTTTTAGGTAGTCTCGTTTGTCAATTTCTTAGTCAGACTATATGCATAAAAGACTGCAACTACAATCAATCTATTATTTTTAATCGGTGAAAACATAGGATCTATTGGTATTGCAATTAAATGAAAGGTTTAAAACTTATAACTCATAACAAGTAAACTTTGTAAACAAGCATAATCGATTATATACAAGATAAGAATGCTTAGGAACATGCTGGTCCTGCTCCACAGGACAATCTTCAGTCTAGACAAAATCAAACTGGTTGCTACTTAAATTGTATAATTAATTATATTTATGATATTGAATTACACTCAGTGATTACTTTAACTCACACACTGACTTATTACTTGTTAATATTCTAGGAAAATCGTATACTTATTTCTATAATGTTAGTAAATATGTGAGCACCATGTATCTATCATAAAATTAATTTATCTGTATTGCTTCATTTTAATTATTTTTACCTATTTTAGTATGGTAATTTTATTCTGGGTGCATCGTTTTTCACACATATTTATGTAATTAATGTGTGTTAAATATTGTACTTAAAACATTTCAAAACAGTAACGGTGGAGTTTCTTGCCCATTCTTCTCCATACGAAACTACATTTGGGAAGGGGCGACTAGAATCAATTCTATTTTAATGTAAATGTTGACGTTCAAAAGTGCCTTTTAAGTGCCTATTTGGAATAAATGTTTTGACTTTGACTTAGATTTTACAGACTGGATCGGCAACATTTTAGCGATTCCCTAACAGCCGCCCGAATTGATCGATCAGATTAAGCTACACTATCCGCTGTTGGCCCGTGGATGGGTAACCATCTTTACATACCAAGACCCCTCCGTGCCGCAGAAAGCACGTTAAGCCATTGGTCCCAACTGTCATTCGTGGAGCTTTGACAGTTGCTACGGATCGTGTGTAGCTCAAAAGTCTGACAACCAGTCTTACCAAGCGGTATCGTGTTACCCAGTTACTGGGTTGTGGAAGTCAGATAGACAGTCGTTCCATGTAAAATTCTGGTATTCGGCTGCATCCGGTTAACCTGAAAGCCTTGGGTGTGGCCTAAAACCATTGTCTAACAGAAGACTACGATATCCCATCAGCTAGATGGACCGACGAGGTTAAAACGGCGGCCGCCGTATTAAGTTTTTATTAATTTTAGTCCAGAGGTCCTAGTTTAACTTTTGTTACTTTAAGTTACTTATAGCTATATTTGCATAATGCAGAATTGCATATGTAAGCGGGCATGCCCTTTATGCCTAGAGGCTTTTATTTAGATTGGAAGTTCTGTTTACGTTTTATTTTAATTTTCTATTATTTTTAGTTTTCAATCTTTGATGGTATATTGGCGTGTGCTAGCTGACATATATGGCAAATTTTATGTTTTTTTTTTTTTGTGTTTCGTAATTTTTATTACCTATTATTGTATAGAAACAAGTTCTTCTAACTTAACAGACAGCTGTGCTGCTGGGGAGTTTGTTCCGCTACTTCTTCTTCCCAGCTAAAGCACTAGGAAGTGATGAAGGGCGGGCGTTTTTGGGGGGACTGTCTTATGTAATTTTATTTTGACGTTCAAAAAGAGCGAATAAATGACTTTTGATTTTGATTTTTGCCGCGACAATCTGCATGCGGAAGGCGGAAGTCTTATGGCGCAGCCTAGGCGAGTAAGTAAGTAAGTAATTTATTTGCTAAAATGTAGGTGTACAAAGTAGTATGTTATTTTTTTTACCTTTATTAATAAGGGGTTTTTTATCCACACGGATACGTCAACTCCATTGTACCTTATACTCTATTTATACACAACTATAAACCTATAATTATACTATATTTTACTACACTAGTATACACCCCCACCATACATATATACTAACAAATTGAAAAGGGAATCATTGCCTAGACTTCTGAATTAAACCACAAATTATGCGTTTAGTCCTTTCTGATTTAGGGTATGCCAAAATATTTTGGATAAGTAGTATGATGTTATTATAAAGGTGGCCCATTTACATTCTACCATTACCTACATGTGGTGTGCGTGTGGTGTGGTGTGTGTGTGGTGCGAGGCCTATGTCCAGCAGTGGACTGCGATAGGCTGAGTTGATGGATGGTGAGGAACTTACCGGTGGATGAAGGAAGCTGCTTGGAACGCGCGGTCGCTAGCAGAACTGTCATAAGCAGTAGTCGCCACATGGTTAGTCTGAAACAAAAGAATACACATTGTTAAAAAAAATATATCCAAATCCAATCCAATGATGAATTCAAATAGTGGTTGTATATATGCATTTCTGTATATGTATGTATCTATACAGATAATATACATAAACAATATACATAGGTATACATGTACAATATACATAAAGATAAATAAAATTGGAGTGTCTGTTTGTAATATTAAAATAACCGCTTTTTACTAAATGCATTTGGATGTATTATACACGGTACATGTACCTTTTTTTACAATTTTTGTCTGTCTATTTGTTCCGGCTAATCTCTGAAACGGCTGGACCGATTTTGACGGGACTTTCACTGTCAGATAGCTGATGTAATATTTTATTTTAGAAATTTTATTTATTTTTATTAATATATACATATCTACTTTTTTGTTAAATTCCACGCGGACGAAGTCGCGGGCACAGCTAGTTCAATATAATTGACCAATAGTTGTTCTGGAGGACTGGAAGTTCTGGCAATCCTGCCTGTCCTGTTCTGGCGTGTCTTTGATTATTTTGTTCAAAACAACATTAGTTGAAAGGAAGGAAATACAACCCAACGCTATAATTGAAGCTGTGTTTTCTTTAAAATTTTGACTGAAATGAAAAATCGTCTTTCAAATATGACATTATCGCCACGAAGTCACGATAGGTTTTAGTTGATAACTCGATCCTTTAAAAAAAAATACTAATATGTGATTCGATGATTGATGAATTCATCTGAAATGTAATTAATAATTAATATTTTAACTTAGCTTAATTGTTAACTCTATTGTGCAAGCTGTGGTCTCCATAAGTGGAGAAGTACACCTACTTAATACCTGATGTATTTAAATAAATAAAATAAATAAAAACTTTATTCCATTCAAACCTTAGGTGCTAGATGTTAATAAATGCCCTGGACCCCACACTAGGATTCCCTGTGTTGTGAGGTCCAGTCTCTTCCCGAGTAATGTAAACATTTCTATTTATTCGTAGAATTAATCATATAAAATAAGAAAGAAATTATAAAAATACAAACAAACCGGAATTTAAGATTCAAAACTTATAGCACGAGTATTAGGTGCTTTTGGGTGTGAGTGTGTGTGGAAGTGTGTATTTATGTGTCATGTATTGTGTACATCTTTTGTTGGAGATTTATAAATAAATAAATGTTTATGTTTTCAACTGTGCAGCCCAATTACTGTGGCACAGGCAGTTTCGTCTCAACATTAAACTCATTTTCCACCTGTCCCCTGTGTTCTCAATAATAATATGTAATGGATGGTCACCAATCCACGGACCGACCTCGTCAAGTATATTTAACCTTTTTTCGACCCATATATAAAACTCACGGCTTCTTCCTATGAGGGTAGGCAGAAACTATTAAATGCCACGTGCTACGATCCTCACATACACATTAATCCTTTTGACTCGTTTATGTTCATACATCTGGTAATACACACTTTGATCGGCCCCACTTTTAACACTTAAGGTGAAGCTGGTCGACATTTTTTCCATGCAAACCCACTGTTCGACAATGTACATCAAAAATTAAACATGGTATGGTTTTGTCTCATTATTAATATTGTCTGTGTGGAAACAGAATAGGTAGGTACTGAAATAAAAAGCCATAAAAAAGTTATGAGCCAAAAGATTTGTTTTTCTTGCTAATTTTACTTAACTTTGGGCGTGTTTAAGTAATAAAAGAAGTGTAAAATCTCAATTATCGAAAAATTTAATAAACTCTATTGGACATTGATTTATGCAGTGTTTTTTTTTTCATAAAACCCGATCTTCCGAAGGACTTTTCTCAATTTTTTACGCGCCTGTTTTACAAAAAATGATCCTGCATCTCGCTCAATAACGTTGTGCGTGTAGACTACGTCTAACTGCTCATCACTGATACTACCTCTGTCGGACGCGAAGCCTGGTGAGACAGCGTGCTTTTTTGATCGAGCCCGCGACTAGATTCCCCTTAAGTTGGGCTAATACATAAAACCGACAATGTCCTATTACTGAATTTGCAACTGCTATATTATTCATTATTATTCGTGTAATAATAGGTACCCACACTATGCAAAAACATCACGTTTGCAGTCAAGGACAGTATAATAGAAACAGCACAAAACGTGGGCATACGCAATGTCGTGTCACTGACTGTTATGACTGGACGTGATTGTGTTTAGCTGTCTTACCAAAGGTTATCGTGTTACCCAATAGCTGTCGCTCCATATAAAATGCTAGTCCAGCTGGTAGCTGACCCTATTATAGTTCGGAAAATGCTAAGCAGATGATGATCACAGATTTCCTTCATCTTCGCGTATGGATGGCAAAAAAAAAACAATAGTTATTTGTTATGCAAGGCTGCTAAGTAGTTTTTTGGTGCGAGTACTTGTATTGAAAGCTGAGCGGATTGAACCATGAGCGAAGCGAGTAGTTCAAATATAGAATCCTGAGCGTAGCGAGAGTTTCAAAGGTACGAGACGCAGAATAACTTTGCTACCGAGCGCAACACATAATTTTTCACCTCACTACAGCGAGGAAAATGCTAGGTGCAAAAAAACAGCATTTATAATATATTAAATTAGTGTAATTTCATGAAGTATGATAGCATTGCATTGTAGCCTTCGAAAACGTTTTCACGCCTTTAGAATGCCTCTGTGCATTGAATAAATTGTACGCTATAATGTACTTTTCGCGCGATTTCGGAAAAGCACATAATTCGGTATTATGTACTGCTTGCATGAACTCTGCAGATGTTAAATTTATATCTTCTTCGCTGCTGGACTCGCTCAAATTTTATGATTTCTTACGATTTTATCAAAAAATAAACCAAAATTATTGAAAGCTAATTGAAAAGAGACGAAGTTTTTTTTTAAGTTTCTTTTTTTTTCATACTGCATGAGAGCGTCCTGCTGGCCAGTATCTACGATTATCCTAAAATTTGGGTTGGGGCACTGACATGAAATAAGTTTTAATGCATTTTCAGTGGACTGGCTGTATAGAAAATTATTGAATAGAAAGGTTCGAATTTCAAAAACTCTTTCCACGCTATCGGCTGCACTTTTGCACGCAGATTTCAAATGACAAACAGAATCTTTCCGAGCCTGTGAGGTGAAAAAAAAACATCTTTGTTCACCATCAAACAAAAATAACACTTTTGTCAAGTTTTCTACTTGTGCAGACCGTGCAGTCTTTGAAATTGCTGTTGGAGCTGCCACGCTTTTGTAGTGCTTCAGGTATGTCCGCGGACGCGTAAACTGACGGCTTCGCTGCGATCAGACGTGCAGTATCTCTGTTGCGCAGAGTGCGTGCCAGCTCCAACAGTCTCCTGGTTGTCATTGCTAGCAAGCTGGATTTTAGAATTGGAAGCTAATTTGATTGTTTAGACATAGTTTTTTGTATGTAAATATTACTAACATATTTTTTTTTTGGCTCGAAATTCTGCTGCGCGAACTCCGCTCAACGACGCAGTCGTAAGATCGTTATCATAATCTGCCCAGCCTTTTAACACTTATGTTAGGGTCGGCTTCCAGTCTAACCGGATGCAGCTGAATACCAGTATTTTACATGGAGCGACTGCCTATCTGACCTCTACAACCCAGTTACTGGGTAACACGATACCTCTTGGTAAGACTGGTTGTAAGATTTTTGGGTTTCATTATTACTTAATTAAATAAAGTAATTTAACAGTAGGTACCTAAAATTTAGTCTAAAAAAAACCGTAATTCTACTAATTCCACTTCCATATTTGAACTAAATGTGTAACAGTTTTATTTAGCCCATTCACTGCAGCACTTGTTCAAATAATAAAGTATTGCATAACCTACAAGTAAAAGTATTGTAATGTATGGGACAAATAAACGAACGGTTTGGCAATGAGCTACTTAGGTGTCAGGTTGGCGCATAACGAGGTATATGATAGGTATCGAACAGAAGGACCATCTAATAATTTCGTCAAACTTAAATTCAACTTAAACTTAAATTAAACTAAGACCAAGCGCTACTATTGAGCATGCGGTTCTGGGTTCGGCAACAAAATAAAAATGCCCGACTTAATTAAAAAAGATGGAAACAAGAAACTTGTTTTAAAAGGATGACTATTTGACTGAATACTATAAGCAATCTCATGCAGTCGGAGGCATCTCCTTAAATTTAACAATAAAGAGCTTTGTTGCCTCTGACTGCATAAGGCGGTTACCTTAATAAATTAAGGCTTCAACCCAGGGTTTAAATACTTAAAACTAAGCGACTACACGCTAACGGCACACCCTGTGACGAAAATTGACGCCAGCACATCAAGCTACCTCAAAGTGTTAAATTTTCCCAATCGAACATGAACCTTATGCATATGTCATAAAAAAGAAAATCTATTAAAGGAATTTGACAGATTGGGGTTGCTTGATGTGCTGGCGTCTTTACTTCAGTAGTATGGTAGATGTGTATTTCTTTCACCACACAATAAACATACGACAACGGAGGAAATTTGTAGTATACACAATTATCAAATACTGGATATGAAACTTGTAGTAATTACACTGTACTTACATCCTAAATATTTTACCAAGCTTTACATTGTGATTCAAAATCCTAGTTCCACTAGTTTCTTCCCGTGAACCATAGAGACCTCTTTCCCACATTAAGAGTGGGAACCATAGATATTTAGTTTGGTTCACCACAGGCTGATTAGTAGCATTTGCTTAAAGTGGCCCTTCTGTCTATATTAGGTCTTTACCTATGAAATTGCCGTTTTGCAGTACTGGCCATTTCAAATCAAAATAATTTTTGTTTGGGTAAGAATTCTAATTTCAAATTAATTTTATTTTAAAAACATGGATTTTTTTTTCCAAAAGTAGTCATTTGTTTATTGATTAGTGTTACATTTTCATCGCATTTCAATCTTTTTCGTCATCATGGATACGTTAAAAATTCGAGTAATTATGGAATATGAGTACCGTCGTGGCAGCAACGCGGCACAAGCGGCACGCAACATCAACGACGTTTACGGAGCTAACACTACAAACCAACGCACCACCTGTTATTGGTTTGCTCGCTTCCGTTCTGGAAATTTCGACCTGAAAAATGAACCTCGCGGTCGTCCGAAGACTTTGGTCGACAATGACGAATTAAAGGCGATTGTGGAAGCTGATGATACACAATCTACGGCTGAATTAGCAGCAGCTTTCGACGTTAGCGTCAAAACAATATTGGTCCATTTGCGTCAAATTGGCAAGGTAAAAAAGCTTGACAAATGGGTGCCCCACGAACTCAATGATCGTCAGCGCGAAGTACGCGTCGAGACGTGCCTTGCACTGCTCAACAGACACACAAATGAAGGAATTTTGAACCGCATTGTTACCTGCGATGAAAAATGGATTCTGTTTGATAACCGCAAGCGCTCAGCAAGTTGGTTGGATCCTGGTTCAGCACCTAAACAATGCCCTAAACGAAAACTTACCCCTAGAAAAGTGATGGTCACTGTTTGGTGGTCTAGCGCCGGTGTGATTCATCACAGCTTCTTACCAAACGGGGTGAGCATTACTGCAGATGTGTACTGTGAAGAACTGAACACAATGATGGAGAAGCTGGCACATCTCCAACCAGCATTGGTCAATCGCTCGTCTCCGCTGCTCCTGCACGACAACGCGCGACCTCATACTGCACAGCAGACGGTCTCCAAGTTGCAAGAACTGGGGTTGGAAGCTCTCCGTCATCCGCCCTACTCACCAGACCTTGCGCCTACAGACTACTACTTTTTCCAGAATTTGGATAACTTCTTGGCGGGAAAAAAATTCAATACCCGAGAGGCAGTACAAAATGCCTTTGAAGAATTTGTTGCCTCCCGTCCAGCTGATTTCTTTAAGAAGGGCATCAATAAACTGCCACTGCGATGGCAAAGATGCATTGATTGCATGGGTGATTACTTCGATTAATACAAATAAAAAATACATGAAAAAAATTCGTTTAAATTTTTTCATACAAAACGGCAATTTCATAGGTAAAGACCTATTATTATCTGTTGTGTACAGCGTGTGGTTATCGCGTGGAAAGAGTTACGTGAGATTTAATCCGCTTATGGTCAAGAAAAAGGAAGAATTACATTATATACTTACTTATTAGTGAATGTACAGAACGGAGCGTTTATGTAATGTAATAATGCCATCATCATCTGCCCAAGCTTTTACCAACTATATTTTGGGGTTGGCTGAGTCTAACCGGATGCTGATAAATGTCAGTATTTTACATGGAGTGACTGCCTATCTGACCTCCACAACCCAGTTACTGGGTAATACGATACCCCTTGTTAAGGGCCTAAGACGTTGTCAGACTTTTGGGCTTCTGACGACCCGTAACGACTGTCAAAGATCCACAAATGACAGCCAGAACCAACGGCTTAACGTGCTTTCCGAAGCACGGAGGGGCTTGGTATGTTAAGATGGTCACCCATCCATGGACCAACCGCGGCAAGTGTAGCTTAACCTGATCGATCGACCTGTACGGCTGTAATTACTTATCCACAAGCCGCCCTAAAGTAAAAAGTATAAAAAACCCAAGATGCAACCTTTAAAAAACTAGTAAGGTCCATTGTTACTATAATGGATACTGTAACAAGTCCTACCGGTCGATATACGACAGCTCACCGACTTCCGCAACCCTTAAGGGGAACCTAGTCGCGGGCTCGAACTCACTGGTGGGCCTGGCTAAAAATCACGCTATCTCACCAGGCTTAGACAGAGATAGTATCAGTGATGAGCAGTTAGACGCTAGTCTACACGCGCAACGTTATTGAGTGAGATGCAGGAACATTAATAGTAAAAAATTCGAGAAAAAATTAAGAAAAGTCCTTTGGAAGATCGGGTTCTATGAAAAAGCCAATGCATATATCAATGACCAATAAAGTTTATTGAACTTTTCGATAATTTAACTTTGTCGGTACTGACTTGGTTTTGGAGATTTTACACATCTTTTATTACTTAAACACGCCTACAGTTAAGTAAAATTAGCAAGGAAAACGAATCTTTGTTAGCTCCTAACTTCTTAATGCGTTTTTATTTTAGTATTCTGTTTCCGTTCAGACAATATTAATAATGAGACAAAACGATATCATATTTTACTTTGGATGTGCCATGTCAGACAGTGGAGTAAAACACTCCCAAAGTTTGGATGCAAAAAATGTGGACTAGGTTCACCTTAAAAGAAACCTGATTATGAGCGAGGAACACTACTCATACAAAGCAATTATCGCTTCTCGGCCTTTTGGCTAAGATCAAAGTGTAGTATCTGTTCTTTTCATACAAAGCAAACCCGGTTTTTTTTTATGTCACAATTTTCTCGAGCTTAGTTATCTCGGTTTTCTTTGTAGGAGATAAAATGTAATATTATACGCGCCATGCTAAAATGAGCCTTTTGGCATCGTAAACGACATTTTGTTTTTGGGTCGTTGAGCTCCCTAAAATAGGGTTGAGCTACACGGTGACTGATCCATGCATGCATCCATGCCGTCTGTTGGGACTGGTCAGCTCAAAGCTGCAATGCGTCTTTCTTCAAAAGGCCCTTCCAGACACGGCCCTGCATTGTTACACTCACATAAAATTCAAATAATATAATGTTTGGACTTTAAAAGAGACCATGATGTCTAAGTTTGTTTCGGCATTTCTTCTCAGGGAAGTCAGTCAGCTAGGAAATCTCGTTGCCATCTAGTTTTTCAAATATTGACATACATCAACGCGCAACCGTCATGGATTTAGTACCTACATAATATTATTCTGAACCGTGCACCTAGCTTCTGACGTTTTATAAGTAGCTGTACCCATGTAGGTTTGGATTTTGATTCATTAATATCACTTCGAAATTCAAACGGTGCGTTGTGAATCTGTGATCATTTGCTTTAAAAAAAAATGAATTGAGAACATCCTCTTTTTTGAGTACTGCGGATTAAAAACAAATGAGTTTGCTTTCGAATTGTGTGCACTCACTTGAGCGGGGTTCCTATTCACCATTACTGAATATCAATACCAGTTACGAATACCCCAAAAAAGCTAAGTAGAATACTGCAATATTTGTCCAACTGTTTATATAAATTATAACCCCATATAAACTCCATTACAAATAAGGGGGCGTCCATTAATTACGTGAGGCGTTTAGGGGTGGGAGGGGGTCGAGTCGAATCTCACTCAATCTCACGTGAGGGAGAGGGGGGTCTTGGTAAATATCACGTAATTTATATTTTTTCCCGCAAAGAAACAATGTAACATTACGAGATAACCGGGTTAAATTATGTGAAACATGTTTTTCCACCCATATGGCAAAATCTTACAAAATAATATTTATCGCAGTTATGCGAACGCCACAAAGTAGCACAGTACTTCCTCGGTGGTTAAACCGCCACCACCCAGCCATGTCAGCCAAATGCAACGCATTAATCCAACGCAAATAAGCACAGATTAACGTTTTTACACTAAAACCACGTATTTGAAATATCTCACGTGAGATTATGGGGAGGGGGGGAGGGTCGAGCCAAATCTCACGATATCTCACAAGAGCGGGGGTGGGGGTCGAAAAATCGCCAAAATTTACTCACGTAATTAATGGACGCCCCCTAAACTCTAAACACATAATAATTTCGTAATCCAGCACAACTATATCTACCGTAGATGGACTAAATTCTCCAGCTGTGCCTATTACTAAGCGGTTAAGTATTTAACTGGGACACACTTGTGCGTATATGTATCAATCGTTGCGACACGTGTCTATTAACTTGCTGTGTATCTCGTTAGAGATTGTGTAGGTAGTATGGGTAAGTACTTTTATATCTAGCAATAGGTTATTTTACTCTATATAAGGAAAAATCTAAAAATATATTATTGAGATAGCTAAGCCGAAAAGCAGTCTGAAAATGTTAGTTTTAGTTCATGAAATTACAAAATAAATTTTAAAATTCAATTCAAAGATTTCAGTTTTTTTTATCTATTTTTGAACATCATGAAATAGTAGCCGCCATGTTATTACGTCATAACGCTGTTTATACTGATCAACAGAACAACTTTGTACCTAATTTTATTATTTTCGTAATCAAAGTAATTTTTATAGAAACAATATCTTACATTCAGGAACAACAAACCAACGTTAAGTAGAATAAGTAATAACTAATTTTTTTTTTAATTATAAATAATTATCATACAAAATAACAGCGCATTTGCTTACACAGCAAACTGACTTCACACCCACAGAGCAATATGGCGTCCACTGCGTCCAGCGTTTTCGTCAAATTACGCGCGAAATATGAAAACGTAAAATTTAAATGCATTTTTATGGCAGTAATTGATTCAAACTCAAAACTCAAACTCAAAGCATTTATTTCAATTAGACCATTTAAAGGTACTTTTGAATTGTCAAAAAGTCGACCAGTTGGAAAGTTGAAGCTAGTTGCCCATTCCAAAACGTAGATCTCTATGGAGAAGAACGGGCAAGAAACTCCATGGACACTCTTTTTAATCATGTTAAGTATTACAAAATCTTGGGAACAATATTCTTGTTGCTTCTATATGTGAGAACCATGTAAAAAAAAAAACAATTCTAAATATAAGATTTAAAATAAGCCATGGAAGTTAGGAGATGACCAGTCTCAACCGACGGCGCCCGTTCACGAACTTGACGCGTGGATCAGCACCATCCAGCTCAACCATTTTGTAGGGAACCGAATGATCCAACACACGCGCCACCATCAGCGAGACATTTAAGTGAGCATGACATACTCTCGACTGCCACGCTTTTTCAAGTCAACGTACATCAAAACAACATAATTATTATACGGATGCATGGTACTCACATTTACAAAGTTTAAACAAAATGCTTCTAAATTATATAAAATTAAGAAAGAAAAATATTTAACATCTTTTGAAATTTTAATAAACAATACTTGATTCAGTAAAAATGAAAACTTATTCGTAATGTCAAAAAATAAAAATAATAGGAACAGAAATGTTCATAATGTCAGAAAACATAAAAAAGGGGCGCATCTCTTCCAAATATGAAAATTTTAAATAGTAAGCCCAGGAGCCTGTGGAGTCGGACCAGCATTAAGCCAAGCATTTTTATCAACAATATAATCATCTAACTTATAATATGCTTGTCTAGATAGTGTGCGTTTAATGCATAATTTAAATTTATTTTCATTTAGTTCCAGAATATGGGCTGGTATTTTATTATAACATTTTACACAGTACCCCATAAACGAAGTGTGTACTTTAGACAATCGGAAACGTGGTTGATCTAATTTGTTCCTATTTCTAGTGTTAAAATTGTGCCTGTCACTTATCTTACTAAAAAGATGTAGATTTTTACGCACATACATAATGTTTTCAAAGATATATTGACAAGGTACCGTCATGATGTTAATTGTTTTGAACAGTTCCCTAAGAGATTCGCGTCTGCGTAGGTTGTAGATGGCTCTGACAGCCCTCTTTTGCAGAATAAAGATCGACTCAATATCCGCAGCACGTCCCCATAGCAAAATACCGTAAGACATGATGCTATGAAAGTAACTAAAATAGACCAGTCTCGCGGTATCCACGTCTGTTAATTGACGGATCTTCCAAACAGCGTAAGCGGCAGAACTTAGCCGCCCTGCAAGTGATGTTAAGTGAGAACCCCACTGTAGCCTTGAGTCAAGCGTGATCCCCAGGAAAACCGTCTGTTCGACGAATTCTAGAATCTCCTTATTCAATACAACGTGACATTCACTACTTCTAACATTCGGTAACGTGAATCTTATGCATTTAGTTTTCTTTCCATTTAATACCAAATTATTTGCAGTAAACCAATTATGGACCTTAACTATAGCGTTATTTACGTCGTCAAGCTCCTGTGCATGTCTCTTAACTTTAAAAATCAGTGATGTGTCATCAGCAAATAACACCATTTGTAGTCGGTTTTTAAGTAAATGAGGTAAATCATTTATATATACTAAAAAGAGGAACGGACCCAATATTGAGCCCTGCGGTACACCCATTTTGACTTTTAAGCCCAAGGAATTCACACCGTTTATTTGAACTTGCTGCAGTCTATCATCCAAGTACGATTTTACAAAGCTAAGCGCAAGTTCACCCAGTCCGTAATGCCCAAGTTTCAAGAGAAGTGTTTCGTGGTTCACGCAATCAAACGCCTTGGATAGGTCGCAAAAGATACCTATTGCATCTTGCGCCTCTTCCCATGCGGTGAAGATGTGTTTTAATAAGGTGACACCGGCGTCGGTTGTGCAATCGATTCAATGAAAATGTTGTGTTTTTTTGTGGTTTAGCATTTTAGAATCTAATTAAGACACTTTTCAAAAATGGGTGTAATACCGTATTGGTTATCGTCAAATGAGCAATTACCGACTGATTAGCTAATATTATTTTAGAAACTACACAGGTAAAGTTTTTATTCAGTGTGCAAACTTTAACCATGAATTCAGCATACCATTCTAGACCCCCAGCGAAGAAATTTTCGTCGGTTTTACAAAAAAAAATCACCTGTTTCATAGAAAAGTGCAATACCTACGCGGTCAAAGTGTATGGAACAGCTGTTTTTTTTTTGTATAACCGACCAAAAATTTCTGCGTATCATTCTAGACGCCCAGGTCTAGAATGATATGCTGAATTCATGGTTACAATTGGCGCACTGGATAAAAGATTTTCCTGTAGGCTTACTACATTGCACGCTACGATCATAAGAAGCCGAGAAAAAAATTTAAAAAATGTCAGAAAGAACACTTAACGATGCGATGCGATGCGATGCAGGGTGGGACGGGGAAGTAAGAAATTTCACGACGACGAAGTCGTGAGAAACAGCTAGAATATGTATAAGTAAGTAGTTTCTATACTGCTGATCCCCCTAGGAACTGAGCATAATTCTAAACTATCTACATAACAGAGAAAACTGAAAGTAACCGGTTATACCCAACTCCTATGGGACTCGTCCGTAATAAGGCGGATGTGACGAGAATATTATATTTCTGAACACGTCACGTTTCATTTGATCGACAGTTCCTACTTCCGGGGGAAGTGGCGTATTAATTACTGGTGTACCATCTTAACTTTTATTAGTCCGTAGATAACCATTGCTGAACTGGGTCATCATTATCATCTGCCTAATCTTTTCACAACCTTTTGGGGTCGGCTTCCAGTCTAATCAAATGCAGCTGAATCAAAATCAAAATATTTATTTCACATAAACCTGCATGGGCACTTATGAAACGTCAGAAGCTAGGTGCACGGTTCCAATTCGTCGCTTCCTATGGAGAAGAGCCGGCAAGAAACTCCACGGTTACTCTTTTAAAAATAATTGGCTTTTACAATGTTTTCAAATTACAGTGATAATAGGTATGGGAGGACAGTGCAGACCAGTCAATAAGTACCAGGTACTTAGAGGAATGAAAATACAGAATAGAAAAACGTCTACAAATCTAGTCTCTAATGCCTACCAGTAAGGAATACCAGTATTTTACGTGGAGCGACTGCCTATCTGACCTTCACAACCCAGTTACTGGGTAACACGATACCCCTTGGTAAGACTGGCTGTCAGACTTTCAGGCTTCTGTCAACCCGTAACGACTGTCGAAGATCCAGGAATGGCAGCCGGGACCAACTGCTTAACGTGCTTTCCGAGGCACGGAGGCGTTTTGGTATGTAAAGATAATTTATTCTAGAGCACTAACCGGCCAGAGTTCACCACAGCAAAACTACCCACAATCCACAATCATCATCATTCCATCATCATTTCAGCCCAGAAGACATCCACTGCTGGACATAGGCCTCCCCCTAATTTGGGGGGGTTTGCCATAATCGCCACGCTTGGCAAGCGGGTTGGCGATCGCAGTATGGTGGTAAAATGCATAGAGAACGCTGCTGCCCATTCTCTAGTAAGTCCCTTAGTCGCCTTCTACGACACCCACGGGAAGAGATGGGATGGTGCTATTCTTTACGTCCGGCACCACACGGAACCACAATCCACAATATACCTACACAAATGCTTATTCCGTCTCAGTTAAGCAGGAGAAAGTTCTGCGCTATTATGCAAGTCTTGCATAGTTCGGACATTCACTGCGACGAAGTCTAGATAAATATACTTAGACTTAAACACTAGAATAGGAAGGTGTTGGCACTTGACTGAAGAAATACTTGGAATGGAATACTGCTTGTTGGAGAGATATCACGAATACTGGTTGTAGCGAATACTGATTAATCGCTATTCTCTATGGCGAATAGACGAATAACTCGCCGTTATTATTTGTCATAAATAAAGTTTATTTTTTATTTTTTTGTTATCAAATAATATCACGCTTGACTTTACCAATCATTTTTTTGTTACTGTTATAAAAAAGAAAAAGCCAAGGTTATCTTTATAAATAAAAAGAAAAGTCCTGACTGACTGACTCATCAACGCCCAGCCCAAACCCTTGGACCTTTGAAAGTATGGAAGTGGCTTTATAAATTATTTGTAATATTTATTAAAAACCCCGGGATTCTTGGATTGCATAACTATTCAGATGTGTATTAATTTAAAATTAATGTTTAACCCGATACAAATATGTGTGTATACTGGAGGAGGGGTGGTTTGTATTAGTTAAAACATAAAATAAACAAATTACTTACCTAAATGAAGACTTTTTCGATACAAAAGCGCATTCCATGCTAGCCAACATCTCAACTTTAGGTGAATATGCATCCGAAAATCCGATCTCTGCTCATAAGCGTTGCGCCTTGAGCCTCAAAAAATAACAAACAAAGATAGAAATTAGCATTTTTGTTGTATCGAGAAAGTTTATTTTTGTCGTGTATTCCTCTTACAGGATAAGATTATGTAGTCAACAAACATACACATAAATGTCCCGATTTCAAATGGTTAAAAAGGTACGCTAAAATGATAAAGCACAGTTTTTCAAGCTGACATGATGATGGTGTCTAAACCTAGCGACACAAGAATACCATAGCAACATTGTAAGGACAGCACACACCGTAGGCAGTTAGCTAACCTGACCTTAGCAGGCTAGTAAACCTACATTGTATAGGTAATTTCGACCGGCCTTGGTATTATCAGTAGGTGTCGTTGACAAATACATAAAAACGCACATAGACTCAGTAAATAGGCTCTGCCTTTGTTGCAACATAGAGTGACTAAGTCATTTACCTCATGGACACACATTACTAATGTGTTAACGATTTTAGTTTTGTTTTAATGCTTAACCAATCTCTACATAGTATAAAACAAAGTAGGTCTTCGTGTAGGTCTATACGCTTCGATATTTCAAACTACGCAATGGATTTTACTTTCGTTTTCATCAAATTTAGACAGAGTAAGTAATTCAAGAGGAAGTTTTATACAAGGTGTAACAGAATGGACGCAAGACCGGAAAGTAGTTTGTTCCTAATTGACTACTGAATAAATTTCAGTAACTTTTGATATAAGTATTTTTTTAAATTATGTATTTTGCCATACCTACCACTGATTGAGCCAAAGAAAATTCAATCTTATAGCAGAAGAAATAAGACTCAATTTTAAACACGCCGACCTCCACGCGGGCGTAGTTACGGTGACGACTTATGAGTTGTAGGTGGGTTTGAAGCCAGGCAGGCACTTTACTTTCTGTCAATTATTTCATCTCTCGAAACGGTGAAGGAAAACATCGTGAGGAAACCGGCATGTCCTAGAACCAAAAATTCTAAGACATGTGATATCTACTAACCCGCACTGGGCCCTCGTGGTGGATTACGGGTCACTCCCTCTGATAGACAAGAAGCCTGTGCCCCAACACATAGGATGGGATCTGAACACTTTGCCCGAATCGAACGCAGGAATTTATATTTCAATGATTCTTGAAACCTGTTATATGATACTAGCTTTTACTAGCTTTCTCCATATCCCAGGCTATATCTCTGCCAAATTTCATGATGATCGGTTCAGCGGTTTCAGCGTGAAAGCGTAATAGAGAGACAGACAGAGTTACTTTCGCATTTTTAATTAACTAGCTGTGCCCGCGAATTCGTCCGCGTGGAATTGTGTCTTTGGGTGTTTGTCTCTTGTCGCAAACTTATAAAATATTCACATAAACCTTACATATTTCCTTACAAACTTTCATCCCCTATTCCCTATTGTTATTTTACACCCTTAAGGGTAAAACTTTTACAAACTTTGAATGTCATATTTATTCATATCAAATCAACAGTCTAGAAAACAAGTTTCAAGCTTCTAGCTCTAAAAATGACGATACTTCCATACAACTTTTCATCCCCCCTTTCAACCCCTTACAACCCTTTTTTCGCATTAAAAAGTAGCCTATGTCCTTTCTCAGGCTCTAGACTATCTGTGTATCAAATGTCATTTAAATCGGTTCAGTAGTTTTGGCGTGAAAGCGCGACAGACAGACAGACAGACAGAGTTACTTTCGCATTTATAATATTAAGTAAGGATATAATATAATATAATATGAAGATTACAATATCTGAATAAAACCTTTGTGGGAGACTGGTATCTGCACTAGGAAAACCTGTCACACAGATTACCAGCCCCCCCCCCCCCCAAAAACAATGTATGCGTATAACTTAAATCTTAAAGATAGCAACAATAATTTTCAACCTTTGGTCGGAAACATTTGCGAAACAAAAATATAGAACCAAAAAAGATACAAAACCCACCGCTCACCGCTCACCGCTCTCAAACTTGCTAACCTGCCATAAAACCTTCGTACCGACATATTCTTCAAACTGTACATCTAATTAGTGAGTCTAGCCATCATTTACCTGTAGGTACATCGCATGTCACGCTTGACGTACCCTCGCGAGTTCCGGGTTCAATCCGACGCGTATATTTATGTGGTAAGCAAAAACTTGACATTGTCGGGGTAATAGGCATGAAGACATCAATTTTAATCACCATTTTACGTATTGTTTTTCTGTTAGTAACCATGGGTTTTGGATATTTTTTACTTTTGTGGCTTCTCATGTGTAAAGGCATATATATATGTGCTAGGTTGGCGTGACTGCTTAAAAAGTTATATTTGAGGACGTTCTATGTTTTAAATCATATTATACGAAAACTGGAAAACGGGATTTAGTTGCGCAACTTTACTGGACATAGAGGCCTAAGGTGAATCTTGTCGCCATTTGTTCCATACAAACTTCGGGAGTGTATTACTCCACGGTTCGACAATGTACATCAAAAATTAAACGTGGTATAGCTTTGTCTCATTATTAATATTGTCTGTACGCAAACAGAATACTAAAATAAAAAGCCATTAAAAAGTTAGGAGCCAACAAAGATTCATTTTCTTTGCTAATATAACCTAACTTTAGGCGTGTTTAAGTAACATAAGAAGTGTAAAATCTCCAAAACAAAGTCAGTACCGACAAAGCTCAAATATCGAAAAGTTCAATAAATTTTAATGGTCATTGATTTATGCAGTGGTTTTTTCATAAAACCCGATCTTCCGAAGGACTTTTCTTAATTTTTACGCGCCTGTTTTACTATAAATGATCCTGCATCTCACTCAATAACGTTGTGCGTGTAGACTAGCGTCTAACTGCTCATCACTGATAATATCTCTGTCGGACACGAAGCCAGGTGAGACAGGGTGATTTTTAGCCAGGTCCACCAGTGAGTTCGAGCCCGCGACTAGATTCCCCTTACACTACATAAAGTCCCCCGCCGCGTCCGTCTGTCTATTATCTTCTCTGCGATAAACTTAAAAAATACTGAACGAATTTTCATGCTGTTTTCACCAATTAACAGAGTGATTCATGAGGAAGGTTTAAGTAGGAAGTATAATTTGTTAAGGTTTTCTAAAAATTGTTTGAACTATTGACGATAATTGTTGAAAATATCGGACAAGGTAAAGCCGCTTGGGATCTTTAATCAAAAACGCTGCCTAATCCTTTGAGATATAACAAAACAATGAATGGGGGATACCTATTCTTTCTTTTATAGGTCTAAAGAAAAGTCCACCATGGCATCTATCTATCTTAAGGAAAGCTTACTATTCCCATTATAACTTCTAAAAAATAATAGTTTAAAAAACTAAAAACACGTCTCCTTTTTTAGTTTGGTTTTTAAAGCGTGTTTTTTAGTTTTTTTAAACTATTAGGTATTTATTTTCTAGTTTCTGTCATGTCCGACAGAGATCGTATCAGTGAAGCGCAGTTAGACGCTAGTCTACACGCACAACGTTATTGAGTGAGATGCAGGATCAGTTATAGTAAAAAAAATTAAGAAAAGTCCTTTGGAAGATCGGGTTTTATTAAAAAGCCAATGCATAAATCAATAACCTCTATAGATTATTGAACTTTTAGATAATTGAACTTTGTTGGTACCGACTTGGTTTTGGAGATTTTACACTGCTTTTATTACTTAAACACGTCCAAAGTTAAGTAAAATTAGCAAGAAAAACGAATCTTTGTTGGCTCCTAACTTTTTAATGGGGTTTTATTTTAGTATTCTGTTTCGTACCGACAATAATAATAATGAGACAAAACGATATCATATTTTACTTTGGATGTGCCATGTCAGACAGTGGAGTAAAACACTCCCGAAGTTTGTATGAAAAAAATGTGAACTAGGTTCACCTTAACTAACAAATTAGTTAACTCCATCGTCTTAATATCCTCGAACTGTCGACAAATATGAGTTACCTGTGACATAGTAACGGTGAGCGTTGTGCAACCACCAGTGTAACACTTTCGTTGATCAGTACTCACATACAGTACTAGGTACTCGTTACGGAGATTAATGGCCACTTAAGTGCCGGTAATACTTGTGTGGTACAGTTTTTTCTTTAGTAAAGTAAGTGCCATGGTTTAAGAATCTTAAATGAATCTAAAGTTCTAAACGGTCTCAAATAAATTAATTAGACTTCTTTCTATTGCTCAGTTGGTTTTATGTCGGGATGCATCGATATTCGGTACCCATCTTGGCCAATAAGATACCGATGCCAATATTTATGAATACACATCGGCGATACCGATACCGATATGGATGGTTGAAAGTAAGAAAGAAAGAAAGAAAAGGTATTTATTGTGACTCGCACAGGAAGATCACATACTAAAATAAACACACAAAGGTACAAAAATTATAAAATACAAATTTCTCGGAAGAACAAAAATATAATTAATAATAAATAAAACAATGATCAATGGCCCAAACTTACGACCCAGTGGGTCCCGCTTAGTGGCAAACGACATCGCGGCAGGCCCAGACGGAGATGGCGGGATGAGCTGGACTCTTTTAATAAAGATTGGTCCTTGTCAGCTTTGGATAGAGAGAGGTGGAAAGAGAGTAGGGAGGCCTTTGCCCAGCAGTGGGACGCTATAAGCTAAAAAATAAAATAAAAAAAAATACAGAAAGTCCTGCACGAGGCCAAAAGGCTCCTACCTCAGCATGAAGCTGCGACATTTAAAAAGTGTCCCAGCGCTGGTATTCTGATAGTACTGACTGACTATAAAAAATAAAAAAAAACAAATTAATGATTGGCCAAAGAATCAGCATCGCCATACAACGTGGCAATGCTGTTAGTCTTTTAGGCACTTTTTCAATTGACAGCGATGCGGACGAATATTTTAATGCTTTGTAATCACAAAGCATTAAAATATTCGATTTTCTCTCTGTTTTTTATTATATAGGTACATGTACTATTAATATAATTAATTATTAAAATTTTATTTAATAAACTTACAATCATAAAAATATTAATTTAAATTAAAATGCTTTTTTATTGAGGTATAAAAATAATTCTCTCGGTATGCGGAGAGAGGCAATTTATCAAGTCCGTTTGAATGAAGCGTGTAGTTGAAAATTGACTCTCAGGTAAGACGGGATAACTCATTTAGAAACTAAAGTACTTTTGCACCAATATACAAAACCGAGAGGATCTGAGAATGCGAAGTAAATTGTCATATACAGTTAACCGAAATCTAGTTCGTCTACTTAAATTTTCGGGGAATACCTGCTGGAGTCATATTAAATGATATTCAGGAAAAGTTTTTATTCAGTGCGCGAACTTTAACCATGAATTCAGCATAACATTCTATACCCCCCAGGGAATACATTTTTTGTTAGCTGTTTCATAGAAAAGTGCAATACCTACATGGTCAAAATGTACGGAACAGCTGTTTTTTTGTATAACCGAAGGAAAATTTCTGCGCTGGGGGGTCTAGAATGATATGCTGAATTCATGGTTACAGTTTGCGCACTGGATAAAAACTTTTCCTGTATAACTGTCAACTGATGGCAGAGTAGCATAATCAACCTATGTACACGGTGAAATTTTAATGGTTGTTTTCCCGCAGCGAAACGGTTTTGTCTTGGTAATACAATCGTTTTATAAACAAATAAAATATTTCAAACAAAAATTGGCAGACAACAATATGGCAGATTAACAATTGTGAAAAATCACCTCGTGCGAGAGTTTATTTTGCTTTGACATTTATGCATCGTTGTTCCCTTTGTCGGCGGCGCGTGCGATTCGAGTAGTACCTACAATTCACCTCTAGTGTTACTATTGAGTAGTGTTTTATCGAGTTGATGTATATTTTTTTAATTATTTTAAAACAAAAAATCTTTGTTTTTTTACTTTAACTCTATGCTTCGAAAGTAGGTACTCCTTATGGCAAATTGTTCTGCCGCGGGAAAACAACCATTAAAATTTCACGATGTATAATGTTCGGAGCTGTTAGGACACAGGCTTCCTTTCTGTGAGTGGGATTGGGTTATAATCTACCACGCGGGCCCAGTGCGGGTTGGCAGATATCACATGTCTTCGAATTTATGGTTCCAGGACATGCTGCTTTCCTCACGATGTTTTCCTTCACCGTTTTGAGAGCAGTGGTGATGAAAGTAAAGTGCCTTCGAACCCACATCCTAAACTGGTAAGTCACGCCCACCACTGCTCTTGGCAGAATAGTACAGTCTATTACTCTTACTCTCTCTAACGTTTGAGACAGAAAAGGAACAATTACTTCTGTACCCGAAGCTTGTTGCAAGCAAACTTTTTACGCCACTGACAATCTCCACCAGCATACAAAACAGTACAATCTCCTATCTCAATATTCTCAATACATAATCACATTAAAACGATTGCAAACTCATTACGTAATACATTGCCGGTTTTGTCACAAGCGCCAGCACTTCTCTCGGCACATTAGTAGCATTGTTGAAACGCGTGGTCTAATTCTCGTTTGTTTTTTTTTTTTGGTGACATTAGCAATTTATAGTCTTACGAAAGGTACCTACTTAGTTATTTTTTTTTGTTTTTAATATGGAAAAGTCAAGGAGAAAAGTGTGTTTAAAATGCTTAATGTGTTTTAAATAGTCCGTCTACTTAATTTAAAATACCTAATAGTGGTATATAAAAAAATAAAACCCGACTACTGAAAAAAAACATGCTCTAAAACGACTAATATTTTCTTGTTTTATACTTTTTAGAGCGTAATGTTTCAATAGTTGAGTTTTCCTTATTGAAGTTATTTTGGGGTGACCTAACAATTTTTTTTAAATGTGCTAATTAAACCCGTTCATTTGATACTAAACACGGCATCATCGAAAAAAGAAATGTCCGTCACTTTATGTCTTGTGGACGGCCCCATTAAACACTTCAATCAAGACGCTTCCAGTGATCATTTGCTAAATGATGATAAGTATTTTGGAAGTTTTAAGGGAACAGATGAACATACATACATTCATACCGGTAAAAATCATAACCCTCCTTTTTGGATCGCCGTAGTCGTGTAAAAATAAGATCTATAAAATACACCTCTATCCCTTTCTACGTGGAAACGCGCAACATAATTTTAAAACTAGACAGAATATACCCAGCTAATAAAAATAAACAGGGTTTTGCCGCGAAAGCATTCTCTCCATTCCAACAGATAAATTCTTGGAAACGGTCCTTAAATCTAATACGTGAAGCTATGTCCCTTAATCGCATCTAGGCGTGTAATCTAATACAGTAAAATATCATTATATTTTTATTTTATGGCATTTTGCGTGTCCAGCAAAGGCAGCAATAGGCTTAGATTTTTTTTATTGAAGAACATTGGATTTTTTTTTTTATAGGCTGACAGACATAAAATTATATTATTAATATGTACCTACAAGCCTATTAAAAAAGGAATAAAAGAATCACAGGGCATCAAAAAAAAAACCTCCGCATCGCTGTCATTGGGAAATGTGCCCAAAAGCGTTGTATAATAATTATATTTTATATGATTAAACACATGTGCAGATAAATAATATTATATTATGTCTGTTAGCTTACATAACATGTAAATATTTATAAAAAAATATTAAGATATAAAAATAAATACATAATTTATAAAGAGTTCGAACAAATTCCCGAGCAGAACAAAATGTTAAAAACAAATTGAATTGTATGTAAATCTCAATGTTAACACACAGGAAGTATGTCCTCAATTACCTCATCCCTTGCAATTTCTTCTTAGCTTTATAATCTGGCTACAAAAACTGGACATATACGGTCCTCACCAGGTCGACCGGTCCTTACTTATGGCATGGTGAATTTCGTGTTTCGCCCCAAGCTACTTATGTCTGACCTCTATAAGCCTTTCGGAAACCAGTTATAAGTCTTATGTTATGGTGTCATAAATGGGTGGCATTTTTGCTTCACTTTATAAGGATTCCTACGTGATCCTTAATTGATATTCGATTCGGTACGGAACCGTATCGAATAGTTGTGAATAATAGCTATTCACAACCATTCGATGGTATCTGTAATTTCTCTAGTATTTCCTACGAAGAGCTTTTTTACAATGAATTTTATCACTTCTATAAAATAAAGTGTAAAAACGAAACATCTAAAGATTTTAAACGCCCAATGATCGCTTTATTTTTTCCTGTCTTCATGCCTAATTTCAAGATCAACACAGCAACCATTAAACTATAGACCAAACTACTATTAAAACACAATAATGGGTCCAGCGCACGCAACATGCCACAATGTCGTTATAATATTAACTTACAAGAAAAAACCCAGAAGGTCCACTTGTTTTAGCTTAAGATACTTCTGTCATTTCCAGTCAAATAAATTTAGAAAAACCTGCCGTGGTGAATATATTGTCCTGTCAACCACTAAAAAGTATGTCAGCATTAGGGGCAAACTCAGCTTCCTTCTTCTACGAACAATGTAGGAAAACAAAGTTATGGTATGATCTCCGTCTTAGCAGAAGAGATTTATGTCGGACAAAAGTTCCACGGTTCCATGGGCAGAAAGAAAGATTTTTTTTTTTAATTATTTTCTTTCACCTTTTAGCGTGGCGTAAATAAGTAGGTACTTGCTATGTAAATAACAGTGACACAAAGCTATTATATAACACCATTAATATACGCTAACTCGAAAAAATACATAAACAAAAAAACATAAACAAATACACATAAACATAAATAAATACAAATAATAACATAAATAAATAAATAATAAATAAATATTATTGAAGCTAACTCAAAAACGACTCGAGCAAAGTTATTAAAATATGGGACCACCCCTGGGGAAAACAAGAAACTATCGAATTGAGAACCTCCCTATAGAAGCATAATATGTTAATATGATAAATGATAAAATCATAAATAACATTTTTAACCAACTACAAAAACGAGGAGGTTCCCAATTCGACAGTTATTCTTAACACATGCTACTTTATCTAAATCAATAAACCTCAACTTTCAACTACGCCGATATGTCCATTGTCAAAATTTGTATGAAGTGATTCTTCTGTACGTTTCTATGTATTTTGTGTAAGTAATGAAAAGTGATTCGAAAAGCTGCGCCTGCGCTTGTGCCGACTGCGTGCGGCATGTCGAGCACAAAAGTGTTAAAGAAAGTTTACGGAACGAAAGGGGTACTTAAAGTGTCAGTCTAATAATTATAGTAAGCTATACACCATTTTTAGGGTTCCGTACCCAAAAGGTAAAATGGGACCCTATTACTAAGACTTCGCTGTCCGTCTGTCACCAGGCTGTATCTCATGAACCATGATAGTCAAATAGTTAAAATTCTCACAGATGATATATTTCTAATAATACTACTAATACTAAAAAATAGAATAAAATAAATACTTAAGGGGGCTCGAATACAACAAACGTGATTTTTTGCTCGTTTTTGCTCGATATTGATAACGGCAGCAGGTAGACGCTTGAAATACTCACAGAATATTTAGTTATATATTCACTATAAAAATAAATAATTAAATTAAAATAAAACAAATATGTAAGGGGGGTCCCATACAACACACGTGTATTTTTTTGCCGTTTTTATAGATACTGGTACGGAACCCTTCGTGCGCGAGTCCGACTCGCACTTGGCTGGTTTTTTTTTCTTTAATTTGATCTTCTTTACTGGCGGAGGAAACTTGGCTAGACCTACTAGTCTCGAAACGACTCGTCTCGACCCCCTTGTTACGAGGTTTTTCTTTAGGTATGGTTTAAACCATTGAGCCTGTTTTTGAAAAATTAAAACTGTTATTAATTGAAAAATGGTATTATTACGACTGATGAATTTCTAAATGATAGATTAATGTAGACTTATTTATTTGACTGGAGAAATAATGATTACTTAATTGAATATTGTGACTAATTGTCATTTATGATTATTTATTTATGCATTGACTGTAGAAATTATTCGACATCGTAACATTTTTAATTTTTTATTATTATTTCTTAATAGAAATAATAATGCTGATCCACGCGTCAAGTTCTTGAACGGGCGTCGTCGGTTGAGACTGGTCATCTCCTAACTTCCATGGCTTATTTTAAATCTTATGTTTTTTTTTACATTGTTCTCACGTATAGAAGCAACAAGAATAAAGTTCCCAATATTTTGTAATACCTAACATGATTAAAAAGAGTGTCCATGGAGTTTCTTGCTCGTTCTTCTCCATAGAGATCTACGTTTTGGAATGGGCGACTAGCTTCAACTTTCCAACTGGTCGATTTTTTGACAATTCAAAAGTTCCTGTAAATGGTTTAATTGAAATAAATGCTTTGAGTTTGAGTTTGAGTTGAATAAAAAATGATAAATGTCACAATGTACATCATTTTATTCATTTTTACATACCTACCAAATAATTTATGTTTACCTCTCCATGCAGATTTTATTTCGCCTGCAAACATAATTTGTACGCCTCTTGGCATAACATAGCGAGCGACTTATGACTTTAATTTAAGAGCTGTATTCACTACCTATGTTACACAAATTAAAAATGATTTGATTTGAAATAAGAACCTAACTGAAATCGAAATACAGCTCCTTTAACAAAACTGACAACTTAGTCGTGCTAAATTGTCATTTTTGAATTAAGAACTTTACCCAACTAAGAGAAAAATTAGTAAGTAATTCCAAAACTGACTGAGAGTCTAAGGCTGGAACTATAGTCAGATCGCGTTTTGTAATAACACGGAAGAAGTCGAGATACGCTGCCGCACATGCGGACGCGTACGCTGTCGGGTATGCTGAATAATCCGCAAATACTGGAATCTTTGGGATTGCTCGTTCCAAACGCTGAGGCAAGAGCCGAGGGAGAGGCTGTTTAAAGTCCCGGTGACCCGTACGAACTTGTTGACATTTGCACCGGTGGGGCGGGCAATAAAGATACTCAACAGCGTATCTCTTGTCAGCATCAAATGGTTGGGTCCGCAAGGGCCGATGCCTGCCAGGGGTGCGGATTGTTCGAAAGAGATACCGCGGCCCCTGGCACACAGGCAACTGAGGGAACACGGGTGGGTTTTAGTCAGTAAAAGTCTGACACGCCCTCCCGCTCCACCCAGAGCGGGAGAAGTTATTAAATGATTTCTAACCCAAAAAAAAAACAGCGTATCTCTACGATTGGATATCTATAGGTACTTGCTCTTTGGCGGAATTCCAGAGAGTGACACTTAACGCATTGTCCTCTGTGTAAACTATTTTCATGTGTATTTATGTGATTGTCCACTGTCAGTCAGGTCAGTTAAAAATATTTCTTTTTTGTTAGTGGTGGTATTAGATTAGTTTTTGGGTAACGTCTTTAAGTGGGAAAATTGTGACTACATTGTTGTATTGGGTTTCCTACCTGTAAAAACAAGTGTATGCGTTAATAGTAAGTAAATAAATAAATTATTAAGGTTACAGGTAAAACTTATTTATCATCATTCATCATTTCAGCCGAAAGACGTCCACTGCTGGACATAGGCCTCCTCCAATTTGGGGGGGTTTTGCCTTAATCGCCACGCTTGGCAGGCGGGTTGGCGATCGCAGTATGGTGGTAAAATGCATAGAGAACGCTGCTGCCCATTCTCTAGTAAGTCCCTTAGTCGCCTTCTACGACACCCACGGGAAGAGATGGGATGGTGCTATTCTTTACGTCCGGCACCACACGGAACGAGAAAAGAACAAAAAACTGGCGAATAAGCGAAGAAGTACACCTACTAAATAAAATGTTGCCTTTACTTACACGCAATGTATTGTTTAAATCTTTTATTGGAGATCTTAAATAAATAAAACAAACACTTCCGTTGTCGTCAGTACCGGTCGCGACTACTCGACTGCTCGACTGGTTGACTGGTTGCACAAGGTTGTGGGTGGTGACGTAATAGTAACCGAACGTTTTCGGCAACCGGCCCCTACGGACTACAGTGCAGTGGTCTTATAAGCTCCTTTAATAGATCTGCTTTTGTTTTTGATCCCGTTATTTATTTAGAGTTATGTATCATTATAAGTTGTAGTTTTGCCAAGTTATAAGCACAATCGAATTATAAAAAAACACGCTTTAAAAACCAAACTAAAAAAGGAGAAAATAATTTAATTCAATTAAAAAGCGTGGGGTGCTTTTTGAGATATTTTTATAATCACTTAATGTCAAGCACCCCACGCTTTTCAATTGAATTAAGTTATTTTCTCCTTTTTTAGTTTGGTTTTTAAAGCGTGTTTTTTAGTTTTTTAAACGATTATTTTTAGATCTGCTAACTACAAAAATGTATTTTTTTTCCTTTTTTTTTTTTTCATTTTTCGCATTTTTTTTTAAATTATTGAATAGTCATCGGTCCTCGATAAGTTTACAAAGTTTCAATGAAATCTGACCGTTAAAAGTGGGTCAAAATAGCGTCCAAAGGAGTCGGTTACAAACAAACAAATATACAAGTGAAGCTAATATAAAGCCTGTAAAGAGCAGAGGTGGTGATAATGGCCGCGACTTACGTTAAAAGTTGTAGATCGCAGGTTCGAACCCTATCAGGCTCTCTACTTTGTGTAAATTAATTAATAACCACTGCTCTCAAAACGGTGAAGGAAAACATCGTGAGGAAACCATTGAAAACAATGAATTAGCCATTTCAACAAATTATTCAGATTCTGATTGATATTGTGTTTCGAAATGTAACAAACTCATATCAAACATTTCCTTATCAAAAAGTATATTATAAGATATAAGACTACGTTGAAGACAGGGAAGTTTGGCATTAATTCCTTCTGCACGTGTGGCTTCCCTGGTACCTCATTAACAGCATAACTATGTGAAAGTGTATTAACTGCTCCCAAATTACAACGTAATTTTTTTTTCTTTTAATTTTTTACAATGTCTGATCTATTCTCGTCATTATTTGACATCAATTCTAATATCGACTATTTATTAGTGATTGTCATTGAAATCATGTCACTTGGTTTAAATAGGTTCATTTTATTTATGTAGATTCTTTTACATATTGTGAATGAGAACGTTGTAGGCCTTGCAAACTGTAGATTTGTAGACGATTTTCTATTCATTCCTCTAAGTACCTGGTACTTATTGACAGGCCTACACTGTCCTCCTATACCTATTATCACTGTAATTTGAAAACATTGTAAAAGCCAATTATTTTTAAAAGAGTAACCGTGAAGTTTCTTGCCGGCTCTTCTCCATAGGAAGTGACAAATTGGAACCGTGCACCTAGCTTCTGACGTTTCATAAGTGTGCCCATGCAGGCTTATGTAATAGTATATTTTATAACGAGGGACTAAACGAAGCCATAATATACCCGAGGTGGTTTGACTCCCGAGCGTGCGAGGGAGTCAATGAAACCGAGGGTATATTAAGTTGGCGTTTAGTCTCGAGGTGCAAACTGTACTTTTCACTTCGAGTGCGAGAAAAATAGTCAATTTAGTACAAAAACATGTACTTACCTAATAAATATTACTTAACAAAAAACACTACAAAGTGAAAAATAACTTTAATTTCGGAAGTCGGTGTCTTTGGAGCTGAATTTGAATTTGTTGTCACCGCCTTCCGAAATTAAAGTTATTTTTCACTTTGTAGTGTTTTTTTGGAAATCGGTTGTTTTATTATTTTGGAAAAAGTTTTTTTTTTCACTTTTTAGTGGTTCACATGTACCCTTCATGTTCATGTTCCCTTCACAGCGTACCGGCGTGATGTTATTTTATGAACTGGTGTAAACAATAGACAGACATGAGATTTCAGCAATCCCAGTCCATTTGCTATCATTTATTGAGGAGTTCCGTTGCCTATCTCCAAAGTTCTTCATCAGATCTTCACCAAATTGAAATGAGACCACTCCGAGGAAGTACTCTTCCAAAAAATACCTAAATCGCTTCGCGTGCCTATAAAATTTGAATAGTTCTCTCTATTTCTCCAGGATCCCATCAACAGATCCTGACTTGATGATCATGGGACCACCTGGGAAGTATACCCTTTCAAACAAAAAAAAACAAAATCCAAATCGGTCCAGCCATCTTCGAATAATCGGGGAACATACATAAAAAAAAAAGTTCCAACGAATTGAGAACGTCCTCCTTTTTGAAGTCGGTTAATAAAATAAAAATCACAATATCTATTAGGTATGTCTTTTAAATAAATAAAATAAATGAAATTTTCGCGGTCTTTTTTTTCTTCTAAACCAGTAACAGATTAACAATTTAAAACACATGGCGCCACCTTGGCAAAAACCATGGAACTAAAACTCTCAACATTTTCGCAATGAAGCTCCACAGATAATAGTATATTTACTGGCTGTTTGAGTTTGTCTATGTCACATGAAGGAAATTAAAAACGAATTACTTTTTACTCCCTAGGGACTAAAGTGGTCACTTTAGTCCCGCTTCGTAGGGCTATATTGGCGTCTTTTTAGAGCATGAGAAGTGAAAAATATTTTTTTTTATTTTTAGGGTACAGCACCCAAATTGCGTAACGCACGATTAATCACAACCTGAATCATTTAGAAACAGATTGCTCATCCATTGCTTCACACGTTCGAAAAATGTGTCTGCTCAGCAACGTAAATAACGCAATGAATATTATTGAACTGTCAAAATGAATCAATGAAGAAATCGTGAGTTACGCAATTAGCGTGCCGTATAAAATTAGATATTAACTGTTTAAGGTGAATGCGCAGTGGTAGAGCGCGAAATTCAAATTTTGTTACGTTTTTTGCAATTTTCAGGTGAGTGTCAGCTTGTTACTTGATCAAAATATGATTTGCGACTATAGCATGTACGTATTTACAGATTTATAATCATTAGAATCAATAATACATCTTTCTAAGTTAGATTTGTTCCATAAGAACAAATTTCTTATGGAAAAGTGCTTGTAATATCGACTATTTATAATGATTATTAAATTATTCATGCTGAGTGACTCGACCTTCCGGCTCGCTACTTGCCTGCGTCTTGGCGCTCCTTGCGTGGCTCTGCATCGCTGCCAATGCGGTGAAGTTGTTGACCGCCTCGGACACCATGGCTTATCCTGCAGTAGGAGCGCAGGCCGAATAGCACGGCACGCCAGCATCAATGACATCATCCGTCGTGCTCTTGTCACCGCCGGGGTGCCAGCTGTTTTAGAACCCTATGGCTTGGCACGCGACGATGGGAAGAGACCAGACGGAATGTCCATAATGCCTTGGAAGTTAGGTCGGCCTTTGGTGTGGGATGCAACATGTGTCGACACCCTTGCGCCATCCCATCTTTCTAGTACGGCGAATTGTGCTGGGGCGGCTGCTGCAGGTGCGGAAAACCTCAAACGGCGCAAATATTCCAATCTTACTGGAACCTATATATTCGAGCCGTTTGGGGTTGAAACTCTAGGGCCATGGGGTCCGAGTGCCCACTTACTTTTCCGAGATATTTCCAAGCGGTTGGTTGACTCTTCACGTGACCAAAGGGCTGGCCTATATTTCGGCCAAAGAATCAGCATTGCCATACAACGTGGCAATGCTGCCAGCCTTTTGGGCACTCTTCCCGTTGACAACGATGCGGACTTATTTTTTGATGCATTATGATTATTTTCTTTTTTATATACCTGTACATAATAATAGCTTTGCTTTGTGTTTATCAAATTAGACTGAATTAAATTATATTCTAAAACAAAAAAAAAAAAAAAAATTATAATAAATTGTTATTGAAGGGATAAACTGCTTTTAAAGATAATTAAGAGGTGACATTGATGATTTTTTGATGCATTAAAGTATGTTTAATTATGTTTTGAGTTCCATCACTCTACCTATGCAAAAAAGACTTGAAAATATCATATATTTTTTTGCTTTCAAAATTATTTACGGTTAAAGAGATAAGTACACTGGTTTAAAAAAACCCCTTTTTGAGCGTGTTCAATGTGCCTACCTTGATTATTTCCCGTATGAATTTAAAATGTAACAAAATACAAACCGGTACAAAATCTTCCCTGAAGGCATGACTTAAATTCCAAGGTGTACTATCACAGAGTATGTCAATGTCGTATGTACAAGTATGTTATCCTTACGATCTATTTCCTTGAGACTCTAATCTAATGTCAATGTAGATCATAATGATATGAGTCAACATAAATATGGTGACGTAACAAAATTTTTGTTCATAATTTTTTTGATTGACAATATGATAGACGAATACCCGTTAAAAATCCGTGATTAGGGCCAAGACAACTGGCAATTGTTTTCAAAGTCTTTCGTATCCCAACAACGGCTTTCAATCAGTAGCTTAAGGGGAACCTAGTCGCGGGCTCGAACTCACTGGTGGGCCTGGCTAAAAATCACACTGTCTCACCAGGGTTCGTGTCCGACAGAAATAGTATCAGTGATGAGCAGTTAGACGCTAGTCTACACGCAAAACGATATTGAGTGAGATGCAGGATCATTTATAGTAAAAAATTAAGAAAAATCCTTTGGAAGATCGGGTTTTATGAAAAAGCCAATCCATAAATCAATGACCAATAAAGTTTATTGAACTTTTCGATAGTTTAACTTTGTCGGTACCGACTTGATTTTGGAGATTTTACACTTCTTTTATTACTTAAACACGCCTAATGTTAAGTAAAATTAGCAAGAAAAACAAATCTTTGTTGGCTCCATCCGTAAAAAGTTATTTTTAATGGGTTTTTATTTTAGTATTCTGTTTCCGTACAGACAATATTAATAATGAGACCAAACGATATCATATTTTACTTTGGATGTGTCATGTCAGACAGCGAGGAAAACACTCCCGAAGTTTGCATGTAAAAAATGTGGACTAGGTTCACCTTAATGGCCGATTCTTATAACTTACGGACAGTTGTTGGTAAAAATTAAGATTTTCGTATCTTTTCCAATAATAAAGATTGGTAGATTTGGTATATTTTCAATTTTTCAGAAATAGTTATCAAACGTAAAATTGGCTTTGGAAACTATTTATTTGCCCAGTTTGCCAATTACAAATGCTACGTGCTATTGGTAAACAAAACGATACGTTTTTGTTTAGGTATAGGAACCGAACATTAGTCAATCACATCCCCGACCGACCCTTGCTCGTTGAAGCGCCAGCCCGCGCCGCAGCTGAGCCAGTAGCTTTAAATTCCCCCTCTAATAATAATAATGCCAATATTTCGATCCAGCCTGTCCCCAATAGTGATAGCTGTCCCCCTATCAGTGACGCCCTGAGCCGAGGTCCGTACCCCACAGGGGGTGCCCTCAGCGTGCAGTCGCTTAGTTTGTAAATTTTAGTTTGTAAGCCCTGGCTGGAGGCGTTAAGATTAACTTCTTAATGGCAGCCCCAGGAAAGCCCGGTTGAGCAGTCACGGCCTCTCAAGGCCAACTGCGAGATGCCCAACAAAAAAAAAAAAAAAGTCAATCACATTTAGACTTTTCATTATAGTCATTGCTAGAACGTCACTATGCTATGCTGAGACTGTGATTACAGGGTAGGAACAACAACGCACAAATTGAAACCATGAATTCAGTAGGTTTTCAGTAGATTATTAAAAATTCAGTAGATTTTGAACCAGCCTACGTAGAAATTTTTCGTCGGTTAACAAAAAAAAACCGATCAAGCGCGAGTCGGACTCGCGCCCGGATGGTTCCGAACCATTATCTATAAAAACGGCAAAAAAATCATGTTTGTTGTAGTATGGGAGCCCCCTTAAATATTTATTTTATTCTGTTTTTTAGTATTTTTTCTTATAGCGGTAACAGAAATACATCATCTGTGAAAATATCAACTGTCTAACTGTCACGGTTCATGAGATACAGCCTGGTGACAGTCGACAGACAGATAGACAGACAGACAGCGGAGTCTTAGTAATAGGGTCCCGTTTTATCCTTTGTGTGTGAAAAGTGCAATATCAACACTCAAAATGTATAGAAAAACTAACGAACCCACAGGTCTTTCATGCCCCAGACCCGTGTAACAAGAGTGACCACTCAAAAATGATACGTTATCATTCCTTTCAAAGAACGTGTCCATAAGAGGCGCACGCGCATAACGGGCGGGGTTCCACTGTGCCGTTATGTTCCAATCGTGGGCCATTGTGTAATGAGTGGACTGTTCAGTGTTTACTTTTGATTGTAATGGAGCGAGGTATTTGAAGTTTGAACTGGTTTGAAGATTAGCAGATAGTTTTTTTAAATAGGTCCTTAATAGAGGCTTATTTTGACGATACCTACACCACATATACGAGTAATCCCATTGAAAGACTTTTTCATTCAATAGGATTACTTTATTTATTTATTTAATTAAAGTTCACTAACAGTTGTTACAGATAATAAACAGATAGGAACATATAAGTAATAGTGTTTTAAATCTAACTGCACAACCGATTACAGGCAAATCAAGCAGAAATAAATCTGCTGTTTTTACTTAATGGCCTACGTCCCGTTTGGTAGCGTAACACGGTCCTTTATGAACCCTACTGCTCATTAACGGCTTATCTTGAAGATTTGAAAAATATATGATTTTGCTATAGATTTATATAGATCATTTTGCCCGAAGTACTTTTTTTGTATGGTTAATACTTTTGCTGTAAAAAAATATTTTCCAACACGCAATATTTTGGCTTCTATTTCATACTCCTACTAAACGGCTTCGTTATTTGGAAAAAAAATACACTGATAAATAGATAGTTAGAGGTACCACAGAATCGCCGAAGCACAATTGTAAATGAATCAAAGGAATATCCCCATTTTGAGATAAAGGCTCAGAGGTGCCCTGCGCGGGCGCGGGCGGCAGTCGTGCTTTAGCATACAAACGGGAGATGAGGATACTATGGGCCTTAACAGGCAACTGAAGGGACACTTACTTTTACAATGTTTGTAAATGTGTGAGCACCATGTATCTATCACAGAATTAATTTATCTGTATTGCTTCAATTTGATTCTGTTTACCTATTTTAGTATGGTAATTTTATTCTGGGTGCATCGTTTTCACACATAATCATATGAATGTACTATGTTAAATATTGTACTGGAAACATTTTAAAAGAGTAACGGTGGAGTTTCTTGCCCATTCTTCTCCATACAAAATTACATTTTGGAAGGGGCGACTAGAATCAATTCTATTTTAATGTAAATGTTGACGTTCAAAAGTGCTTTTTAAGTGCTTATTTGAAATAAATACTTAGACTATGACACGGGTGGGTTTTAGTCAGTAAAAGTCTGACACGCCGTCCTGCTCCACCCACAGCCGGAGAAGTTATTTGATGATTTCCCACCCTCATAAAAAAACAACCATAAGCTAATAATATTATCCCTACGTGATTCTTAATTCCTTGCCAAATTTAGCATGAAATTATTTAATTTTATTATCAGTAGCCACCTTACCAAGACGAATGCAATTGCTAATGGTCACTAGGTCAACGAGACGTAACACTCGGTGACTTCAAATTGTAACGCTTGAGAGATGATGATGTAACCATGTTTTTGTTTCAAGTTGAAGATAAACGCACTTGTAACTCGCTAGGCATGACGAGCTGATACCGGTCGGGGGTGCGGCGAATATACAAGTATGTCCCGAGCCCCCGACACATGGTACTAGAAGGAACTGTGGGCCAGCGTGGTGGATTATGGCTCACTGCCTCTTACAGAAAGAAGGCTTGTGTTCCAGCAGTATGAACCTTATAGGCTAATAATAAGCTGCATATATGATCTAAGATTACGAACGTTCTTAAAATACGGGAAATATCCCTTCAGAGATCATGTCCTTATTATGAATATCCTCATTGATAGTATTTCTTCCTTCTTCATCTGCAGGCTTAGCATGACGCTTTCTATTTCCACGAAGAATAGACACAGCTCTTTCTATACAAACACACATTTCATTTCTCCATTTTTGATAGCGCGCCGTAGAAATCCTTCTACAATCTGTCATTTTGTCTTTCGTTTCTAACGAATAACTGAAATAATCAATAGAAGAACAAAGCTGTTTTCTCCTATTTTACATCATTTAGTAACTACTCATGTCTATTCTTCCGTCGATAAATCGGTTCTCGTGCTAAGCCAGCAGAATGAGAAACAATGACGGGAACTGCTGATATTAATTTCTGTACCTACTCTTGATTTAAGCCATATTATTCTACTTAACTACAGTTTTGTCAATAGGTATGTTTATTCCTAATTAGTTGCATTTTGTTTGTGGCAATTACTCTACTTCGAGCTCCATTTTTCGATTGTCGATGGCGACACAATAACAGTGACTAAACTATGTCGCTGTAGGTAGATCTTCGTGATAGGTTTACCGATCTGCATCGATATTGACCTTGTCCACACTTGTCGAGCTATGCACTCATGCGTATAGGCTTAGAACATGTTGTACTTGTAGCGTGACGATTGATCGATGCAAATGTCAGGGATATTGATGTTGATTCGTTCAATCAATCATTTATTATGATTCCAGACTTTTATATTAACGATGATAACACAACTTCACGCTTATATTCCCCGTAAGGGGTAGACAAAATTAACACCCTTACATAACTAAGTCGAACTCCATCCATTAAATATTACATTCCTTGAAAACGCTCAAATAGATGTTTTTTTTTAACCAGTGTATCTCTTTAACCGTAAATAATTTTGAAAGAAAAAAAATATATGATATTTTCAAGTATTTTTTTCATAGAGTGATGGAACTCAAAACATAATTAAACATACTTTAATGCATCAAAAAAAAAACATCAAAGTCACCTCTTAATTATCTTTAAAACCAGTTTATCCCTTCAATAATAATTACAATTAAAAATATACCATAAAATTCCAAATGCCAAACTGCTTCCAGTGACGGATTATTTATTATTAAATAGTTAATATCTAATTTTATACGATTTTATTTGCATTTTTACGACAATGCTTGCTCATTTATTATTCGAATTTATTACAACAGATTTTAACCCGTATCGGATTGCAATAAGAACTATTATCGCTCATAGCGACAATATTTAATTTTACCCACGCAGCCGGCTCTCAATCATAGCTATTTGTACCATTTGTCACGGGAAGCTAGATGCCCAAAAGTCTGATAACCAGTCTTACCAAGGGGTATGGTGTTAAATGATAAATGATAAATAATAAATGATTTTATTTCTGTAAGTAGGTTTGTACAAACACTTTTACACGTCAAACATATTTTTGGCGTTTCCTATCTGACTACTCTGAGAAGAAAGGCCGAAACAAACTCAGAGGTCACAGTCTCTTTTAAAGTCTAGACATAATCTTGCTCAGATCATGTGAAGACCTTGTGGATTGGTGTCTGAAATGGTCTTTTGAGGAAAGAACCACACAGATTGAGTGAACCTGTCCAATCAGTGCACGCATTTATCAGTAATCATGCAGCTCAACTCAGAACTTGATGAGCTCAATGATCCGACGAACAATACCAAAGAAAGGACATCTTGGTAGGCCGCATAAAGTACTCAAACTGCCAGATTAACATTAAAAATTAACTGAAAAGAAATGAAAAACAAAAAAGAAAACATGATCTACACAGTCGTCTCTGTTACATAAGGATATCGAGGTACTGGGTAATACGTTACCCCTTGGCAAGACTGGTTGTCAGACTTTCGGGTTTCTGACGACCCGTAACGACTGTCAAACATCCACGAATGACAGCCGGGACCAACGGTTTAATTTGCTTTCCGAGGCACGGAGGTGTCCCGGCACCTATGTAAAGATCATCCATCCTCGGACCAACCTTTGTTACCGTAGCTTAACCTTATCGATCGACCCGTACGGCTATTATTACTAAACCACGAACGCCTTAACCTTTCAAGTATATATGATAAATACCGGAACGATTATGTATGTATGTGTTCTCATCGTATTTCATTGGAAAAACCAGTTTCTTAATATGACGTAATAACTATGCATGATGAACAATTTTCTGCTTATCGAAGATGTTGGTAGCAAAAACCACAATTACTTAAGTGTTTCTTTGAAAGATCTCTGATATTGAGGCAACAATTGGCTAGATGTTTTAATTTCATTCAGGCTCTAAGATCGTAGGTAGGTACCTATGTTAAACTGCAAACTAAAAGTTATATAATGTTTTCTGTTTTTACGCAGTTTTAAGTTTTATTTAACCATTTATGTACAGTAAGGAGTCATAAGTCCAATAGCATACTAAGGGTTATATTGCTATAAACTCGCGGTCCAGGCCGTACCTACAGCTGTGTGTATAAGTGATGTCTCAACACAGAACGCACACCTCAGAACTCACACACTGGCGTCGAATGAAACAAAAAACATACCATCGCACATAGTACGTAATTACGTATGACCTTGGTCCGTTCATACCATTGCTAAAATTCACACTGTTATATCAAGTTCTGATAGCTCGTAACATATCGCCTGGGATTAAGAAACTCATAGATCTGGGTTCAAATCTCGCGATGAGATTTTATTTTTCTTTTCAACAATAATCTTCTTCTGTTCTTTTATTATAATAGTAATAAAATATTTTTATTTTATTATTTATTATGCGATAAATGAATAAACGAGATTTTTTATTTTTATTTCTTATATTGTTATTTAATTAAAGGATTAAGAATAAAAATGTTTAATAAGTGATTACAAAATGTTTATTCGTTATAATTTTATGAAGTATAAACACAACTAATTAACTTTTTGTTAAAACAGTTTAGTTTCTCATAAATAACAATTTATTGAAGTAAAGTATAGCTAATTGGTGAACTATGATAATCAAGCTTAAAATATTGTATCTTAGTAATATAATAATATTGTGCTGTAATTTCTACTGTGTGTGGGTACTCGAAGGAAACCACAATAATCTACGCAAATCTACCCACGTAAATATAACAAATGCAGACGCGTTATCACAATACAGTTAAATGACTCAGTAATACTACTTTTATTCTACTGCGAGTGAGTTTGTTGTATCACAAACCTCAAAATTAACAAATGGTATTTAATAGGACTTATTAAGGTTATAGCTTAAGTATTCATTTTCATTACGAAAAGAAGATTGAAACTAAACCTCAAAATAATCCATATTACGGATACGACACAATATTATTTGAATATTACTAAAATCAATAAATATTTGTAATTTATATTCTAATGTTAATGTTTTTTTCCGTTAAATATGGTTTTTGAGCTGGTTTTCGATGATGCAAACCTTCTGTGTGGAGTGCATGGCGCACGGTTCGTAAAGACGTGTCGAATAATTTAGCAAAATGTCTTGTCGTTTTGAAACCACTTGTTTCATATTCGCTGAACATGTGCTGTTGCTGCGCCTTTTTATGAGCTGGTATCTTCCACTTTGCTTTCGACAGGCAAGGCTACTCCCTTCCTCATATCCTTTCACCCACAGATTCACAATATTTCACTAAAACAAAAATGGGGTACTGTTAGGCTACTAAGCAAAATGCATGCTAATATGTATTACTATTTAGAAACAAAATTGTTTGAAATAGAAACTTCATACAAATATTAATTAAGTATAATGTTATTTTCATCGTTCAAAAATCTAGGAAATTTGATATTTTTCTTCTATTTAGACCTTATGATATTTATAAAACCTTTCAAAAAATAACTACAAGGACCAGCAGTTATACTTTAATTAGATGAATGTTTATTAAAATAATTAAATCATAATACTCACACTCAGTCCAGTTTTATCAGATAATTGTGATATATTAAGTCCGCTTTTATGCAGCGCAATAATATTCGCTTTCATTTCTATATTTAAAAATGCTAACATTTTAAAATGAACTAGAACACCGCTGATAGATTAAACACACGTCACTAGCACACAATAACAAACAACACCGTTCTATTTAGTCGCACTGCACCTTAATATCATTTAAATTTATTTAGGTTTCTGTGGGTATAATCATAAAGTTTTACAAGTTTAGTGGACAAGACGAACAGAACAAGAAACTATAGTCAAAAGCGATTTTTAAAACAATAAAAAGACTATCACCGCGCGTGGGATTCGAACCCGCGACTCGCTACGCACAAACGATCTAACGTAAGTATGGTAACCGCTAAGCTATCATGCCATCTACTTTAATGGTTGAATTTATGAAATACAATCATTTGTAGATGTATGAGAGTGTGTGTGTCTATAGTATTGAAATTACTTATTATAAGAAGGTCATAAGTTAAGCCGAAGTGTCAGTCTATTGCTTTTTGAAATTGGTAATCCACTTATGACTTTTACTGTACACACTTATATAACAAGACCAAGAAGAAAATCCAGAAAAATAGGTACAGAGGTGATGCATATTTCTAAAATCTCTTCCAGCATACTTGCTATAGGAGAGAAGGTAAAGAGATGTAGACAGCGTGTGTAACAGTAAAAGAGAAATTCAAATACATATAATCAAAAACAATACACTCAATAAAATTAAACAAGTAATATGACAATATACTTACATACATACATACAGACTTCTAAAATAAATGTCACTAAAATATTAATAAATAAAGTGTAATTCAAATAATTAATACTTCCAAAAAACATTATTAAGTGAAAAATAACTTTAATTTCGGAAGTCAGTGTCTTTGGATCTGCATTTAAGTTTTTTGCAAGATTTTTATTGTCCTTTTCAGGGCCATAATCCACCATTCCACCATCTAGGTTACAAATAGTTTAGTACATTCTCCCTTAGGTTTAAGAATCAGACGAATATGGTCGGTTACAAGATAGCAAGCTGCAACTGTCTAGCAACTGTCTGACTTATTACGAAACTAAACGAAAGTAGCCCAACCCGATACATTTGAAAAATAAACAATAGAATCATTTATTAAAACAATCACACAACCAATTTATCAGTAAAAAGAGATACATATTATATAATTTATCATGAAATGTATCTAGACGACTAAATAAAAAGAGGTTTAAACTCGTTCTTATTACAAAATATCCGTTTCATAATATTCCCATAAGACAATGGCTTTTTGGTCTGACTGTGAAACCATTTCTCAAACACCAACTTACATTTACACCTGCTCTGACCCGAAATCATTTAACTTCCGACCTTAACAGCTAAAACATAAGAGTGTGATAGGTAGTTATTGAAGTGTATAAGATAAAGTGGATTCCATAGGTAGAATGCGAAAATGGCCGGTTAGCCGACCTTGTAGATAAAAAGTAGTGTGCTGATATTTGTCTCGAGTGGGTCGTATCGAGGCTGTTCCGCGAGTGTATGGGCGATGAATCAGATTATAATAAAAAAGTTGTTATAAGTGTGATTTCATTATTATGGAGTAAAGTAATATTTCTAAATCGGACTTTTATGTGAAATGCCACTTCCCAACTAGGTGCAATAATTTAATTGCAATAGGTCATGGTAATCAGTGTAAGTATCTAAGAAAAACTGTTGAATTCAGGGCATTCGTAAAAAAATCTGGGAATTTCGTTGTAAATCTGGGAATTTTGTTATAAATCTAGGAATTTCGTTGTAAATCTGGGAATTTAGTTGTAAAATCTGACCATTAGGTACATGACCTAAAATAAACAAATAAACCAATAAACCTAAATTAAATTTAACAAAAGGAACGTGAAATCAATAGGTACGACTATGTCTGAAAATAATACCACAATTTTTTTTTATACATAGACTTGGTCATAAAAATAAAATATCTCACAAGGAAGGAAGAAGTCTTAAGCCGTCTAATTAAAGAATACCCGCTCAACGAATATTCATAAAGCTTGTTTTGAACATTCTTGTTAATTAGTATACGATTTTAATGAGGAAAATATATTTTACATAATATTGCTACACCCTTTGAATATTTGGGTTAGAGCTTCAAACTCAAATGTAAACAGGTAATATTCAGCCTTTTTCTGTGTGACATTAAAAGCGCCTTCGTTACTAGGTATTTTTTAATTTGGGCTGCATTGCAGCCAACGATCTAGTCTATGGCTGAAATATAATTGTACTTTGATTTAAACTTATTAAAATAATCACGAAAAACGACTGAAATGCGACGTTGTCAGCCTGTGCGGGATAAACACTCCCTCACACCTACAAAAATCTAGCCGTTAAGCCGGTGGTCCAGGCTGTCATTCGTAGATCTTTGACAGCCGTTACGGGTCGTCAGAAGCCCGAAAGTCTGACAACCAGTCTTATCAAGGGGTATCGTGTTACCCAGTAACTGGGCTGTGGAGGTCAGATAGGCAGTCGCTCCATGTAAAATGCTGGTATTCATCTGCATCTGATTAGACTGGAAGCCGATGCCAAAATAGTTGGGAAAAAGGATATGCAGACGATGCCGAGAGAAAAAGGGTAAGGCACTGAATAGGTTGTGTATTGAAAATTCAGTCCTATTTATAACTGTCTATTACTGTGTGTGCTACCTGACATATGGGTGAAATAATTTAATTTTATGTTTTGTATTTAGTCATGTTAATTACTGACCTACTATTGTATTGAATCATGTCCTTCTAACTTAAGGCCCATAGTATCCTCATCTCCCGTTTGTATGCTAAAGCACGACTGCCCCCCGCGCCCGCGCAGGGCACCTCTGAGCCTTTATCTCAAAATGGGGATATTCCTTTGATTAATTTACAATTGTGCTTCGGCGATTCTGTGGTACCTCTAACTATCTATTTTTCAGTGTATTTTTTTTTCCAAATAACGAAGCCGTTTAGTAGGAGTATGGAATAGAAGCCAAAAAATTTTGCGTGTTGGAAAATATTTTTTTACAGCAAAAGTATTAACCATACAAAAAAAGTACTTCGGGCAAAATGATCTATATGAATATATAGCAGAATCATATATTTTTCAAATCTTCAAGACAAGCCGTTAACGAGCAGTAGGGTTCATAAAGTGACCATGTTACGCTACCAAATGGGACGTAGCCCCTTAACAGACAGCTGTGCTGCTGGGGAGTTTGTTGCGCCACTTCTTCTTCCCAGCTGAAGCACTAGGAAGTGGTGAAGAGCGGGCGTTTTGGGTGATTGTCTTATGTAATTTTGACGTTCAAAAAGAGCTGACTCTCAGCCTAGTTTTAATAAATGATTTAGTCAAAAGCCAACAGTAAAAGATAAAGGAAAATAGAGCCTTAAAAACATTACTTAACACCTACAAATACGTAGCCAATGACAATCTATAAGATCTGCATGTACATTAAGATGACGACACAGCTCACAATGCTAGACAATTCTAATCGTTGCTTCAAACACCCACGAGGAAGTCAGCAAGGTCCAAACAGAAATGTGTGAATAAGTTAATGTAAAGAATTTGTTGCTATTGTAATAACAATACGGATTATTCTGTAGATGACTGTGTAGTATTTTGTTTCTTTATTTGCATAGGCTTCCAATAACTACTACAAATAAAGATAAGATAGATCAACAATTTTTCAGATAAGCAAAAGTACACCCATCTTTTTGGGGTAGGTACTGTTTTGAACGTTTCATAAATTTCCCTTGTGATATATTGCAATTAAATGAGTTTAAAATTACTCATATTAAAAGAACACTTTGTAAACAAGTATATTACAAATTAGAAGATTATATCCAGGAAAACAATGCTTGGAAATAATCAATCAACATCAATAAGACAATCTAAAGTCTATCTAGTCAAACTGCTTGCTAATTTGATTTGGTACGACATGTGACCTGCGATATGTAACACATTTGACATCCGCCAATCCGCACTGGGCCCGAGTGGTGGATAATGGCCCACTCCCTGTCACAACAGGAGGCCTATTTCCCAGCAGTGGGAACATTATAGGTTGATTATGCAATAGGCATGTCCCAAATTAATGTGGAGTATACAACTTTAGTGAAAAATGCGTAAATTATGTTGATATTCTTTTTATTTTTAATTCGTTTTCAACGTACGCAGAATCGTCAAAATCCGGAAGACATCACAAACATTTCAAGGCTTCAAAACTACGCATCTATTTAAAAACTAATCATAGATTCGACGCACTAATGTTTTGTAACAGAAGGCTCATTGTAGACTGGTTGGTTCAGAGTTCGACCTCCGACTGATGACCTTACAAACGTGTCAATTGTTACCTTACTTACTTATGTAATGTTTAACATACTTACGTGCAGTGTTGTGCTAAGTAGATGATGATAGATGGGTCATTTAAGATGAACATAACATCACGCCTTTATTACCTGAATGGGGAAGACACTGGTAGACAGGGTGGCAAAAACTGTAATCATTAATTCAGCACATGTGTCTAGTAGACATTTTAAGTCGGTTACCAAAAAAATCGGATTGCTGTTTCATAGAAAAGTGCAATACCTACGCGGTCAAAAAAGTTTATTTTTAACCGATTTTAAAAAGAAGGAGCTAGGTTATCAATTCGACATGTTTATATACATATATATATTATGTATGTTCGGGCATAAGTCCGTCATATATAGACGGATTTGCAAAATTCTTTTTTTTAAGTTCGAAAGGGGTTTATTCCGAAATGGTTCATTTAGATCTGATGATGCGTATCGGAGACAGACAACGGAACTCTTCAAAAAATTACAGCAAATCAACCGCGATTGTTGCTATCGCATAAATAACTTTAAATTCGGAAGGCGGTGACAAAAAAAAAATACATATCCAAAGTCACCGACTTCCGAAATTAAAGTTATTTTTCACTTTGTAGTGTTTTTCCGGAAGTAGGTTGTTTTTTTTTTGAAGTTTTTTTCAAATAACCGACGAAATTTTCATGTACGTACTGAATCCGACTACCCGGGTAACGGGTTGCGCGTCGATGTCTTTTCCACTCTGTAAAGTGTTTTAAGATTTCGCGAGTTATGTTTTAAATGTTTATACAGGGTGAAATTGAAAACATGCGACAAACCGAAATGGGAGATTGTACTCATCATTATGAACAACTTTTACTAAGGGACCAAAGATGCAATCGCGAAAAAAAAAACATCTGTTCCCTACATTTATGTTCGCATGACTCGTCAAAATGTAGGGAATAGCTGTTTTTTTTTTTTGCGATTGCATCTTTGGTCCCTTAGTAAAAGTTGTTCATAATGATGAGTACAATCTCCCATTACGGTTTGTCGCATGTTTTCAATTTCAACCTGTAGGTGTGCCTAATCGCAAATAACTCAGAATTCAGACTCCGAGCTGCTACCTAAAATTAGGTAGTTGAAATCAGAGAAGGTAACACTTTATAGCTTGTAGCTAAGCTATAACAGCCGTACAGACCGATCGATTAGGTTAAGTTACGCTTGCCGCGGTTGGTCCGTGGATGGGTGACCATCTTTACATACCAAGACCTCTCTGCCTCGGAAAGTAAATTAAGCTGTTGGTCTCAGGTGTCATTTGTGGATCTTTGACAGTCGTTACGGGTCATTAGAAGCCCGAAAGTCTGACAACCAGTCTTCCCAACGGGTTTCGTATTACCCAGTAAATGGATTGTTGAGGTCAGATAGACAGTCAATCCACGGACCAATCGGGGTAAGCGTTGCTTAAGCTGATCGATCGAATCATGCGGCTGTTAACACTTAGCCACAAGCCTCTCAGGCCGTAGAGACAATTAAATCCTTTTATTTATTGAAAAGGTCCAAGAAATCCTCCTACGTGACAATTTTAAATACCGAGTGGGTGTTTTTACAAGACGTAAGGCCACATTCTGAATCACGATATGGCCGCCAATACTTGTCAATAAGCTTACATAATGTTTTATACAGATAGACAGACATGTGAGACAAAACATTGTGTTATTTCTTAGCGTTTCGACGTAAAGTATGACATAATGTAGTGACTTTGAGGATATTATTCAATAGATTTCTTCCTAGTTTTTGACGTTGACAACTAGTGTGAATTGTCTATGGTTGTCAAATGGTTAATTGGCAGCAATATTTTGTGAATGCGAAAGTTTATTAGTTATGCACGTTTACCCGCTTAACTACTGAACTGATTTTGATGAAGTATTGTAGAAAATTGGAATTGTACGGTGACCAAAAGAGATAAATAACCAGGGTCCGATGAACGTTTTAGAATGAAATTCAATTTGATAAATGAACTGTTATTATATTTTTTATAATTTTCTTTTGATTAAATTAAATTTTATTCTATAACGTCCGTCGGTTTCTTGAAAAACTTCAACTATAATCAACGACCAGCCCCGGATCTAAGGGGGTAAACCGGGGCACCCACCCCGGGTAGCAGTTTCAGGGGGCGCCAAAATCATAATATAGTATGTTTAAAAATAAAAAACTTGCTCCACAAAGCGCCTAGCATACGGAAGCCTGGTTAGCTCACCGTCGACTTGTAATAAAAAGGCGCCACACAGTCCCACACCTAATTAATTTATCTCAATCGCTGGAGAGAGGGGCGCCGCTATCAAGTTTCTCCCCCCTTTTTTTTTTTTAGCTTGTAATGTCCCACTGCTGGGCAAAGGCCTCCCTACTCTCTTTCCACCTCTCTCTATTCAAAGCTGACAGGGACCAATCTTTATTAAAAGAGTCCAGCTTATCCCGCATCATTCTCCCCCCTTAGTATGTCTATTTTTGTCCCAGCTAATCTCCAATACAGCTGGACTGATTTTGACAGGACTTTCAATGGCAGATAGCTGATGTTTTATGGAGTAAAAATGTCATACTTTTAGTCCATTAATTTCCAAAATCAACGCGGACGAAGCCGCGGTCATAGCTATATTTGTTTATATCTTAAACTTAAGTAAAAACTGCACATAGAAAGATTTCATTAGAGCTATATTTTCTACAAGTCTATCTTAAGGCGGTGATTTCTTGAAAACGCAAAAAAAGTGGTTTTTAAACCAGTGTATCTCTTTAACCGTAAATAATTTTTAAAGCAAAAAAATATATGATATATTCAAGTCTTTTTTGCATTCAGTGATGGAACTCAAAACCTAATTAAACATGCTTTAATGCATCAAAAAATCATGAAAGCTACCTCTTAATTTTCTTTAAAACCAGTTTATCCCTTCAATAACTATTATAATTATAATTAAAAATATACCATAAAATTCCAAATACCAAATTGCATCCAGTGATGGATTGCTTATTATTAAATAGTTAATATCTAATTTTATACGATTTTATTTGCATTTTTACGACAATGCTTGCTCATTTATTATTCGAATTTATTACAACAGATTTTAACCCATATCGGATTGCAATAAGAACTATTATCGCTCATAATGACAATATTTAAAGTTACCTGGGCCTTAAGATGCTGCAGTGACAAAACGTAGTACAAACAAACAGGTTATTTTGTGTTATTATTACCCACTACGCCTTACATTTTTTTATTCGGTTAGATTTTGTATTTATATTTCATTGCGAATCAATTTCTTCAAATTATTTGATAAACACAAAGCAAAGCTAATAATATGTACAGGTATATAAAAAAGAAAATAATCATAATGCATCAAAAAAAAAAGTCCGCATCATTGCCAACGGGAATAGTGCCCAAAAGGCTGGCAGCATTGCCACGTTGTATGGCAATGCTGATTCTTTTGCCGAAATATAGGCCAGCCCTTTGCTCACGTGAAGAGTCAACCAACCGCTTGGAAATATCTCGGAAAACTAAGTGGGCACTCGGACCCCATGGCCCTAGAGTTTCAACCCCAAACGGCTCGGATATATAGGTTCCAATAAGATTGGAATATTTGCGCCGTTTGAGGTTTTCCGCACCTGCAGCAGCCGCCCCAGCACAATTCGCCGTACTAGAAAGATGGGATGGCGCAAGGGTGTCGACACATGTTGCATCCCACACCAAAGGCCGACCTAACTTCCAAGGCATTATGGACATTCCGTCTGGTCTCTTCCCATCGTCGCGTGCCAAGCCATAGGGTTCTAAAACAGCTGGCACCCCGGCGGTGACAAGAGCACGACGGATGATGTCATTGATGCTGGCGTGCCGTGCTATTCGGCCTGCGCTCCTACTGCAGGATAAGCCATGGTGTCCGAGGCGGTCAACAACTTCACCGCATTGGCAGCGATGCAGAGCCACGCAAGGAGCGCCAAGACGCAGGCAAGTAGCGAGCCGGAAGGTCGAGTCACTCAGCATGAATAATTTAATAATCATTATAATTAAAAATATATCATAAAATTTAAAATGCCAAACTGCATCCAGTGATGGATTATTTATTGCACCCCACACCAAAGGCCGACCTAACTTCCAAGTAACAACTACGCCTTAACAAACATCCAGTATATATACGTCATTATGTCATAGATTGGATGTACGTACATTAAGGTGTCAGCAATCAATCACTTCAATTTATCGACGTCCCAAACAAAACATATTCCCTTTCTATATGTTCTATTTATGTCAATACCTGAAGGTTGATTCAATTTGAAACAAACTGTACAAACCATTTGCCTATTATCTTCACATGTTTGGTTATTTGCAATTTTGTATTGAAGCTCACGATCACGTATTTAATCCGTATATGGAAAAATCAATGAATAGATATTTGAATTATTGGATAATAATGTGCGAGAATTTTATTTGGATTCGCAGATGACATTTTTGAAATGACAGAAATGAATTGGTATAATTTACTTTGTATACATTATTGACCTAAAAACTGGATTCTGGAGAACCCAGTAATTAGCACGATACTCCTTGATAAGACTGGTTTCTGACGACCCGTAACGACTATCAAAGATCTAGGAAATACTAGCCGGTACCGTCCTTTCCGAGGCACGGAGGGTTCTTGGTATGTAAAGATGGTCACCCATCCATGGACCAACCGCGGCAAGATTAGCTTAACTTAATGGTTTGACATATGCGGATACATTTTTAACCAAAAACCTTTTATATCCTCTCAAAACTCTTCAATTCACAAATTTTCTCTCAATATTTTCTCATACAAATACAACCTACATAGCGCGCATCGACTCCCGCGCAGGCTTCGTTACGTAGATGACGTCAGTGAATGACATCATGCGTCCGCGCCAGTAGGAATGACCTACACCGCGCACTGCTGAGAATGTCAACTCTACAGTGATCTGTCAATAATGTACAGGTATTTTACAGGTTTTCCTAATGTATACGTGGTATTTATTGAATGAGAAAAGCTTCTTATGTTTGAATAGGTTATTTGAATCGAGTGTGCTTTTTTTTAAGGATGTTTTCTGGTATTTGGCAAAGGTTTAGAAAGTAAATACTACCTAACTATAACTGAGAATTGGTATAATAATAATATTCAGACTGTTGTCCCACAGGGTAAAGACAAGACATCCCTTTCTTTTTTATCCAATAAAGAAAAAAAAATTCATGACAACCGAGAATAGATACCAGAAACGTTGGAAAATCAATGTTTGAGTCAATTTATTGATTAAAATAAAATGAATAAATTAAATTTAACTTAGTAAAAGGATCGGGATAAGATTGGCACATGAAATAGAAGAGAAAGAAAGAATAATAATTGGTATGTGCCGTGCGACGTAAACCATTTGTAGTTTTGACTGAGCCGTTTGTGGTCGAAACGCTTGGGTCATAGGAGCATGGGTCGCGTGTCCTTCGCGTCGACACTTCATGCGACCGCAGGGCTGGTTTGTTCAAAATCAAAATATAAGTATTTTATTTCACATAAGCCTGCATGGGCACTTATGAAACGTCAGAAGCTAGGTGCACGGTTCCAAATTGTCGCTTCCTATGGAGAAGAGCCACAAGAAACTCCACGGTTACTCTTTTAAAAATAGTTGTCTTTTACAATGTTTTAAGTTACAGTGATAATAGGTATGGGAGGACAGTGCAGGCCTGTCAATAACTACCAGGTACTTACTTGTTCTTTGGCCAAAGAATTAGCATTGCCATTCAACGTGGCATTCAACATGCTGCCAGTCTTCTGGGTACGTTTCCGGAAGACAGCGATGCGGACGAGTAGCTACTTCGACGCGTAAGTGTCCATTTGTATAGTTGATTATTAGAAAGTCATATAATGTGGTACCAAGTTTAAATAGTTAGTTGTATAAAGGGATGAGAGAGTGTAAAGTTTCTCCTACATGGAACTGAAGGATCCTCCGCCTAGACGGGTGTTGAAAACTAAAGTGACTACACGTTAAGGGCACCTCCTGTGGGGTACGGAACTCGGCTTAGGACCACCCTGGTAGAGGACAGCAAAGGACGGGCTTATATCGGAACGTTGTATGTATAATTATGTCACCGTATGATTGTGAACACCGTTAGTTTATAATCTATCTCGCGAGATTATAAACTGTCGATAAATTGCGAACTGCAGCATACTGCTTACCGACCGAATAGGTTAGGTTAGGTTAGAATTGCGACCAACCGCACGCGAGCCCCCGGGTCGACGGCGCGTTGTGTTCCACGCGCGCCTCATAAAGATGTCAGCAGCAACTGGTGGGGTCCGCAAGGGCCGATGCCTGCCAGGGGTGCGGGTTGTTTGAAAGAGATAACGCGGCCCCTGGCACAAAGGCAACTCTGAGGGAACACGGGTGGGTTTCAGTCAGTAAAAGTCTGACACGCCCTCCTGCTCCACCCACAGCGGGAGAAGTTATTTGATGATTTCCCACGCAAAAAAAAACCGCGCGCGAGCCGAGCGAGCGCTACTTCCAAGTTAGTGGCAGTTACTTAACTATTTAGTAATAGCGCAAGGTACTATCCGTCTTGATACCAGTTCACAATTTGACGATTTCACTTCGATAGATTATAATCTAACGGTATTTACAATTTTAGAGTGACATTATGTCCTAGTTGCGCGGTAAACTCTGCTTGCGCGATGCAGGATTTTTGTGTGACATCAGTGTCATGCGTCGTTCGTCATGTGGCGGATGTTTTTTTAATATCACAAACTGAACAGACCTTGCTTCTGCTATTCTTAACCAATTAAGTTCTATTGTTTCAGGCTATGACATCACAGCTAAATGACCAATACCTCACCAAGGGTATTTAACATCATCACAAAATAAATATCTTCGTGACTCAATACCCGATGGTCCTAATATTAATAAGTTGGAAGACGAGCGCCGATTACTGCCGACCTCGATCCGAGGACGAGTCGACCACGACACCAATACACCACACGTCACCCTTATCTTTAAGGCGATTGAGTCCAATTTATGATGACCGGACTGTGATACATAAATTGGTTTTTGAGGAGGTTTTATTGGATGGGATTAAGGTAGGTTTTTAAATGACTTCGTTGTAATAAGGTTTTTTAATCATGTTATTTGCAATGATAATGATATCATAGGCAGGTATAGTGTTATATAAATATTGAAGCATATTAATTAAGTAGAGATTTTAAAATTTTATTTAGAAGATGATCTCGTCGGTGGTACCTAGTGTATTTTTACTAAGAGTTGTTACCCATAATTTCGGCCTATGATACATATTCCCTAGACCTATGACTAGACCTAGACTAGGCCTATGATCACAAATATTCTTGAAGTACATTTCAAGGGATATTCAAGGCATTTATCGGTGTTGCCATTAGAATTACGAACTCAGCCGGAAGCTAAAACATTACTCTCCTTTCGGGCTCCACCGCAGTCGGGTAATACCCTCCTTTTGGGATCCTGCGGTAAAAGGTGAACATCGAACTGATAATATAATCCATCTCAAACTTAAACTCAAAGCATTTATTTCAAACAAACCAAATTACAGGCACTTTTGAATCGTAAGGAAGATGAAGCTAGTTGCCCATTCCAAAGTTTAATAGATACCTGGAGAAGAACAGGCAAGAAACGACTGCAGTGGAGTCTGCTGGAGTCATGTCTGGTTAATGGGAACAGGCTATCCCCCTATTAGTACTAAAGGTCTGCCTAAATATTCTAAAAACAGGCGTAATCATACTAACTAACCTCCTATAAATCCTACTATATAATACTATATTAATGTGAAAGTTGTGTGGATGTTTGTTACTCAATCACGCAACAACGGCTGAACGGATTTGGAGGAAATTTGGCACACAGATAGACTTTAACCTGGATTAACACATAGAATACTTTTTATCTTAGCCTAGTGTTATATAAAGTTAAGTTTCAGCATGAGAATTATCACAAAATTCAAAGTTAAAACATGACTAATCCACAACACTAAATATTGATAATAAAGACTGAAGATCATCCACGAATGTGGGTGTCTCGTGTGTTGCACAACCAGGTGTCGCCCTCGCTCGCCCTTGTACGACCATACGCAGGCCATCAGGGGCATCTCACATGGGTCGTTGAGTAATTATGTTCTGAATGTTTATATTTCGACAGTTTACGTGCAGATGAAAGGCTTTTGGCTAAGTATTAACAGCCTCACGGGTCGATCGATCAGGTTAAGCTACACTTGCCGCGGTTGCTCCGTAGATGGGTGACCATCTTTAGATGCCAAGACCCCTCCGTGCCTCGGAAAGCACGTTAAGCCGTTGGTCCCGGCTGTCATTCGTGGATCTTTGACAGTTGTTAGGGGTCGTCAGAAGCCTGATAGTTAAACAACCAGTTTTATCAAAGGGTATCGCATTACCTAGTTACTGGGTCGTGGAGTTCAGATAGGCAGCTGGTCATCCATGTAAGATACTGGTAGGTATTTAGTTGCATACGGTTAGATAGGAACCCGACCCCAACAGTCGGGAAAACACTAGATAGATTGGTGTAAGTTTTGACTTTGCTTCTCCAAAAACAAGCCAGGCTTCCGGGTATGGTATTTAAAGTTGGGATTCTAAAGCATCCTTTTTTACACGCTTTATATTAGCTTCACTTGTATGTTTGTTTGTTTGTATGTTTGTATGTAACCGACTCCTTTGAGCGCGATTTTGACCCACTTTAAACGGTCAGATTTCATTGAAACTTTGTAAACTTGTCGAGGACCGATGACAATTAAATAATAAAAAAAAATGAGAAAAAAAACACGTTTTTGTAGTTAGCAGAACTAAAAAATAGAAAATAAATAATAGTTAAAAAAACTAAAAAACACGCTTTAAAAACCAAACTAAAATAGGAGAAAATAATTTAATTCAATTAAAACGCGTGGGGTGCTTTTTGAGGTATTTTTATAATCAATTAATGTCAAGCACCCCACGCGTTTTAATTGAATTAAATTATTTTCTCCTATTTTAGTTTGGCTTTTAAAGCGTGTTTTTAGTTATTTTAACTATTATTTATTTTCTATTTTTTAGTTCTGCTAACTACAAAAACGTGTTTTTTTTCTCATTTTTTTTAAACTATTATTTATTTGTTGAAGACGACCACTGTGTTTATCTTCAAACTTTTCTCTGTAGGTATGACCGATCAGGAATAGCTGAATTATTCTATCATGGCAAAAAAAAGTGTAAGCCAGTCTGAAGCTTTTTATCTGTCCTAGTTAGTATCGTAAAGTAAGGGTTTCCTAAAGCTACGATGCGTCCCCAATTACCGTCGAATGACGTCACTCAAACTTTATGTATGAAAGTATGTAAGTTGGTGTATTTTCCTAGAAACCATTTTTTGACACTGTAAAGTCAAATCCATGTGTCATTATTTTCATGACGGCCGTTATGTGGCGGCCACCGTTCTTCTAGGTAACCGTAGCTTTTGCGTCACGCAGACCATAGTAAACAGGAGACTGTCACACAACTCCTATTGGTCAACTAAAAGCAGTTTCCAAGTATGAAGGCTTTTATCTATCCAAAGACAATTCAATAAATATTCACCTCTATAAATGGCGGACTTATCAAGTTGAGTAATATATAAAACGGAATTAATAGTCACTGTCCAAAGTCGGCAAGGTGATTGAGTAAACAGGTCTCTCCTTTATAAGAGAATCAAGATTATTCGCACTTATATGAGTTTTGCAATATGGCGACATTCATTTATTTAGATTCAGTGTTTACAGACATAGTGTTGCCACTTAATTTTCTTCGTTAGGTTTTGTAAATGGTAAGTAATAAATAAAATATATTTAACGTAAACATTGAAGCCTTTCTTGGAGGTTAAAGAGAGATTTATACTATACTGGGGGCACGCCTCTGCTTCGCATGGTTTTGACGACTATACAAAACATCTAGTTCAAGTGAATGCAATCATCAAGTTTCCCGGAATCCTATTAATATTATAAAAGTGAAAGTTTGTGAGGAGAGATAGATGGGTGTGTAGCGGCACTAAAAAGAAAAATACTTCGCAACAATATCTAAAAACAAAAAAAGAGAAGTGGCGCCATCTACAACAGGCGAACTACGCAAGACTCACGTCACACAAAATCCTGCATCGCGCAATCAGAGTTTACCGCGCGACTCGCTTATGTACAACATCCCGACATCAACCGTCGGGCAGTTGCCCACCAGACACAACACCCGTCTGGTCGGAGGATCCTCCCTTTTCCATAAAGTATGAGTGGACTTTACACCCTGTTCCTCATACCTCTAGAGGTGGGTAGATGCTTGTTACTCATTAACGCAAAAACTACTGAAAGGATTTGGATGAAATTTGGCACACAGATAGTTTATAACCTGGATTAACACAGGGTGCTTTTTATCTCGGTAGTACGTTCCCGCGGGATAATTTCCGACCTTCACGCGAGCGAAGCCGCTGGTCAGGCTAGTCTACAATAAGTTTCCCTGTCTTTTCTGAGTCTTCGTTTTTATAAAGACAAATCAGGTTTGTTTTTCCACGAAAAGCAGATATGACAAGGTCTATAGCTCCCAATTTTCCCAAGAATAATAAACAACGAACTGGATCTAAGCATTACACGCAGTCCTATTTGAAACCTTTAACGAAGTCCATGGCGTCTAGTTCGGGCATGAAGTAATAGATTCTCAAACGTAACATAAAGCTACATAACTATTTAACACCGATACGAAGGCAAACATTGAGAGCACCCACGCAGAATACACATTAGAACTATGTGCCTTTACCTTCCTGCGTGATAGGATAGTACATTTTGTCACTGAGGAATATAAAAACTGCGCAAGCAAATCTCTGATAATAATTACAGATAAGGTGGTAGAAATGGTTATCGTTGCATAAGCAAAAAAAAAAATTATAATTAATTATTATTATTTATTGGCTATAAAGCCAATAAATACTTGGTAATTATTGATAGGCCTGCACTGTCCTCCCATACCTATTATCAACTGTAATTTGAAAACATTGTAAACGACAATTATTTTTAAAAGAGTAACCGTGGAGTTTTTTGCCGGCTCGTCTCCATAGGAAGCGAGCAATTGGAACCGTGCACCTAGCTTGTGACGTTTCCTAAGTGCCCATGTAGGTCTATGTGAAATAAAATATTTTGATTTTGATAGACTAAGGTTCTGCAGGTCTACTAAAGTCTTAGTAGTTTATGAAACTTCTATCCATGGACAAAACAGTTACATATCTCACTGACAACGCTAAACCTGAATTAACGAAATAAAAACATGTTTTAAAGTATTATAAGTTACTCATTCCATTCGTTGAATGAGTAATTTACCTTTAAAGATTCACACTGAAATCTTTCTATTATAATTGAACGAATACTTAACATTCTGAACTTAATTACTGTGTTTTATGTATCAAGTTTATTAACTTCATTTATTTAATAATGTTATAACAATTTTGCATGCTATAGTTTTAGCGAATTGTTTTAGAAACTGTCACAAAACTGGTCCATCTGTAAATTCAGTAATGTATCTACTTCAATTAAAAATATTAAAATTCCAAAACATTTTTCGGAATGTGTGTGTGAAAATGCACTACTAGTATGTAAGAATCTGTTAAAGCATCTCTGATCAGATCTCGGAAGCCAACAGTCACTGGAAAATATTTTAATACAGGGTAAATTTTTAACCAGTGCGCAAACTGTAGCCATGAATTCAGCATATAATTATTTTTTTCGGGACCCCGTGGATCCCGCTGGATTTAAAACAGTGCTCGATTGCAAACCCTACTTGCAACGATCTCTATTACATAAGTATTGACATTGCATGTCAACACGTGTTTTTATTTATTTATTAGATTTACACGGCTTAAAAAAACAATTACATAAATCATAGTATACAGGTTGAAATTGAAAACATGCGACAAACCGTAATGGGAGATTGTACTCATCATTATGAACAATTTTTACTAAGGGACCAAAGATACAATCGCAAAAAAAAAACAGCTGTTCCCTACATTTTGACGAGTCATGCGAACATAAATGTAGGGAACAGATGTTTTTTTTTTCGCGATTGCATCTTTCGTCCCTTAGTAAAAGTTGTTCATAATGATGAGTACAATGTCCCATTTTGGTTTGTCGCATGTTTTCAATTTCAACCTGTATATTTAAGTACAAACATAACAACTAAACTAATAACAAAAATTAAATACTATTAATCTCACAAAAATATAGGCATATAACCATTAAATTGGCAAATTTATTAGCGAACAGATCGCAGTCTGGGTTGGCCTCCACGAGCTTGTTAAGGGCCATAGTATCCTCATCTCCCGTTTGTATGCTAAAGCACGACTGCCGCCCGCGCCCGCGCATGGCCCCTCTGAGCCTTTATCTCAAAATGGGGATATTCCTTTGATTAATTTACAATTGTGCTTCGGCGATTCTGTGGTACCTCTAACTATCTATTTTTCAGTGTATTTTTTTTTCCAAATAACGAAGCCGTTTAGTAGGAGTATGGAATAGAAGCCAAAATATTGCGTGTTGGAAAATATTTTTTACAGCAAAAGTATTAACCATACAAAAAAAGTACTTCGGGCAAAATGATCTATATGAATCTATAGCAAAATCATATATTTTTCAAATCTTCAAGACAAGCCGTTAATGAGCAGTAGGGTTCATAAAGTGACCGTGTTACGCTACCGAATGGGACGTAGGCCCTTAAGTGCGGTCAATACGCGTGGTACGGGAGACGCAGCACGGGCTGCTGTCCGACACGAAGGCACGTCTAGCAGTCGATGTTTTCTGCTACAGAGATAATTGTTCGGTGTGTAGAGTCGAATCAGCTCATTGTGGATGTCAGGCACATCCGTCATACCCTTCCATACTTTGAGCATAACGCCTACCTGGCCACATGCCCTTCTGGTCTCCAGCATATGATATCCCAGGCATCCTAAGAGGATCTTGGTAGGATAGAGATAGGGATAGTAACCGAGAGTTCTACTGTAAAGAAAATGCAGGAATACTTTATGACAACAGTTATATAAAACCTCACAAACTATAAAGTGAAGTGTGGCAAAAGATTGCGTCAAGGTTGCTTGTTTTTATGCTAAACTGTACGTAGGAGGTCCCTGCTGCCCACGTTACCATTAGAGGGGACATGGTGACGTTGTAATGGGTGTCTTATTTACTGATAGAGGCCTTTAATTATTATTGATACGTAATACTGTATTAAGGCCTATGTCCAGCAGTGGACGTCTTTCGATTGCCATAACCGCCACGCTTGGCAGGCGGGTTGGAGATCGCCGTACGCGGTACGGTTTTAAAAATGTATTGAGAACGCTGCTGCCCATTGTCTAACCCCCTGCGTCGCCCTCTACGACACTTAAAAATATATTTATGGGTTCCGAATTTTCCATTCAGCTACGGAGACTTAAAAAAACAAAATGGACAAAGATACCTGCATTTGGTATCAAACACTATAATTCAAATCAAAATCAATAATCTTAGATTGAAATTTATAACACCAAAACTTATTCAAATGCTCCAAAATCGGCAAAAAATGAAGTGAAAAAAGTCATTTCACAAGTCAATCAAATGGTCGACAAACTCTTTTTCGTCTCAAATCATGATTCATGATTTCTGAAAATGGTTAAGTACCATATAAGAAATACTCAATCAAGAATTACAGATAATTAAAACATCGAATGGTTTACGCTTTTGGGTGTCATAATAAATGCTAGGTTCAATAACATTGGTTTAAATGGAGACTTCATATTAATTGTAATTATAAAAACCCGTAAACCGTTAATTACCAATGCTGAAAATGGTCTTCAAATAAATCACTGTAACTGTGTATATTTTGAAGTCGTGTTGGCTAGATGCAATAGGACCAAGTTTCTTAGGACCATTCTTTGGGTTCAATATCTGGCAAAGGACTATTAGCTTAGCGTTCCTTAGTTAGTTAAAGGCACCACTGACGGTGGAAGATAGTGTCGTAAAGATTGCCGGCCTTAATAGCCAGAAATAAGAAGTTTGTCTGAAACGATTAATACTCAATACTCAATACTCAATTCTTTATTGCATTCCATATGTAATTAAAAGATGGAATTAACAGTGGGAACAATATGGACCCTGTCGGGCACAGCAAAATTAGGAGAGAGGAAGAGGGCTACGTGCAAATTCAAGCAATTCAATTAATTATTATTTTAAATTATTAAATGTAAAATTGGGTGTATAGTTCTTATCTATGTGTATGTATAATTACGTACAGGTATATAAGTAGTTATGTATATATGATGAGGTGTGAGTATATAGGTATAGTATATTTTTGTAATTTTAATTTTAGGTATTGCGTATGAATACTAGGTAATTAATTATTATTATTTGTTATTATTTATTGTTTACATTATTATTAGTTTAAGTTGTTATTTATGTAATCCTGTTTTCACATTTATATGTCTTTGATTTTCTATATTCCGTATTGTATATATTTTATAATGTTTGGTAAATTATAGAGAGAATAATTTTATTTTCCAATCGATTTGTCATCTAAAAACTCTTTTACTGAGTAGTATGTCTTGGATTCTAAAAATTGTTTCAATTTATTAATAAATACATTTGTTTTCTTAACTTCTCTGATGTCATTTGGCAAATTGTTGTACATTTTAATGGACATAACTAAAGGTCCGGTTGAGTGCATTTTGAGTCGGGATTGAGGTATGTTTATTTTGTTTTTGTTATGACGAAAGGTGTATTTTGTTTGTGTTTCTTCGCAAGTGGTGTAGAACTCTGGGTGTTTTCTGACAAATTTACATAATTCCAAGATGTACAAGCAGGGAAGTGTGAGTATTTTGTGTTTTCGGAAGTGCGGTTGGCAACTATCTGTTTGTCCTATGTTGGTTATTATTCTAATTAATTTCTTTTGTAAAATAAATATGGTTTGTGAATCGGTACTGTTACCCCACAGCATCACCCCATAGCTGAGCCATGCCTGGGCATATGCGTAGTAAGTAACAAGTGCAGTTTGCTGGTTGGTAGTTTTTTTGATTTCGCGTAGGGCATACGAAAAAGTTGATAGCTTTGCTCTTATTTTCTGTATATGGGATTTCCAATTTATGTGGGTATCTATAGACAAACCGAGGAGAGTGAATTCGTTTACTTGTTCCAGTTTTGTATTATTAAAAATGAAATTTAGTTTTAATGGAGATTTTTGATGCGGATGAAAAGTAATTAATTTTGTTTTGGTGAAATTAATTTCTAAATTATGGTTATCCATCCAGTTTACAGCTGTAGTTAGAAGGGAGTTCAATTTGGCGTTTATATTGTCATCTTTCTGGCATGAGGTGAGCAGAGAGATATCGTCCGCAAATAGAACACATGGTCCGTTAAAAGTGTCCGTTTAAAGTGTTAATTGATTTGAAATCGGCGAAACAAGGAACAAATATGATGATCAGTATATTATTGTATCTGTGACAATTACATGCTTTTTCCAATGTTTTAAATGAAAAAAATAATAGTTTAAAAAACTAAAAAACGCGCTTTAAAAACCAAACTAAAAAAGGAGAAAATAATTTAATTCAATTAAAAAGCGTGGGGTGCTTTTTGAGGTATTTTTATAATCACTTAAAGTCAAGCACCCCACGTTTTTTAATTGAATTAAATTATTTTCTCCTTTTTTAGTTTGGTTTTTAAAGCGTGTTTTTTAGCTTTTATACTATTATTTATTTTCAATTTTTTAGTTCTGCTAACTACAAAAGCGAGTTTTTTTTCCTTAATTTTTTTCATTTTTTTTTTTTAATTATTTAATTGTCATCGGTCCTCGATAAGTTTACAAAGTTTAAATGAAATCTGACCGTTAAAAGTGGGTCAAAATCGCGACCTAAGGAGTCGGTTACAAACATACAAGTGAAGCTAATATAAAGCGTGTAAAAAAGGGTTTTGTTGTAACGATTTGTCGATCCCATCCATGTTTCAACTTTATAAGAAACCATGACCTCTGAGTTTGTTTCGGCATTTTTTCTCAGGGATCAGTCAGATAGGTTGCCGGCGTCATCTAGTTATAAAATATTGACGTGTTTATCTGTCTTAAAAGATCTACTTACATAAATAAACTTTTCATGCACTGTGACAGCTTAACCTCACAATTCCTTTCAAAACTCAGGAGATAAATTTTCTATGGGACCACACAGAAGAACATAATTTACATAATAAACCTATTTTCCGTAGCTCATCTAGTCAGATTATTATTTTATAGCCATATCGTTGTGCAACACACCCACATGGCTCATCTTGCTGTTGCAACATGAACATATTGACTATCGATGTTCATGTGTTTTTGTTTGAAATTATAGTGATGTATTTCGACATTATGGAGGTAGCAGTGCTTACTGCTTTGTTTTACTTATGCTTTTAAGATATAAGGAAAATTTTGTGATTAAAAAACAGCGAGGAATTTGCGTAACACTCTAACAGTAGCAGTGTCTTTCATTTTGACAGTTCCACAACATTCATTGTGAACGGGTGCTGCTCGTGGTGACTGGTCGTCTTGCTGACATCGTCGTATTAAGTTTTTATTAATTTTAGTCCAGAGGTCCTAGTTTTAACTTTTGTTACTTCAAGTTATAGCTATATTTACATAATGCAGAATTGCAAATGTAAGCGGGCATGCCCTTTATGTCTGGAAGCTTTTATTTAGATTGTAAGTTCTGTTTACGTTTAATTTTAATTTTTAATTATTTATTTCTATTTGAGTACCTATAGTTTTCAATGTTTTGATGGTATATTGGCGTGTGCTAGCTGACATATGGTATTTTTTTTGTGTTTCTTTATGTAATTAACATTACGAAACATAAAAAAAACATTAAACCTACTATTGTATAGAATCAAGTTCTTCTAACTTAACAGACAGCTGTGTTGCTGGGGAGTTTGTTGCGCTACTTCTTCTTCCCAGCTAAAGCATTAGGAAGTGGTGAAGGGCGGGCGTTTTGGGGGACTGTCTTATGTAATTTTGACGTACAAAAAGAGCTGACTCTCAGCCTAGTTTGAATAAATTACTTTTGATTTTGACTTTGACTTTTAAACAACATAACATCACGCCTAGTTTCGCCGAAGGCTAGGGCAGAGGTGTAGATATGTATAGTACACACACAGCAGTAAGTTAGAAGTATTTTTAAATCTAATGTTTAGTGTCAATGTATTTGAGATCCCATGTAATAGGTACGGTTCAAGCCTATTGCCAACCAGAAACAAACCCTGACTCCGATCTGCCACTAAGACATCAAACACAGGATCCCATGGACCCAGTACCAACGAGGCAGACAAGTCAGTCAAAGATAAAATTACCCGACTGCGGCAAAGCGATGATAATTATGATGTTGACAAGCTATGTAGGTATGTACGTGCAGCTGTTTCTTCAATTGAGACCACGTATTGCTTCACCACACCCCTGTCCTTCTCAGCGAGCACCAAGTGAAGTGGAATGAGACGACAACGCTACTTGTGCGCGCACGCAGTCAAGGCCACGCCCACCGGCCGCCGACGCATGGCGCGTCACTGCCGGAACTAGCTACTAACTGCTAAGTTAGGGTAGGAACTGGTATGAATGGTATTGGTGTTTTAGAATGACTAATAATTATGTTATACTTACGAAACTTTAATGAAGAAAAATGTTCCGTGAAGCTCTGACCAGAAAACGAGTGGAATTCCTTGCTAGAGTCTGTGTTTTCTGATTGCTATACCTTACCTGGTGGTCTATAGGTGGGGAAAGGGGAAAGGTTTGGACCGGTAATGACATCTTACAAGTAAGATAAAACAGAAAGGTAAACAATATTTACAGGGTACGAATCACCGTCATCTTAACTAGTATTATAAATGCGAAAGTAAGTTTATTTGTTACCTTTTCACGCCTAAACCACTGAACCGATTATCCTGAAATTTTGCATATACATTGTACCTTTCATTCTGAAAAAAAAATACTGTTTAGTGTTTTCGAATAAAACAACAATAACGTTCTTATGATAATATCCATATGTCTTTCGAATCATGATTGAATTATTATTATTACAAGCAGAGTACAACCCGACTTGGTTGTCAAACTTCAAATTTGAAATTCTAGATTGCAAAGCTAGTATATGTCTTCCGACAGCCAGGATGGCTAGTTTATAAACATAACCATGTTTTTCTACATATCGTTCAACCACTTATGCTGCAGGTATTCAGCAAGCTTATAGGTATTCAACAGACAGTACCCAGCATACCATTTTCTTTTTTAAATCGACTTCCTTTGAATACAAAAAAAAATACAGCAAAAAAAAAATGGGTACGATTTCATTCAACTGGTCAGTTCTCAAGAATAGAACCTACTTTTACCAGATGAGTCAAGAGAGGTGATGTGTTGTCGCAACGCTGCGTTTAGTTCGCTTCTCAGTTACTTAACCATTGCGTGTTTGCAACGACTCTTGCGAATATTGTTATAAAGCCTGGGAATTCAATAAAAGGTTCAAACTACTGCTAACTGAGGTTAACGCTAGATAGCGTTATTGATAAGTGGAAATAGATTTATGGAGGATTTTGGGGTCGAAAGACCAGGTGCCTTTTGATGGCCTAAACGAGATGGAAAATTTGAGATACAAAAATGTGTAAGATTTGAGAGATGTTTGTCAATTTGTGGGACAGTATATAAGTAAGACATACATATCAGCTGAAAATGTGGTGAGTCCAAAATGTATTGCATTCTGTTATACCACCATAAGTGTACTAGCTGTGCCCGGGCTCTCCCTGCGTGTAAGCATTTGTTTACCACCATCTAAAACGGACGAACATCTTGGACGGCACGGTTGGCGCAGTGGTTCAGCGATCGACTGCTGCGCTGCGTGTCGCGGGTTCGATTCCCGCACGGAACAAATATTTGTATGATCTGCAAGTAGTTGTTCTGGGTCTGGCTGTTTGTGTATGTGAGTTTAAATGTTTGTAAACGCACCCACGATACAGGAGAAATTCCTAGTGTGGGGCAACGTTTTTAAAAAAAAAAAAAATCTAAAAGTAAAAAGCCTTTTAAGTTTCCAGGCTCTCTTCGTGAAATTACTTATGAAACTGTATACGTGCAGCAGGGGCACAATGCTGACCCAAATTAATTGACCACCACTGCTCTCAAAACTATGAAACAGCGTAAGGAAACCGGCATATCCTAGAACCAAAAATTCGAAGACATGTGACATCTACCAAACTGCACTGAGCCTGCGTGTATTTCGACCTAGTCTCACAGAGCCGGCCTGAGCCTATCAAACTCAAAATCAAAGCATTTATTTCAATTAAACCATTTACAGTCACTTTTGAATTGTCAAAAAGTCGATCAGTTGGAAAGTTGAAGCTAGTTGCCCATTCCAAAACGATCAAAGCAATGGGAACATTATAGTCTAATTTATGCTCTATATCAAGGCAGGTAGGTGGACTTTCAGGGTATGCACAAAAAAATTGTCTGCTCTTTCCAGTCTTTATCAACAGCATGTAACGATATAAAACTCGAATAAAACGTTCGCTGGTACTAAATTAGATTGTAAGCATGCTATCTTACCGATCAAGTAGGTAGGTACTTGCTCTACTTCAAACGAGACTAATGCAATATTCGTTAGAGGCATTTATCGTTACGAAACGGTATGAATTATTTTTATCTGTTTGCTTTATTACTTGGTTTATAAAAGTATAGAAAAGTTAATTTTTAAAGGGCTGATTTTTCAATAATCAGATAACTTTAATCAAAAAAGAATATGCAACCGATTATCCGATCTCTGTTTATAACCGACTTCAAAAATGAGGCGGTTCTCAATTCGTCGGCAAGTTTTTTTTTTTGTATATTTGTTACGCGATATCTCCGTCAATCATATAAATTTTACTAACTTTGCTTCGGTAATTTTTGCGTTTGCCTCGATATTACGTTTTTAATCCACTTTAGGTCCCTCGATGATATTCTGCTGGATCCTGTGACTGTTGTTTACATAGTAAGTAGTCGTATACGAATTGGTGTGGGGTAGGTACCATAAGTAAAAAGTGACAAAACATTTTCCGAAAAAAAAAAACAACCGACTCCCAAAAAAACACTACGAACTGAAAAATTTCAGAAGTCGGTGACAAAAAACTCTTAGTAAAGTCCGAAGTCAGTTGTATTTTTTTTTTTGGCCAAAAGTTTTTTTTTCCTAATTTTTCTATTAAAATAAAAACCAAGGCCCTGGTAGATAAAGTTGGGCTAATACGAGTATATGCTGTATTGTATTAGGAGGATAATCTAGATAATCTAACGAATTTAATCTAACAGATAGGTAGAGATCACTCGATTATAGCGTAACAAATTCATTCACTGCTGCATTCAAGGCGACATGTTATGCAACACAAAATGAAATAGTTTCAGTTATAACAGCTGTTTTTGATGCATTTTTATATCCGGTCTTATGGATTCGTTTACGAGTATTTTAATCGTTATCAGTACATCACGCTTTTTTTCCCCGAATAGTTAGGCAAAGGTGAAAATATGGTACCTACACTCACATTTCGGCAGTTATATTTTAAGTCCCATGTAATACCCCTATTATATGGGACGAACCTATTTCCATCCAAAGAGTCCGGGCTGCTACTGAGAAAAATCCAACAACACTTTGCTCGACCTGGGAATTGAACCTAGGACCTCATGGTCTAGTAGTGCTTGCGACTAATGGACCAACGAAGCAGTCACTTCATCCATTATACTTAAGTTAATGCTTTTATTCTGCTGACAAGCATATTTGTTTTTCAGGATACGTTGCTAGAAGGTGCCAACGAGACTGTTTTTACGAAGTCTACGCGTGTTTTCTGTCTGTCACAGGTTTGTATCTTTAGAGTTGTTGTGTTTTTCATAAAACACTTGGAAACACCCGTTTTTATGTTTTAATTGCCATTGCCATACAACGTGGCAATGCTGCCAGACTTCTGGGCATGTTTTCGAATGACAGCAACGCAGTGAACTACTTCGACACTTTTTTTTTGGGTGGGAAATCATCAAATAACTTCTCCCGCTCTGGGCGGAGCAGGAGGGCGTGTCAGACTTTTACTGAGTAAAACCCACCTGTACTGACATCTCTGTGAGGCGCGTGTGGAACACGGGCTTGGTCATTACCGGACAGCGAGTTACCCATTACTCGCCGTCCGCAAGTCCCCGCCTACGGTGCCCGGGAATCAGCCCGGGCGTCTCCTGCGGCGAATAAGGCCGCGAGTACTCATAAATACTGCCTCTCCATCACGTGCGCCGCCTCCCTATGTGTGTCCTATCGTAAAAATAATTATAATTTCGATCCCCTTTATAAAACTCATAAACCTCTAAAAAGCGAAATGTAGGTAATCGTTTTCCATACAAAAAGTGAGAAAGTCGTCATCTCATAAGTACCTACCTACCATTCTAAGGTTAGGTACAATTACTTCTGAAGTAAATTATTTCAGGTCAAAAAAAATATCAATAGTAGGTACCTAGGTGATTGAATTCAGTAGCGTTTTTTATTCATTTGTATCGACGTCAATGATGTAAAACAAAACAAAGAAATCGATTGTTGTAACTTGTAACCTTTACAAAACGCTATTATTTATGTTCTTTACTTCGGGGTTAAAGAATATGGTTAAATACCAGTTTATACTGAGGGAATTGCAATGGTACACACGTCATAGCGTAACTAGTGACAGGTTTTAAGGTTTCATATAAATATTTATTTTATTTTATTTTTTACTGACTAAGTATTTTATTTTATTTTATTATTATCTGTCATTAATCATTAGTTATTGACATGATCTACTCATAACAATATTTTAAATGTTGAGTTGTATTGCTCTATGTGGTTAGCTAGCGACCTCGACAATTGATAATTTGATTCTTGCCTGAGTAACTGGCAGCAAGTTCGTCATGCTCCCGTAGATGTCACTGCTTGCGGTAGCGTCGGGGGGTTGCCTCCTTCCCTCAAATATGGCGAGGGGGGTAATGGCTGATCTTTGCGTTATCCTCGTGAACGGGTGCTGCTTGTGATGACTGGTCGTCTTGCTGACAATGATTTTGTTATTGTTACTAATAATTACCTACCCGTTTATTTATTTTACGTCGATGGTCCTAGGTTATCATTTGTGGCCTCGAGTTGTAACTCGGGTAGTAACAGCTATGTGAACATAATCCAGCATTGCATATGTAAGCTATCACGCCCTTAATATCACGAGGCTCTTATTTTGGTATTATGCTTTATTTACGGGTTAAGTTTTCATTTTATTTGTTGGTATATTGGCATGGCTGGCTGACATATGTATGACTAATTCTTTAATGAATGTTCTGTGTCTCGTAATATTTATATTACTTTGTCTATGTATGTAAAGAATCAAGTCTATCCGACTAAACAGACAGCTGTGCTGCTGGGGAGTTTGTTGCGTCACTTCTTTTTCCCAGCTAAAGCACTAGGAAGTGGTGGTGTAAAATATTGACTAACACTATTGAGGTGTAAAAAGTGTCTTAAAATATCTACTTACATAAACAAACATTTCTCTTCATTTCAAAGCTTTGGATCAAAATTCGCAAGAGCATAAAAAGTTCCTCCACAACATTGTAACCTAACCTTAATCCTATTTGTGTAAGAATGTAACCCTTATACTGGTTATGAGAACCGGTTGCTCGTCGCCAACCTTCAACTACTTACAATGACCACGGGCTATTACATTTTAATAAGCATTTGCATTCAAAATGCATGAAATGGACCTCGGTTCGAAGGACCAGAAAATTATAACAGTCGAGTATAACCTGTCATTTGAATTTTGAATAGCCGAGTATACCGGTGTGTCTTATGAAATCTATAGCGGTGTAAACGTATTATCTTTTTATAGTATAAAATTAACGAAAAAAATCATTGATTCGAATAAAAACATAAGACAAAAAGACCAATCCGTCATGCCATATTCGGTTTGACCTTACGAGTAATCCGAAGGCTTTTTTCGAGCCCACGATTATCAATGGCCAGATGTTTCGCAAAGTATCGATAATTCCTTACCTTTAAAACACTTTTATCCCACACAGTAACTTCGAGGTTGACACCTCATTAAAAAAAAACAATAAAAAAAATCACACAACACTTCTTTTGTGCATGGACACTAACACATTCCTACACATGAAGAAATAAGAAAAAAAAACTTATTCACATTATTCCAATTTTGAATTTAAAACACACGTTCGATTTAAACAAAATACGTTAGAAGAATGTTAAATTTTCAATTTGAAAATGGAGATTCGTGTTCGTTTTTTAAAATGTTCGTTGGCTGTCGCATCGCGGCCGCGCGTTCTGCGTCGGGTGTTGCACTGGCGGCTGCGCGGGCGCCCGACCGAACGGCCTTTACGAAAAAGGTCTTATGATCCATGTAGGCGATTATCGACTTAATTGAGTGGATGTAAAAGGATTTTTAAAGTTTCGTGTCTGAGTGTATTAAGAAATATTGATATTTAATTAAAATAAAGAAAATTTTGCTTCGGATAGTCAATAAGGAGTTTATAAGCTTTGCGTGACTATAAGCAATGGGAAACGAGTTAGAAGTTTCAATTTACAATTATTATGTTGAGTTACCTCAGTTAAATTATTTAATTACATACCTACAAAAAATACCGAGATAAACTAAGATTATGTGACTGAAAAACAACAAACCAGTTGCAAATTTTGACTTGGAATGGCTCGTGGCTAAGTATTAGCAACCGCACAGGGCCTTAGTCTGCTATTTTTATAAATTCGTCATTCCAACATGATCCCATTGTCATTCATTTATCATTTTGCTAAAAGTTCGTAATCTGCTAAATTCATAATGGTCGATCATTGGTCAGTCAATGGTCTCGTAATAGAATTGTGTCATAATGGCATTTTCGTATTGCCATTATTATAAAACTCGTTAGTAGAAATGTTTTTCCAAAAAGTACAACTAAATTTGAACATTTATTCATGCCAGATTTCATTTATATATATTTTTACATATTATTTATTAGTGTTTTATGCAATCTAAAGTAGTAGGAAGTTCGTAAATTAAATCAGTCATTCATTTGTCACTATGTACGAGATTACCAATAAATGCCATTTCTTTCAATGGAGTGTCAGTGGCTGACCATTGGAAAGTCATAATGACGCCATTTTATTAGTAGATTACCAAACTTGTCAAAGTCAACAATTATGAAATCAATGATAGACCATTCTGACACTATTGTAATAGCAGACTTGAGGCCCAGGTCGATCGATCAGGTTAAGCTACGCTTGGTCATGGATGGGTGGCCATCTTTACATGCCAAGACCCTCCATGCCTCGGAAAGCACGTTAAGCCGATGGTGCCGGCTGTCATTCATGGATCTTTGATAGTTGTTACGGGTCTTCAGAAGCTCGAAAGTCTGACAACCAGTCTTACTTACTAAACGGTACCGTATTACCCAGTAACTGGGTTATACCACTATATAAAATACTGGTATTCAGCTGCATCCGGTCAGACTGGAAGCCGACCCCAATCTGGTTCGGAAAAGGTTAATGAGATTGATTGATTTTTAATTTTGTGGAGATAACGTCATGCTAGTTAATAAAAACTCGAATATCCAACACGAAAACATGCATATTATATATTTTTATAGTCTGTACATAAACCGTCTGAATATATAAAATAATAAATTTACATTCAAGTTTCAAAATGTGGAGGTGTTAAGCACCATTTCAAGTCTCTTCATTATTTATGAGAATATTTTGTACTATACTCAGTACCACAATGAATTCTGTAAGCTATTTTGAGATAGTCTGTCGACGTGGTATGTTTATTAATGTTTTTGGTTTAACTTGGGTATCTATTTCAGATTTGTTGGACCAGGGACCCTACTTTCTTAGTGCGTCAAAGAAGATTCGGGGCCGTCCAGAAATAGGCATTTCGATACTTAAAAGTGAATCTTCTTTTTTTAAACGGGCAAAAAAAAAAACTGACGGAGAACTGTCAAATCGTGTTGTCATTAAATAGTAGTTCTGGCCCCGGACCAATCTTACTTCCTTATCTATGACATACCGGAGAAGGAAGTGTCCATAATTTCGGCAGAAACTACGGATTTCGTGCTTGGATATTAGGCCCAGTTTTGAGCTCGAATGGAGGTGTTAAGGGTCCCCGAAACTATCAATTGCAATTGTCAATCTTTACGTGATTTGTACAGATGCGCAAAATGATCGTTCTTTAAAGTATTTTACATGGAGCGACTGCCTTTTTGAACTCCACAACCCAGTTATTACTCGGGCTTCTCAGTAGCCGTAAAGACGATTCCGACTTGTAAAAATCTACAATACTCAAATAAAACTAAATATATCCAACTAAGATCATTTCGCTTGTAAAGGTGGTAACTACAGCATGATTTTCTAAGTCATTATAACGGCTCATAGGCTGATTATATGAGATCGTAGACACCGGAACATCGTACGTGCTAGGACTACCGGTCTGCAGTTTAAAATAGCTACATGATTCATCATAATAGTTCCAATATTTTTAAGGTACACGAGACGAAAATGACGTCAGTTTGATCAGTAATATACCTTTAGATGCGTTACCGGGGCGCTCAATATTGGCATGATAAATGCAAGGTAATTGCCTGTCGTGTTATTAGTCACGTACCATTCAGTGACGCGGTGACACGCTAGTGACGTAACTAAATATATATGTTTATCTATTTTCTAACAACGGGAATCGGTATGGGTATTTTCTGTTCTTCGCGCACTGTATGATTGCTTGTAATAGTAGTAGCTACATTCATGGTTTACGCTGTTTTTGAGTGCTCTAATGTTCAGTAATATGTCATTGGGTCTGATGGTTATGCTTGTGAACGCCAAAGGGGTGAGCTAAAAGTGTTGCTGAACGGGCATGGTTGGGTGATGATAGTAATGCATTCCATAGAAGTAGGGTCTAATTTCCCGTCAACTTGTCATGCCGATAGTTGCTTCCCCTTTTCAAATTATTCTGATAAATCGAATGAGAGTTACATCGAATTACATGGGTTGACCTTTTAGGTACCGTGTAAAAAATAGATTGATGAATTGATGAACCAAACCTTAGCTATAATCCCTACTTCCCTACTATATATTAATACTATAAATGCGAAAGTAACTCTGTCTGTCTGTCACGCTTTCACGCCTAAACCGCTGAACCGATCGTCATGAAATTTGGCAGAGATATAGCCTGGGATATGGAGAAGGATATAGGCTACTTTTTTTACGCGATAATCGAAATCCACGCGGGTGGATCCGCGCGAAAAAGCTAGTAAGTTAATAAGGAACATAAGTACAACTTTTATTTCAATAGCAATTTCTTTTATTTCATTTTATAACGATTTCAATTATGCTGTCGAGAACGGAAGAAGTTTTTATTAAATCTATACTAATATTATAAAGAGGAAAGATCAGGGCCTCAAGTCTGCTATTACAATAGTGTCAGAATGGTCTATCATTGATTTCATAATTGTTGATTTTGACAAGTTTGGTAATCTACTAATAAAATGGCGTCATTATGACTTTCCAATGGTTAGCCACTGACACTCCATTGAAAGAAATGGCATTTATTGGTAACCTCGTACATCATGACAAATGAATGACTGACTCAATTTACGAACTTCCTACTACTTTAGATTGCTTATAACACTAATAAATGCTCAAATTTAGTAGTAGTTTTTCGAAAAACATTTCTACTAACGAGTTTTATAATAATGGCAATACGAAAATGCCATTATGACACAATTCTATTACGAGACCATTGACCGACCAATGATCGACCATTATGAATTTAGCAGATTATGAACTTTTAGCAAAATGACAAATGAATGACAATGGGATCGTGTTGGAATGACGAATTTATAAAAATAGCAGACTTGGGCCCTAGATTGTTTGTTTGCATTGAATAGGCTCCGAAACTACTGAACCGATTTGAAAAATTCTTTCACTGTTGGGAAGCTACACTATCCCCGGGTGACATAGGCTATATTTTATCCCCGTATTCCCACGGGAATAGGAACTACGCGGGTGAAACCGCAGAGCGGTGCTAGTACTTAATATGAATAATACATTCATTCACCATACCTATTATTTTAATCCAGATATTTATTACCGACCATTGTATAGAATCAAGTTCTTCTAACTTAACAGACAGCTGTGCTGCTGGGGAGTTTGTTCCGCCACTTCTTGTTCCCAGCTAAAGCACTAGGAAGTGGTGAATGGCGGGCATTTTATGGGACTGTCTTATGTAATTTTTACGTTTAAAAAGTGTTGACTCTCCGCCTAGTTTGAATAAATGAGTTTTGATTTGGATTATGTATTTATTTCAGGCAATTAACTTTGGAAGACCTTTGCGAGGTCAACGATAACGCTGACGAAATGGCAGAACTCTGCACTCTAATTGCGTAACGCGATTAATTCATAATCTGTTTAATTTTGACAGTTCAACAATATTCATTGCGTTTACGTTGTTGAGCAGACACATTTTTCGAATATATGAAGCAATGGATTAGCCATCTGTTTCAATACGAAACAGATTATGATTAATCTTGAGTTACGCAATTAGGGTGCTGCTCGTTTTAGACCAACAATCCGAATCATCGTCACTACGAAGAAGAAGGCAATTAACTCCCATTGCACTGGCTACAGCCAATTTCAAACTTTTAACATATTATTTCATTGTATTTATTTATGTATCTAAGGCAGTTCTATCAAACACATCTCAATTCTATGGCCCTTTCCTGTCGCCACCAAAATAAAAACACATGTCATTGATCCCTTTTTTTACCTGTACCCGGGTCGAAACAGGTGGTACTTCACACCTGCCGCGTCAGCAGGAGGCATAGTGACGTAAAACGTAGCCGTGTTGACCTAGCATCAGCCGATCTATTCTGTTACAATTTCACCGTGAGAATTTAGGTGAAGTGAGCTTCGAGTGAGCTGTCATTCCATTATGATGCTAGGGAATGACACTAATGACAGCTCACTTTAAGGTGAACCTAGTCCACATTTTTTTAATACAAACTTCGGGAGTGTTTTACTCCACTGTCTGACATGGCACATCCAAAGTAAAATATGATATCGTTTTGTCTCATTATTAATATAGTCTGTACGGAAACAGAATACTAAAATAAAAACCCATTAAAAAGTTAGGAGCCAACAAAGATTCGTTTTTCTTGCTAATTTTACATAACTTTGGGCGTGTTTAAGTAATAAAAGAAGTGTAAAATCTCCAAAACCAAGTCGGTAAAAACAAAGTTCAATCATCGAAAAGTTCAATAAACTTTATTGGTCATTGATTTACGCATTGGCTTTTTCATAAAACCCGATCTTCCAAAGGACTTTTCTTAATTTTTTCGCGATTTTTTTACTATAAATGATCCTGCATCTCACTCAATAACGTTGTGCGTGTAGACTAGCGTCTAACTGCTCATCACTGATACTATCTCTCTTGGACACGAATCCTGGTGAGACATCGTGATTTTTAGCCAGGCCCACCAGTGAGTTCGAGCCAGCGACTAGGTTCCCCTTAAGGGTCTCTTCTGCAGGCCAAAGGGCCTGCAGTGGTACAATAATAGGCTGCTATTAAACATTGACGTAACGTTAATCAATCAATTGTCAAGCATTTACTTGGTGATCGCTTAAGTAAGATTGTGTGATGTCATTTTAACTTGGTAATGTTGGTAATTACGTTAGTACATAGTGTTAAATATAGCTTCTTGGTCATGAGTGAATACGTAGTTTGAATAAGAGAAAGGATTTAAACTGATATAGAATACTTGTTGGCTATTGTATTGTTTAGTGATACAATATCTGGATGAGCGTTTTTTTTTTGATGTGACGTTTTCTAAACATGAAACTTATCTAGATCGATTTATCGCCCCCGAAACCCTGCATAGTAAATTTCATGAAAATCATTGGAGTCGTTTCCGAGATTCAGATTATATTTATACATATGTACAAGAATTGCTCGTTTAAAGGTATTAGATGTAAGATTGTTAAATAAATCGTACTATTCTACTATATTCCTACTTTATTATAAATCCGAAAGTAATTCTTTCTGTCTGTTACTACGCTTTCACGCCTAAACCGCTGAACTGATAGTCATGAAATTTGGCAGAGATATAGCCTGGGATATGGAGAAGGACATACTTTTTTACGCGATAACCGACATCCACGCGGGCTTAGCCGCGGGAAAAAAATTGTAAATAAAAAAAAATACAAAAGAAAAACAATCGACTCCAAAAATAACAATACAAAGTGAAAAATAACTTTAATATCGGAAGTCGGTGTCTATCAGATCTGTATTTGTAGTTTATACCACCGACTTCCGAAATTAAAGTTATTTGTCACATTGTAGTGTTTTTTGGAAGTAGTTTTTTTTTAATATTCACGTGTTTTGAAGACGGTTAAAAAGTACAAAAAGATGGGCTATTTGAGTTTAATATTAAAAAATAAAACCTGTTAATTACCTCAGCAGTAATTTAGATAAAAAACCCGATAAAATGTCCCGCACGATACTTTATTATATGTGTCTCAAAACAACCAATTTCCCCTTTTGTTAAGTCCCGTATGAATCATAAGACGCTTCGCTTCGAAAAGTAAACGTTTTTTGTCGTTCATCGAAGGCCTTGCAAAAGTGCAGCCGGTCATATAAACACATAAATACATAATATAAACCAGCATAAACGAAAGGACACTAAAAATCCAACCGCGCATCGGCAAGAGTCGGATTTTGCAAAGCTTAAACTCTTTTTTTTTTTCATCTTGCAGAACGAGTTTTATTTCAAGACACAGAAAGGTTTTATGTACCATAGAGTTTGATTAAGGAAAAACAACCTTAACTTATAAAGAACTAAGTGGAACATGTTTTAAAAATTTAATTTTGGAAGTGTCAAAAATGTTGACAGTTTAAAATTAAGAACTGTTCCAATAAGGTTGAGAATCGAAGAGATCAATCAATTCTTCTTACCTTTTCGAAATGATTCAGAAAGATTCAATACGTAATAAAGTTAATGCGATTCGCAAGTTCGCAGAGGCGTATCTTTATATGGATTTTGTTCGTCTTTTTATCGCCATCTCGAGAACAAATGTTTTGCTTTTATCCAACAGACTCTAGAAGTTGATATAAGCAATTTTATATTCATAGTCTTGGTCAATTACGAGCCCCTTATCGGGTTTCAAAAACACGCTCCTGTTAACATTCGTAGATCTTTAACATTCGTAGCAGATAGTCAGAAGCCAGAAAGCCTGACAACCAGTTGATACGATGGACTTTCGTTTTACCCAGTTCAAACCAGCGCTGGGACGAGGCAGATCTCGTATGGGTGGTTACACGACCCTGTATAGAGTCAGCCGAGAATTTGGCTGCGAGCTTGGCACCTTCGGTAGGTACTGTCCATCGGTTCCTGTAGCGTGCAAACAACAGGACACGCTGGACACGATATTAAGTACCACATTGTTTGTGGGACAGCACCACATTTACACTCCAAGGCGGAGTCATCTGTGAATCTTCACCTGACTAGGTTTTGTTTCCTTCCCCCTACCTAGCTCCGGAGTCTATTTAAAGACTTTTCAACAATTTCCACAGTTTGATTTTGTCTAGACTCTAGATTGTCCTATGGAGCAGGACCAGCATGTTTCCAAGCATTCTTATCTTGGATATAATCCTCTAATTTGTAATACGCTTGTTTACAAAGTTTACTTTTTGACTTTGACTTTTGATTTTGACTTCCATGTAAACAACTCATGTCTAGGTAGAAGAGGCTTAACTTAATGTTTTCGATTGAGGCATATATGGTTGAATAACATACGCGAGAAATGTATGACTCTGCAAATAAATATTTATAGAATATATTACTTTTATGACCGCTGACATCACAGTTATATCTTCTATCTAATAAAGATAATATTGACTAGTAAAACAGCATCAATACAGGTTTAGTTATTTCTAAGATTGCGTCACACACACATACAGACATTGTTTTCCTTTGAACAGTATAATTTATGCGGTTCGAAGAATATTTATGTGCAAACTTGATTCTCAAGGTATTTGACATTTTCTGTCTTTTTTTCTTAGCGAAGAATTCTTAAGATTATTAATATTATATGCTATTTATTTAATTCAAAAATATAAAGAGAAGAGTATCGTGGTTTGCCACGTGAATTAAATTGTGAGAAAAGTATGGGCTTCACAAGCTGCGATCAGTCTGTAGATAGGTAACAGTTTCTTTGATTCGAGGTGAACTCGATCAAGTACGGCGGTATCCAGCTTATGGTTACGCTCGATGACCCGTACCTGATCCAACAGTCGATACGTTGGCTGGCTCAAGCACCTGAAACAGAGAGAGCATCCGACCACGGTACGCAGTCAAGTTACTTCCCCCCTCTGTAGCCCCATAGTATGCGCGCATGACATTTTCGTTGACAGTTCGTGTTCACTTCATGCGCTGCAAACTTCCACCGGGAGTGGTGGTGGTGTCGTCGGTGGCGAGAAATATGACATGTAGACAAAACAGAGGTTCCTTTTAGCTGGATATTTTGAAAATTTCCTACATGATTACTCTTGCTAGAACATCCCACGTATAAATAAAGATATTCTATAGTTAATCATGAAGCCTCATTTGCTAAAGCAGGTTGGCTTCCAGTCTAACCAAATGCAGCTGAATACCAGTATTTTACATGGAGCGACTGCCTATCTGACCTCCAAGGCAAAACATTTATTTCAAATAGACATATACCTAAGGCACTTTTGAACGTCAACATTTACGTTAAAATAAAATTGATTCTATTCGCCTCTTCCAAAATGTAGTTTCATATGGAGAAGAATCGGCAAGAAAATCCACCGTTTACTCTATTAAAATGTTTTTTATTATTTTACATACATTAATTATATAATAAAATTGTGTGTGAAAATGATGCACCTAGAATAAAATTACCATACCAGACCACAATAGGTAAAAAGAATTAAAAATGAAGCAATGACAGATAAATTAATTACATGATAGCTACATGTTGCTCGCATATTTACAAACATTACAATAGTAAAGAATACGATTTACCTAGAATATTAACACCATCACAACCCAGTTACTGGGTAATACGATACCCCTTGGTAAAACTGGTTGTACAGTCAAACAGCGGTCAAAGTTGTAAGCAAACGAAGTTCCAATCAACATCTACTTTTAGTTATAAAAGAAAAAGTAGTTACCAGATTTATTGGTGATGGTATAAATATAACACATTGAAGGCTACCCACCTGTCTGTACATACATGAAAGGTGTTTTTGCAATCTTTAATGCATCACAGTTATTAACGTAAAGTCCACGGCAGCTGTGTTGTGTAATGGTTGTAATGCTGGCTCTTGGGCGTAAGGTCATGGGTTATATTCACACAAATATAGTCTGAAAGCGTTTAGAATTGCTTTGGAATAAAGCGATAGTTAACTTTAGGTAGAAATAGGTACGTCTGGCATACTACACACATGGCTGAGGCACAGAATTCCTCGGCGAGAGGAGGCGTTTTACTTTGTGTAAAGTATAATAATAATAAATATTGTTAGGAGGTTCCTCTCTCTGGTGCCCTGATCGTCGGTAGCTTGGACCTTGTTCCCGATACCGGTGGGCTACTATTTTTTATATTTTTAAATGTTTTTATACTAATATTTAAAAATATAATTTATATGTGTACTTAATTGAATAAAGGATTATAGAATTACTACTCTCAAAACGGTGATGGAAAATATCGTGAAGAAACCGGCGGACCTAGAATCAAAACTCCGAAGACATGTGAAATCTAACAACCCGCACTGAGCCCGCGTAGTGGATTACGGCCCATTTCCTCTCACATTCAGTAGGCCTGTGTCCCAGCTCTGAGAACGTTATAAATAGGCTGATTTTGGAAATTCTTTACGAAGGAGTTCGTTCAGGAAAGATATACCTCCAATTTTTTGTTATCATTATAATCCTTAAGGTGAACCTAGTCCACATTTTTTGCATACAAACTTCGGGAGTGTTTTGCTCCACTGTCTGATATGGCACATCCTAAGTAAAATATGATATCGTTTTGTCTCATTCTTAATATTGTCTGTACGGAAACAGAATACTAAAATAAAAACCTATTAAAAAGTTAGGAGCCAACAAAGATTTGTTTTTCTTGCAAATTTTACTTAACTTTGGGCGTGTTTAAGTAATAAAAGAAGTGTAAAATCTCAAAAACCAAGTCGGTACCGACAAAGTTCAATTATCGAAAAATTCAATAAACGTTCATTGATTATACATTGGCTTTTTTATAAAACCCGATCTTCCAAAGGCCTTTTCTTAATTTTTTCGCGATTTTTTTTACTATAAATGATCCTGCATCTCACTCAATAACGTTGTGCGTGTAGACTCGCGTCTAACTGCTCATCACTGATACTATATCTGTTGGACACGAAGCCTGGTGAGACAGCGTGATTTTTAGCCAGGCCCACCAGTGAGTTCGAGCCCGCGACTAGGTTCCCCTTAATGTTTATACTCCCAAAAAAATTAGCTGATTTTGAATTGAGCCAATAAAAGACATCAACGCGCATTCATTGAAAAATGCTTTTGAGTAAAATAAACATTTATCTTTTACCTTAAAAATGTTTGTTTAACAAAAGATTACATTTTTGAACAAAGTTTATTTGACATTTGTCACCTCTAATCTCTTGAACTAATAGACCGGCGTTAGTCAAACCTTGGACTTAGGTCATTAAACATTTTGAAAAGTTAAAATAGAACATTGATTCTAAAACATTAAATGAAATTAATCTATATCCATATTATTATGGGAATATAGATTTTTGCATTACAAACTTATTTAAATAAAATAAGGAACTTAGTTCCAAAAAATCATTTAAGAGTTAAATTAATCTATAGGCAATGTCTATGTATTAAAGGAAAGAAATTAAATAAGTTAGCAAAATAAATTACGCCTACCGTACACTTGAATCTGGCTTTGATAACCACAGTGGCCTCTACCCACCCATTTGAAGGGATAGTACCGTGAACATATCGCTCCTGGTGCCATCTATACAAAGTCTACAACTGTGGTGATTTTGAAGACTCTCAAAAGACTATCGCCCCACTTAGGTACCTACCTATGAGTTGCATGAAGCCTTCAAAGTACATGATATAATAAATAGATGGCGTTGTGTTACGAATATATAATATGCGCCTGAGTAGCAAATACGTAAGTTCAAGATTTTATAATAATAAACTATCTTTCATAACCATATGGTCTTATTCTAAAACAAGGTTTTTCTTTAGACACAGTTTTAACAATCGAACCAGTTAATTAAATAAAAACCTCAAAGTAATCTAAATAAAGTTATTTTCTCAAATCTGACAACCTAGTCTGCCGCTGCCAATTTCGAATAAAGTTCGAAATACATAAACTGGCTCGAAGGTGGCTTGGGCTAAAATCGTGCGAAAAAAATGAGATAGGTAATCGAAACAATCTGTAAAATTGATAGAAATATAAAGAAGCTACACTTTCCAAGGTGGGGGGGGGGGAAGTGGATGGTATCACCCAGTATAGTTACCGGCACGTAAGTTGGCAAGAGATTTTGTAGTGGGGGAAGTTCGCGCAGGCACCATTTCATACATTTTTACATGCGCGAATTTCCCCCACTACAAAATCTCTTGCCAACTTACGTGCCGGTAACTATAGCTGGGTTATGGAGATCAGACAGGGAGTCGCTCCATGTAAAATACTGGTTCTCAGCTGTATAGCTGTATCCGGTTAGACTAGAAGCTAAGTTACAAGCTTATTTGTTTTTGTTGAAGGAATTGTTCCCGTCCTTGTCGCACAGTACGGACAATGTATGGCGCTAGTATGAAGTCAGATAGTCGGCGTATTTGTCTTTCATCATTTTAGCCGAAAGACGTCCACTGCTGGACATAAATAAGCCTCTCTCAAACACCGCCATTTCGATGGGTTCTGTGTTTCTCGCATCACGCGGATTCCTACGGCGGATTGTTTAAACTATTTTCAAACACGAAAACTATACTGCTGACACTACACTTCGTGTTTGCCCAAATATTTGTGTTAAATCGTAAATAAGTTCTGGTTGGTGCCGGACGTAAAGAATAGCACCATCACATCTCTTCCCGTGGGTGTCGTAGGAGACGACTAAGGGACTTAATAGAGAATGGGCAGCAGCGTTCTCTATGCATTTTACCACCATACTGCGATCGCCAACCCGCCTGCCAAGCGTGGCGATTATGGCAATCCCCTCCAAATTGGGGGAGGCCTATGTCCAGCATTGGACGTCTTCCGGCTGAAATGATGATAATGATCGTAAATACTAAATTAACTGTATATCAAAAAGAATAAGGTATATTTCGCTTTATTCAAATGTCTCGAATATTTTGACAAATACGCCACGTGAAGTGCCAGATTTTAAAATATTTAGAAAATGGTCATCATACCTATTTGATGTTGTTTTGCAACAAGACGGATCAAGTGTTGGTTAGTAATTGAGTTTTTTATAACTTTGCAAATTCTCTTTAGGTAATGTTGTAGGTGGTGATGTCGTAAATTATATCTTTTTAATTATCTGATTAGTATCAAAACGACATTTATGCACCTGTGTAACTGTTAAATGTTGGAGGATCTAGTTTCTAAATTCAATAGAAAGATTATATTTTAGATATGTTATCAAAGTTGTGTGTCACATGACATATCTATATAAAGTTGATTTTCGTGTATCTGTGTGGCGTTGTTCTTATATACTACGCAACGGATTTTGATGCGGTTTTAACCATTGCTTTAGAGAAATTATTCCGAAAGGTTTTGTGTATGTGACTTACATATAGCAAAGAAATATCGATACTTTTAAAAGTCGTAAAAACTGTGCGAAATAGGGGCGGGTCGTTAGTAATAGTAATAATCTCTTTACTGAAAAGAGCGAAAGGTCACTGAAGTTAAAAATTGTTATTCCGGTCATTATATTTGTTTTATTCATTATAACAACTTATACCTATGTGGAGCAGATCTAATTTTGTTAATATCTACTATTTCTGAGCAAGTCTGTTATCCTTGTTATATGTTACAAAATATGAATTTATTCAACATCAAATTTTCAAAAATTTCATTCTTAACTTAGAATTGGCCTCAATCGACGTAAATTCATAAAATAGTCATTCGATAGGGTATTTTTTTGAGATTGTGAATTTTATGACTACTATGCTTCGGCTACAATGTCGCGATAACACAAACTAAACTTCGCGCACTCTCGCACACCACTCGACGTCTTGCTGTATTGTAACAAAGAGCGCACGCAGTTCGCGGTATCGCGACAATGTTGCCAGTATAAGTTTTGACCGATAATAGCAAAAAAAATAATAGTTTAAAAAACTAAAAAACACGCTTTTATAATCAATGAATGTCAAGCACCCCACGCGTTTTAATTGAATTCAATTATTTTCTCCTATTTTAGTTTGGTTTTTAAAGCGTGTTTTTTAGTTTTTTAAACTATTATTTATTTTCTATTTTTTAGTTCTGCTAACTACAAAATCGTGTTTTTTTTTTCACAATTTTTTTTTTATTATTGAATTGTCATCGGTCCTCGACAAGTTTACAAAGTTTCAATGAAATCTGACCGTTTAAAGTGGGTCAAAATCGCGCTCAAAGGAGTCGGTTACATACAAACAAACTAACAAACAAACATACAAGTGAAGCTAATATAAAGCGTGTAAAAACTTTACTCTCTACACTGATGGTTTAACTCAATTGTGGTATGCAACGGGAAAACCTGGGGAAACAACGAAAAAAACAGCACGCATACAAAAAAAATATTTTATTAACATACAAAACAAAAACATTAAATAAAAGACAATACGTCTAAAAATAAATAGATTTAGTTTCTAATCACGTAATTCTTATAATTAATAACATTATGGACCACATAGTCCTTTGCAATCCTAATTTAGGACTTGACGAGTATTTTGTTACTTTTACCCTTATAAAGTTACCCATAAATGTTTACGTTGGGGTAATTATGATATATCACATTATGATAACGATATTACCCTGATATTAATAAATTATGTTTCTTCCGATGAACCGATGCAATAAAATTGGTATGATTTAATATGAAAAATATACCTTTTTTTTCTTTATTTTTATTGTATTGACGAGATCGCAATGATTTATCAGCATTTTAATTATGATATTATGTCATCACGATTTTAAAATTGCTGAATGTTTGAATGAATATCGTGATGATCAAAGTGAAATGCTGTGATGAGATATTTCACAATAATAAAACTGGAAGAGATGTCTAAATAAACGATTTATTAACAACTATCTTCCCGCGTAAGACGTCCATATTTTCATGGTTAAGTATTGATGAATAAAGGAAAATATTAAGATAACATAATTCATCTATGATGGCATGTGAATTAATGTGAAATGTGACAATATAGGTAATGGAGGGTGTGATATTTCTAAAAGATATTTAATGTGGCAAGGCGATTGACAGCCACCGATTTGATAATGAAATAACGATGATTCTGACAATGTACTGTGACACGGTTAACAAATGAATAAGCGTGTATGACAAAAAATGACAAGAGATGATCAAGAATCGTCTTTTACTATTGACAAACTGGATAAACTTTAAAGTATGTATTGTCATGAATGAATGATTAATTTAATGAATAAATCGTTCGATGCATGATCGAAAGACATCAAATGTAAAAGCAAAATGAATTATTCAATGAGAATTGTTTTTATTATTACGTGAATAGTTAATATTAATGATTTGATATTGGATGAATGATTATAATGTAATGTAATGATTTCTAAATGAATGGTGGGCTTATTTGGATGATCACAAGATAAAATGAATAATTGAAATAATGATGAATTTGAATTGACATGAAATTCAAGAATGTTCACTTCTACAGTTTTTTTTATCATATTTTTATAATATTTTTATCTCTCTATCTCCATCACTATTTAAAATTTATAACGTCACGCTTCTCAAAGGACACATATTTTTGTGAATGAAACATGAATCATTAATGACTGATCGACCGATTGAATGAATGAATGATGTTTGAACTAGGGTGAATCGCCCTTCTAGCTCCACCGTGAATGAGACATGAATGAATGATTGATTGATCGAATGAATGGGTCTGTATCGAATGATGACTGAATGATTATACTGTCGATCTTTTTAAGTGAATGTTCAAATGAATGATAGATTTCGTGATAGTCTTAAATGAATAGAGGCTTCAACGATTGATTAAAAAAAATCTTGTTACACTCAAAATTTAAGAAATTAATTTCTAATCGACTTTTAACGTATTCATGTCGATTGAAGAAATACTATTTACAATAAGTTACATCTCTCTTCCCAAGGCACACATATTTGTAGACTCCGAGTATTGTTTTAAATTATTTTATAAATATTCTAAGGGTTGACAAGTTTGCTAATCCAGGGCCCAAACTGTATGTTAATATAATCTCCCGGTAGATGGCCTGTGTTGGTGCTTAGCCCTTTTAGGCTAGCATTGTGAATGAATACGAATGAATGATTCCCTAAGTGAATTGTCGATTAAATTAAAGATTGAACAAATAATGGACTTGAATAAGTTTTTGTTTATAAGGATTATTGCATGAATGGATATTTCAATTCGATCTAAGGTAGTTTTTGGGTATTCTTCATTCTTCTCCATTAAATTTGATACTATTTACAATAAGTTATGTGTCTCTTACAAGGCACACATATTATAGACTTCGTTTTTTTTAATTACTATACAAATATTATTGTATACATATTCTAAGAGCTGACCAGCTTTTCAATCCAGGGAAAAAACTTCTGCATGTATGTGTAAACTCCAGGTAAATAATCTCGTCTGCAGCTGAAGCCCCAGGACACCAGGCTTAAGAAGCTTCCCCCTTCTAGCTTCATTATGAATGAGTGTGAATGAATGATTGCCCGAGTGAATTTTCGATTAAATGAATGATTGACCAAATAATGAATTTTTGATTATTGGATGATTAAATGAACGATTAAATGAATGAATGATTAAATATCATTTGAGGCTTTTGTGTAGTTATTCTTAATATTTCGTCATGCTAGTAGATCCTATTTACATTTTTTAAATAATGTTTCTCTTCAAAGCACACATATTTGTAGACTCCGAGTATTTTCTTTTTAAGATTAATTTCTAAATATCTAAGGGTTCACAAGTTTGTCAATCCAGGGCACAAACTTCTGTATATTAGTATAAACTCCAGGCAGATGTTCGCGTCCGCAGCCGATGCCCCAGGACACGAGGCCTATGAGGGTGCTCCGCCCTTCTAGCTTCATCGTGAGCGGGCCTCCACTGTCGCCCTGGCAAGAGTCGCGACCGCCCTGGAAATGAGACGAAAGAAAATGATGTAACAGAAATATTGAAAATACAGAAAAATAGAATCTAGAGGTCGTGGAACTTTCTAATGTGGGTTTTTAGACATTTAGAATATTTGACAAGAATTTTAGTAGCAATATACGGTGTAAAAGACTTCGACGCGCAAACTGTAATGGTGGCCATGAATTTTTAGTACATGATTCTGTAGGAACCGATGTAGAAATTTAAAAAAAATCTTAGTTATTTTATTTAAAAAATCTGCTGTTTCATACAAAAGTAGGTACAATACCTAAACGGATTTTTTTTATGGAACAGTTTTTTTTTCCAGTAATAGTACTTGAATTGGACCGGAATTGTGTGGAAGTGGGAGCGGGAGGTCTTTGCCTTGCAGTGTGGGACAATACAGGCTAGATAGGATTAGACTATACTTGCAGTAAGTCCGAAAAGACAATACTTTTTATTCATATTTTCACTGAAGTAGCTTTTCCGCCTCGAGGTCGAAAATTATCCTGCGGGAACGTACTAAAAAGTATACCATATGTTAATCCATAATTTTAATTTTTCGATTACATTTAATTTTATTAAAATTTTCTCATTTTAACTTTAATTTTATTTGACTTCGATTTGTTAGTTTTAATTAAATTTTATTAAAATTTCTAAATTTTAACCTTAACTTTAATTTCTGATTTTCATATTCATTTTCTTTTTTAATGTCTGCAATTTCAAAATTATTAATGTATGTGTCCCTAATTTTTTAAATTTATTTATTAATCCAGGCTACAAACTGTCTGTGTGCCAAATTTCATCCAAATCCTTTCAGCCGTTTTTGCGTGATTGAGTAACAAACATCCAAACATCTAAATATCCAAACATCTAAACATACAAACTTTCATATTTATAATATTGGTAGGAAGTAGGATGGGTCAGCTCTTGACCTCGTTCACGTCTGATGGAAAGCGATTCATGAGGTCTATGATGGATTGAGCGTGCCCTGCAGATGCCTGTTCACTCTTGATTTGAAGGTAAGCGGATTAAATGTGGAGGAGAGGTGCTAAATACGACTGGTCAGGATATCAACCAAGTGCGGAAGGTCCAGGAAGTCCAGTAGTAAAAGGTCGAAGATAAGATCAGGGTTTGGAGCTGGACCAAAAAGGTTCCTGAAAGTTTTTTAAAACGTTGCCCCACACTAGGAATTTCTCCTGTATTGTGGGTGCGTTTACAAACATTTAAAATCACATACACAAACAGCCAGACCCGGAACAAGTACTTGTAGGTCATACAAATATTTGTTCCGTGCGGGAATCGAACCCGCGACACGCAGCGCAGCAGTCAATCGCTTAAGGGCCTACGTCCCATTTGGTAGCGTAACACGGTCACTTTATGAACCCTACTGCTCGTTAACGGCTTGTCTTGAAGATTTGAAAAATATATAATTTTGCTATAGATTCATATAGATCATTTTGCCCGAAGTACTTTTTTGTATGGTTTAATACTTTTGCTGTAAAAAAATATTTTCCAACACGCAATATTTTGGCTTCTATTCCATACTCCTACTAAACGGCTTCGTTATTTGAAAAAAAAAATACACTGAAAAATAGATAGTTAGAGGTACCACAGAATCGCCGAAGCACAATTGTAAATTAATCAAAGGAATATCCCCATTTTGAGATAAAGGCTCAGAGGTGCCCTGCGCGGGCGCGGGCGGCAGTCGTGCTTTAGCATACAAACGGGAGATGAGGATACTATGGGCCTTAACCACTGCACCAAACGTGCCGTCGGTCAATTAAACAATGATTTTACCTCTTTATATCCAGCGCATAGAAAAACATCATGTATGGTTTCCCGTCTCCCCGCGGCTCTGAACCATCGCTGACAGCGCTCGTTAGGGATCACTTCTACGTCAACTTCCTGAAATGATAAGATAAAGTCGTTAATAGTACTGGTGGGGTCCGCAAGGGCCGATGCCTGCCAGGGGTGCGGGTTGTTCGAAAGAGATACCGCGGCCCCTGGTACACAGGCAACTGAGGGAACACGGGTGGGTTTTAGTCAGTAAAAGTATGACACGACGGGACAGAGCGGGCGAAGTTATTTGATGATTTCCCACTCAAAAAAAAACCAAGTCTTTAATAGTTGCATTTCTTATTTTGCGGCGAAATGTGTTTGTATTTAAGTACCTACACCTCTGCCTAATCCTTTGGGGTATGCGTGATGTTATGTATGTTTATTATATAAAAGGACTCAAGACTCCGGAATAAAAAAAGGTTTTTCATTTTTTTTTCATTTGGGTGATTAATTTTTGAGTTAGCTTCGATGACGCGTATTTAATCCATTTGTGCATCTTTATGATGTTATAATAATTCTTGTAACTGATGTTTACTTATCAAGTGGTGGTAAAAGACTTGATGTACGGTAGGTACCATTGCTAAAAAGTGTAAAAAAATGTTTTACAAAAGAAAACAATTTAGAAGTTGGTGTCTTTGGATCAGTAATTTAGCTTTTTGCTACCGACTTCCGAAATTAAAGTTATTTTTCCTTGACAGGCTAGCTAAATTCTAGCGGATTAGCTGGTACATAATGGATGTGCGAGTAAGGTGAAGAATTAAGCTCAATCAATCGTTTTTAGAGGCTTAATTATGTCCAGCAGTGGACAGCTGTGGGCTGATGATAACGAAAGCCTAGTATGACCTATCCTCACTTAGTACAGTTGTAAAAGAAACATAAATAATAGTTTAAAAACACGCTTTAAAAACCAAACTAAAAAAGTAGAAAATAATTTAATTGTATTAAAAAGCGTGGGGTGCTTTTTGAGGTATTTTTATAATCAATTAATATCAAGCACCCCACGCTTTTTAATACAATTAAATTATTATTAATTAATATTCATATTAGTATTAAAGAATAAGCCTACTTTTAATAATCTTACAAATAATTAAATTATTTTCTACTAATTTAGTTTTTTAAACTATTATTTATTTTCAATTTTTTAGTTCTGCTAACTACAAAAGCGTGATTTTTATTATTTTTTTTACCTTGATATTTAATTTTTTAATTTGATTTTTTTTTTTTATAAGTCTACAAAGTTGAAATAAAATCTGACCGTTTGAAGTGGGTCAAAATAAAGTCCAAAAAAGGAGTCGCTTACAAACAAAGATACAGGTGAAGCTGTTCAATAAATAAAAGCGTGTTAAAAAAAACGTGTTAATAATAATTACCTGTAACACAGAAGGCACAGAACTCTGTCCGTGCCTCGTCCGTCCCCAACCGGCGACGGTCGCCATCTTGCCTGCTAACTTCATCTGCTTCTGTGGTAGGCACACCTGAAAACAAAAAGAGATGCGGTTTGAGTTTACTTTTATCGAAGCTGAGGATCAAATGGGTTTTGTTTTGCAGAAAACAAGTTGTTGTAGAAAGTTAATAGCTTTATTAAAGCTTCAGATGATGTGTCTCGTAAAAGTTCAAGTCCTCTTATTTCTCCTGGCTATCATCCCAATTTAATGAAGGTTTTCTGAAATGACGTTCACTAGGTGGCAGCACTGAGACGTCAAAGCGCCTACGGACTGAATGGTGAACGAAAGAATGAAACGAATGACATCAAATATTTTAAGTTCATTGTCGAACTGGAAGACCTCTTGTCAAAGTGGTGCCATCTAGTGGCTTGAATATTCATGAACACCCTCATTGGAGTCAGCTCTCCTAATACGTTTGCGCTGCAACGTACGGTTGAGGGTTGTCTCTTTTGTAGTGTTCAGCTATCATGTCCTTTTGTACTGTTCGTAGCCTAGTTATTGGTGGTTTTCCACTGCCTCTTTTCCCTCTTCTATATTCAAGACTCTTTTAGTCATATGGTCATCATCTCGCCTCATCACATGGCTGGACCAGCGCAGGCGGTATTCTTTAAGGCCCATAGTATCCTCATCTCCCGTTTGTATGCTAAAGCACGACTGCCGCCCGCGCCCGCGCAGGGCACCTCTGAGCCTTTATCTCAAAATGGGGATATTCCTTTGATTAATTTACATTTTGCTTCGGCGATTCTGTGGTACCTCTAACTATTATTTTTCAGTGTATTTTTTTTTCCATATAACGAAGCCGTTTAGTAGGAGTATGGAATAGAAGCCAAAATATTGCGTGTCGGAAAATATTTTTTACAGCAAAAGTATTAACCATACAAAAAAAGTACTTCAGGTAAAATGATCTATATGAATCTATAGCAAAATCATATATTTTTCAAATCTTCAAGACAAGCCGTTAATGAGCAGTACGGTTCATAAAGTGACCGTGTTACGCTACCAAACGGGACGTAGGCCCTTAAGTATTTCGTGCATTTTCGCGACTTTAAAAGTACCAGGTTTAATATTACCATTTTCGATTTGTAATAGGTAAAGTCATAAACTATTATTTACAGGACCCCATGAAAATGATGATAGAAGAGAAAGTCTATAATATTAACTGGGTCATAATTCACTATGATCACTTAACGATTCATTACTTCGAAACCACGTAAATTTCTTAGATCACACACGACATCTGCTAATAAATATCGACAAATCTTATTGGAACATATAGAATATGACATTTCGATTCCTTACCGTTACATTGGTTTCTAAATAAATAATAGTTTAAAAAACTGAAAAACACGCTTTAAAAACCAAACTAAAAAATGTGAAAATAATTTAATTCAATTAAAAAGAGTGGGGTGCTTGACATTAATTGATTATAAAAATACCTCAAAAAGCCCCCCACGCTTTTTAATTGAATTAAATTATTTTCACCTTTTTTAGTTTGGTTTTTAAAGCGTGTTTTTTAGTTTTTTAAACTATTAGGTATTTATTTTCTATTTTTTGTGAGCACCAAGCTCACACATTTACAAACATTGTAAAAGTAAGTATACGATTTCCTAGAATATTAAAAAGTAATCAGTCAGTGTCAAGTAATCATCAGTAATTGTCCGTACTTACTGGTAAAATATGCTGCTTAAACACAACCCCCCTATCCAACTGCACTAAAGCCACGTCGTTCCTGAAGTCAGCAGGCTCATACGACGGATGGACTTCCTTCCGTTGTACCGCGTATTCCTCGTGGGAGTATCTCTCGCCGGAGTCTCGGACGTCCCATTCTCCGAGACGGACTCGAAGTTGGTTGTTTGGTGTGCTGTGAGATGAAAAGAAGTAATTTAGAATCGTTTTCGTTTCTAGTAGGGAACGTGTGACTAAAAACAAATTTGTTAAGTACTATTATTTTAATATCATCCAGCTCGAAATAATCGTTTGAAAAAAGTTGTATGATAGGTTAGTGCATTCAATCAAAGATGGATAACAACAGGGCACTTTCTCAAGTATTACTGACGTACAATTGGTCGTACTAATGAAAAAACCGTCTTAAAATAGATAAGATAACCTCTGCCCTCAATCTGAAAAGCACAGTTCACACTAGTACCTTTAAAATAAGACTAAAACAGCACCCTAATTGCGGAACTCACGATTAATCATAATTTGTTTCGTTTTGAAACAGATGGCTAAACCATTGCTACGTATGTTTGAAAAATGTGTCTGCTCAACAACGTAAATAACGCAATGAATATGGTTGAACTGTCAAAATGAAACCGATCATGATTAATCGCGTGTTACGCAATTAGAGTGCAGTTCCCATTGAACAAATGTATGAAATACCATTTAAGATTTGTAGTTCATATCTGATTATTATACATATTATTTAGAATTATTATATGACATAAGTAACTAATTAGAATTAATTTTGTAATTTCAAAGTTGTTTGTCTCTGTATTATGTGTAATTTAATTTTAAATTTAAATTTAATTTATTTTTGTATAAATTCAGATACAAATTATTGTTAATGAAATACTATGATTAATGACTATGACTATGAAAAATTCTGAATGCTGAGCAATATTTTTTACGCGACTATGACGAGGCAAAAAGGGGGGTGTTGGATTTGACCGGTAGGTATATATGTCTATGCTGTTTAGCCATGTGTGTTCGGGTGTACTATAAAATTCCTAATGACTTAAAAACTTTAGATCTAAAATTGTTCAAAAAAACCATATGAATGGTTAAAAACGAATAACTTTTACAGCATTAAAGAATTTAGTGACGGGAAACATTTTTAAATGTAACCAACAACATTTGCATGCTATGAATGCTATGATATAAGCTAAACATGTACGCTCTATAATGTACCTTAAAACAACTTTATATACCATGTTTTATGCAAATAAATATTATTTCTATTACTATTTCTATGTAGTTTGTGTGTGGGTATGTATGTGTGTTAATCTGTTCCATAATAACTTCTAAATTACTTATCATAATTTGACAAATCTGCACCCTAATTGCGTAACGAATAATTTTCATGGTTATTACTAATCCGTCTTTTCAAATGTTCGAAAAAATGTCTGCTTAGCAACGTAAATAACCCCATGAATGTTTTGGAACTGTCAAAATTAAAGCGATTCCTAATGATAGCGTACTACGCAATGACCTCTCAGGTATAATTGGAAGCGTATACGACCATGGCGTTTAGATGAGAATATTTTCTTGTTTCATAGTTAAGCGTAATATTTCCGTAGTCTTGTTTTAGTTTTCAAATTCACTTTATGAGTAAAAAATAAATGATGCGAGGAAACTTAAAGACTACTTAAGTCTTTCACACAGTTATTGCAAAGTCATCAATTAGTCTACACATAACCACATCACTCACAAATAACGTTAAAAACCAAGATGATTAAGCAGTCAATCACATATATTTCAAAACAGTCTCTAAATTAGAACGGATATAGAACGTAGCCATTAGCCAGTCATGTTAGAACGTCTGTTACGTAAGATAGATTAGTCTAACTTACAGACATCCATCATCATCCTGGGTTGGTTCTAAGTGATTTGAAGATGGCTTCTTGCACATCGTTGTGCAATGATGATTTATTTACAGAATCACTAAGTGTCCATGGAGTTTCTTGTCTGTTCTTCTCCATACGTTTTGGAATGGGCAGCTAGCTTCATCTTTTTGACTGACCGACTTCTTGATAATTCAAAACTGCTTGTACTTAATTGGTTCAATTGAAAACAAATACGTTATTTGTGCATGATTATGTCTTATGTATAAAAGCGGACTTGTGTGTGCATCACCCAAAGTGAAGATTTTATATTAACTTATTTGCGGCAGGGCGTTGGCGGTGAGGGGCAATATGCTTGCCCGCAGGTTCGCTCGATGTACAGTAGACGTTAAAGTGAGTTGGTTTAAGGCGATCTGCCAGTCTTTTTACTCGAGCGGTCTGTGGGTGTCATATACGAGCCGAGCCTATAACGTCCTGCGTGTGCAATATAACAACGCCTTCAGGATGCTATTACGGCTGCCGTGGCGTTGTAGTGCGTCGGACATGTTTGCGGAAGCACATACGGATGGCTTTCATGCTATTATGCGAAAGAAAGCAGCATGCTTACTACAACGTCTACGTAACAGTCGGAATGGCATCCTGAAAATGATTGTTGCGAGACCAGACTGCCTCATCCAGAGGCACCTGGTGGAGGTGGCTTTAGGTTTAGTACGGTAAAGAAACGCAGAGTTATCTACTAACATTACTAACATAGCTAATAGGCACAAATTGTTTTTAACTAATTACTAACAATCTATGGACTGTATCGTCTGATTTTTTTATTTTTATATATGTACGAGTATATCGTTTTAAAAACACCCAAAACACTGAACATTCTAGTGGAAATCTACACTGGACAGGACTACAGGATATATACGTATTTAGATCCAGTAAGCGATAGTACCTTTTAAATATTGTAATGTACGTGTTTTCTAAGTTAATTTTTAATATATTCTACTTATGGAATAAACTGAAACCGGTCTGGTTTTAGTTTATTCCCCAATCATAAGTTTGAAACTGTATATCAATAGTTTGAAATTGCTTACGGTATGCAAGCGTGGTGATTATTGGGCATCTATTTTATGAAGAACTCTTGCTTAACATAATAACTGACTGTTAATCATAATAATTTAGTATTAACCTCTCGTTCCAAAAACACACAATTTTAATTCCAGTTAGACAATGCTATAGCTCTAATTTACCACAATTTTTCAGGGCCTCAAGTCTGCTATTACAATAGTGTCAGAATGGTCTATCATTGATTTCATAATTGTTGATTTTGACAAGTTTGGTAATCTACTAATAAAATGGAGTCATTCTGACTTTCCAATGGTTAGCCACTGACACTCCATTGAAAGAAATGGCATTTATTGGTAATCTCGTACATCATGACAAATGAATGACTGACTCAATTTACGAACTTCCTACTACTTTAGATTGCTTATAACAGTAATAAATGCTCAAATTTAGTAGTCGTTTTTCGAAAAACATTTCTACTAACGAGTTTTATAATAATGGCAATACGAAAATGCCATTATGACACAATTATTCTATTACGAGACCATTGACCGACCAATGATCGACCAATATGAATTTAGCAGATTATGAACTTTTAGCAAAATGACAAATGAATGACAATGTTATCGTGTTGAAATGACGAATTTATAAAAATAGCAGACTTGTGCCCCTGAACGGATGTAAAAACGGACATCGTCATTCATATTAATAGTGACGTTCTAACGTCTATTACATAACATATTACCTAACATGCAGTTACTGGCACAATTAAAAGAGGTCTTAGTTTATTTTTATTACATTTATGGCTAAAATACACGGTTCACTTTTGACTTTCAATTTGGTTGAATCGACTAAATTAAGTGATATAATCTTTTTTTTTTATAATGGGCCATCTCCTTGATTTCTTTACCTTTCAACCAAACTGATTTCGTTTGATCTATGTACATAATCAGCCTATAATGTTCCCACTGCTGGGGGCCCAGTGCGGGTTGGTAGATGTTACATGTCTAAAATTTTTTGGGTCTAGGACATGCTGGTTTCCTGATGATGTATTCCTTCGACGTTTTGAGAGCAGTGGTGATGAAATAATTTACACGAAGTAAAGCGAGTGGTTGGGTTCGGATCTGCAAACTACAACTTGTAAGTCAAGGCCGTTGTTAATGGGCCCCCACTGCTCTTATGCGATCTGTGTAATATGGCTATGAAGCCATGTTTCCGTAAGAAGGCGGTGTCCGTCTCACGAGGAAGCGTAGGCCACATCGTCAGCTAGCAAGCGAGCGCGCCGGGCGAGCATCGTTTAACCTCGTTAGCGTAGCCTCTGTAGTTCGAGGTGTGAAGTATGAAAATTGGTGAAACAGTGCTCGCTCGCCTCCATGACGTGACATGGAACGTTCCTCCTCGGTCTCCGCCGCTCGTTCACCAGTCCGTCCGTAGTTTTCAGTGTGGACCCACATAATTTAACTCTCAATATTTTTTTTTTGTAGGGCATCTCGCAGTTAGCCTTGAGAGGCTGTGACTGCTTAACTGGACTTTCCTGGGGCTGCCATTAAGTAAAGTTAACGCCTCCAGCCAGGGGCTTACAACTACTTAAATTACTAAGCGAGCCTCGGCCTCAAAATATTTTCATTATTATTATTATTATTCGGGGAATTTAACTCTACTGGCTCAGCTGTGGCGCGGGCTAGCGCTTAAACGAGCAAGGGACGGTCGGGATTTAACTCGTCAAAGCTTCGCTTAGTTCATAAAGTTCCCTCGCCTCGCTTCGCCCGCCAGCTCGCTTGCTCGCTAGCTAGCGGGCTGTGGCCTGCGATTAACAGCTGTCCAGACTGAGCGTTTTTTAACACCTTGAAATACTGGTTCACCAGTATTTCAAATTCATTCATTTTGATTTCCAAATGATAGATTTTTATGACGGTACGAGTCTATGACCCACTAAAAACGTGAAAGTCAGTAATTATGAACAAAAAATAGACTAGACTGAAAAGTAGGTGAAGTTTCAGTTAGGTTGAAAAATTCTAAGAAATTAACGTTAATGATCTTAGACTTCTTTTTGGGACTAACTGTTTTGTGGTGGCGTGAAATTAAGAAATTTCTAGTGACTTTGAAATGATTAAAACCGAAACTGAAATTTTATAGAAAATTGGAATGGAAAGCTGAATTTCGACATTTTCAAAATTATAATGATGCTTGAAAATAATAGGTACAATTTATTATAAAGATCCGTTAATAAATCTTAGATCTAAATAGAGAGAATCTTTCCCGTTACTCAAAACCCTAAATTGGATGTAATTTTATATTGTACTAGCTGACCCGACAGACGTTGTCCTGTCTTAACTATAAATATATGTTACGTGCAACTTTCTTATTTTTTCTTTCATAAGAACCTTCTCCTGAATATAACAAACACAACAAAAAAATAATTAGCAAAATTGGTCCAGCCGTTCACATATATGTGATGCCGTGACCAAGGGAAATAGGGATTATTTTTTATATATATAGAAGTCACATCCTGCTAAAATTTAAACGCAAAGATAGTTATGATGTTGTAGACATAATTAGGATAATCAATTTGCCCAGCCGTTTCCCATCTATATTAAGTTGTTCCAAACCAATCGGATGCACCTGAATACCAGTATCTGAACTCACCACCCGGTTACTGAGTAACACGATTCCACGTACTTCTGACTACCCGTAACGACTATCGAAATCGAGACTAAAGATCTATGAAAGACAGCCGGGATCAATGGTTTAACGTGATATCCGAGGCACGGAAAGAGACGGGTGAATATTTATTACATATCGCGACCGATTTGTAATGGCTGTTCACCCATCCAAGAACCAGCCGCGGCAACCGTTGCTGTTAGTATTTACCCTCTCGATAGTTAAGCTTCACGAAACAATAAAAATACTTACGTAGCAACACAGTGAGCAGCAGTAATCACCCATCGATCAGATATCAGCGCTCCTCCACAAGCCAACTTCTTGCTCAGAAAGCCAGACTTGATCAGAGCTGCTTGCCATGGATGTGAACCGAAACCAGTCGAGTGACCTCCCACAATTCGGTTAGAACGGCTGAAGTGTTCTCCGCAACCTGTGGAGATGATGATGATGATTTAGTAGACGGTCTATTGAAGAAGATGGAGATATCTCTCAGTCAATCTGAGATAAAATACTGATTAATTTTCAAATAGGAATGGATACACAGGGGCAATGTATGTTGTGTTCTTTTCATAATAAATAGAAACAAGTATTTAAATGAAGTAAGAGATACAAAACTTTTTGTTTTTTTAATAAACTTTTCAAGACCTTAAGAGAATCGCAAACGATAATCATAATCATTTATTTATTTGTTAACATAGGTGTTTATAAATACAGATCTTAGCTAAGATGACATGAGCGCTATGCGCGGAGGGTTCAAATTTAAATGAGTACAAATTAATTAAAAACAATTCAATAAAAAAATACCATACGATTAATGTTAATTATTTTAAGTCACACTAACGATTTTTTTATTACTAAATGGGCCCGCTCTTGACCTCGATCACGCCTGATGGAAAGCGATTGATGAGGTCTATGATGGATCCAGCGTGCCCAGAAAATGCCTGTTCACTCTTGTTCAAGGCACTGGTACTCCCACGCATCGACGAAACACAGCAAGCTGCTTGACTGCGGTGGGAGGGTGCAGGTCGCGAACCAGGCGGGCGTTAGTCCTACCACCGCAAGGGAAGAATTGGCCAGTCATCAAGGTATTGGGTGTGACTGTCCAGGATGCGCCGAGCGCTCGGTTCATTCGAGTTATTGGTGGAACAAATTGCGCTACACGAGGAGGCTTCTTCATGCAATCCCAAAGAGATAATAAATTGAGATTGAAGATAATTAATTGTCTCGAGTGGGTCTTGAAAAGTTACATAATTCTACTATGCTCTTAAAATGTATTAAAAAGTGCGTAATATACATAATAATGATAAAACACCTAAGTACATAAATACACTGAGAGAAAGCAAACCGAAGAAGTATTATATAATCGAAGATAAGCCGATTTCGATAAAATTTCGAACCGTTTTTAATTACGTCCTTTATAAGTAAGCAAACGACAAATATTATATTACGAAAGTAATTAAAAACTTTCATTTCGAATCAAGCTTTTTGAAAGGACCAATAAAATGTCTTGATTTTAATGTTTAATTTTATGAAGGGAGACCCTTTCGAAATATGCAATTGGTTCAGTTTATGGCTATTTTTAATTAGCTGTGTTAATGCCGCCGGATCAGAAACAATACAATATTATTATTGTGTTGCTTTGATTAACGATACGGCAAGTTAATCATTTATTTTTTATCATATTGTAAAATTACATTATAGGAGAAGTTGTGGAGATCTTCCAAGCCAAATAAGTTTTTTTGGTGGTACTTCTTAAAATAATCAAAGTTGCTTCAAAATTGGTGGTGCGAAAATGTCCTTACTAAAGAAAAATAGAAAAAAACCATTTACACAAAATACATACATACTTGTACATAATATATAACATAAAACAAACAATTAAATACAACAACAAATTATTAACACACAAACTTAATTCATAAAAGCGTGTGCTGTAACAGTGCTTTGCCTCAGTAATTTTGTAAACATGCAACGTCAACTCAAAGTCACTTTGTTCAAACTTAACTTTACTTCGAAGTCAATTTGTTCAAACGTAACTTTAGTTCAAAGCCACTTTTTTCAAACGTCACGTCATTTTGATGAAATGTAACAAAGTAACTTTGAAGTGAAAAACGCTCTTCAAATCTACATAATTACTTGAAATTGACGTAAACGGTGCGTGATGATTATGGAAACGCAGTGCAGGTATAAAGCAGAAAAGAGATAGAATTTACGACGAAACTCAAGATTGTAATAGTTTTAGCATACAAAAAACTGTGCCACTATTAAATTTGTAGAAAAATATTTTCTTCTTTTGGCACATAATATTTTACAGACATTAAAAACTTGGTTCGAGATTATTTTCTTTTTTTTTTGCAGGGATAATCTGGAAAATCCTGGTGCCTCAACAAAAAGTTGAGTCATATTTCCGGAATTCTAAAAAATAAGTATACGATATGAGGTAAATAAATTAAAAGAGTTAATGTAATCTTGAGTTCCATCGACAAAAAATTTCGAAAAAAAAATACAAAAATAAGCCTAGTTCACAAAATCTCACCGGGAAAACTAGGTCTCGTCGGCTTATGGTTCGTATGTACTGGCACATAATCATCATCACCTTGAACATTATTGCCCTCATGATAATCTGGCTTATAGTAATCATCAGGTTTTTGCGTACTACCCTCATGGTACGACGGTTTTACATGGTAAAAATGATTTTGGTTCCAACTCGGCCGGTTGTTACCGGTTTCATCCAGTTCGGGGCGGTTTGCATCTGGTTTTTGATGGTAATTCGGCTTTGCGTCAGTGTATATGATAATTGGGTCCTCAAATTGGTTTGTGTTGGTCTGGTAATCGTAGTTTTCGTGTGGAAATGTCCCGATCAGTTCTATTAGGTCACCTGGTGGAAGTTTTGTGGTTTAGTGGTTTGGCGTTGAGTTATAGTTCGTGTCTTCTAATTATGGTTGGAGAGTATAATAGGTAGTGGAATCCTTTTGTTAAATTATAAATGATTTTATTTCTGTAAGTAGGTTTGTACAAATACTGTTAGAGGTCAGTCATATTTAAAAAAACTAGATAAGGTCGACTCTGAGAAAAAAGGCCGAAACAAACTCAGAGGTCACAGTCTTTTTTAAATTTCAGACATAACCTTGGTCAAATCAAGTGAAGAGTATGTAGATTGTGTCTGAAATTGTCTTTTGAGGAATAAACCACAAAGATTGAGAAACATATAGTAAAGTATTTAATCTAGTACCTACTTTCGCAGTTTTTGTAGAATGAAAGTATGTAAAGTGTCGATGCAAAATAGCACATTGCTAAGAGCAGCCACGGCTGTGATTTTTTTTTTAAATTGATGCTTATTATTTTGTCCATAAGAGTGTTTTCTCTTTGCATTTCTGCTGGGTTAGAACTCAAACTCAAACTTTTGAATTGTCAAAAAGTCGACCAGTTGGAAAGTTGAAGCTAGTTGACCATTCCAAAACGTAGATCTCTATGGAGAAGAACGGGCAAGAAACTCCATGGACACTCTTTTTAATCATGTTACGTATTACAAAATCTTGGGAACATTATTCTTGTTGCTTCTATATGTGAGAACAATTTAAAAAAAAACAATTCTAAATGTAAGATTTAAAAGAAGCCATGGAAGTTAGGAGATAACCAGTTTCAACCGACGGCACTCACAGCAAAATAGGACCTCTAATCGTAATAATGATCCATTTGAAGAGTTTTATGTTGTAGACCAGTTCTTTCTGTCACCTAAGCTAGATTTCACAAAACCATGTAGTGATTTAGTGTATTTTTGTCTTTGGTTACGAAACCAACGTCATAGCAGCGTGCTATGAGGCAAAAGGAAGACCAAGTTGTATTTTCGTGATCCTTCTGAAACGTTTTGGTAATATCAATCTTAAAAAAAATCTTCCCTTACATAATGTTCAAATAATGAGACTAAATTAATAATTATAACTTCAATTTACTATCAGGTTAAGCTATGCTTCCCACGGTTTGTCCTTAGATAGGTCACCATCTTTACAAACGAAAACCCTTCCGTGCCTCGGAAGTGGATCTTTGACAGTCATTGCGGGTTGCTAGAAGGTCGAAAGTCTGACAACCTGTCTTACTAAAGGGTATCGTATTATCCAGTAACTGGGTTGTAGAAGTCAGACAGGCCGTCACTCAATGTAAAATACTGGTATTCAGCTGCATTTGGTTTGAATGAAAGCCGACCCCAAGATAGTTGGGAAAAATCTAGATAGATGATGGTGAACTTCAATTTACGTAATTAAAGCTCCGAATTTCAACGTCCCGTAGCATCGCAAAAACTGATTAATTTATAGAGGCTACAAAAAAAAACCACCGGCTTCCAAAAAAACACTACAAAGTGAATTATAACTTTAATTTTGGAAGTCAGTGACTTTAGATATTTATTTTAATTTTTGTCACCGCATTCCGAAGTTAAAGTTAATTTTCACTTTGTAGTGTTTGTTTTTGGAAGTCGGTTGTTTTTTTTATTCTTAATGTTTTTATTTTTCACTTTTTAGTTTTAGTACCCACCCACACCAATTCGAAATTTCATCATCCTTGGGGTCAAAACAATGTATATTTATGCGATAGCAGCAATCGTGGTTGATTTGCTGTCATTTTTTTAAGAGTTCCGTTGTCTGTCTCCGAAACTCATCATCAGATCTACAGGGTGAAATTGAAAACATGCGACAAACCGAAATGGGAGATTGTACTCATCATTATGAACAACTTTTACTAAGGGACCAAAGATGCAATCCCGAAAAAAAAACATCTGTTCCCTACATTTATGTTCGCATAACTCGTCAAAATGTAGGGAACAGCTGTTTTTTTTTTGCGATTGCATCTTTGGTCCCTCAGTAAAAGTTGTTCATAATGATGAGTACAATCTCCCATTTCGGTTTGTCGCATGTTTTCAATTTCACCCTGTATATGAAATTTTAATGGGATAATCTCATGCAGTCAGGAGGCATTAAAGGTCTTTATTGTTAAAAGAAGCTGCCTCCGACTGCATGAGATTGCTTATAGTATTCAGTCTAATAGTCATCCTTTTAAAACAAGTTTCTTGTGTCCATCTTTTTTAATTAAAGTTCACTTTTTAGGCAGTCGGGTTTTTTGATTTTGTATTTTTTTTTTACTTTGATATAATTTGCATTACGCTTCGATACTTCATTATACTGCCTACGGAGCCTTGGCAAATCTACATGATCTCTATAACTAACAAAGCCCCTCGAAAGTCTTCCATAACCACGTGTCACACCACAGACTAATAGCCCCCGTCAAACCGTCACGCCTAACAGCCTCTTATTTAGAGCCTATAAGTTAAAGCTTGAGAAATCGAGCCCCGAGTGAAAATTGGAGAGAAAGTGTTGTCCATTGGAGCGGTAACACAATAGTGTGTAATGCTGAGGACTTAGCAGGAGGGAGAGGCTCGTAATTATGGGATGATGTAAGGTTGGGGCATCGGGTTTCCGGTATTTGGTGAAAACGAAACTGTTGGTCTACAGGGTACAATATCGAAATTGGAGGTTCAAAGTATTCTGCTGTGCCTAGAGCTGGTGGTGGTTCAGTGATGACTGACGCAACTTACAAGTTGTAGGTCGTAGTTTCAAACCCAGGCAACTTTGTGTGAATTATTTCATCACCACTGCTTTCAAAACGGTGAAGGAAAACATAGTGACGAAACAGGCATGTCTTAGAACCAAAAACTTCGAAGACATGTGACCTCTACCAAGCTGCACTGGGCCCGCGTGTTGGATTTACAGCCCACTCCCTCTCGGCGAGAGGAGGCCTGTGTCCCAGCAGTGGGAACGATATAGGGTGAATACTTTCTGCCATCGTCAAGTATAAAACAATGGATGGTAAATTAAACTAGACCTGATGCCTTTGATACTACTCGCCAAAAAAAGAAGTATTAAGAAGAAGCAGACATCGACGCAAAACCTGTTTCAACTTTTCGTCGGTAATCAAAACAAAAACCAGCTGTTTCATAGAAAAGTACATACATACTCGGTCAAAATGTATGGTAGAACAATTTCTCTTTTTTTTTTTTAATATGTGACGAAATGTTTCTGCGCTTTTTTTGAAATAATGGTTTCTGCTTGCGCACCACCATGTATGACACGGAGAGTGGCATTTTTATCGAATATGCCCGCTAATTTTTCCTGAACTAATACAACATCTATAAGCCAGAATCTACAATGACAAATGACTAAAAAGCGACGAGTCAATTAAGCTTGAAAGGTCCCATAAATACTGTAAAACTATCGAGTAAGACCACCATTCGGAGAGCTACATGATAACTAAGCCCCTAGCAATGAGTGACATAAATTATTGCCCAAAATTATCATGATAATTGAAATTGATCATTGAGCGATCAATTTTCAGCTATATCATAATTATGAAAATTCACCAATGAGCGTTATACTCTACAAAAGTATAACCGTATTGCCATCGATTCAAAAAGAAGAAGAAACGTGATAATATCTACGAATTTTAAAATTGAGTTTGAAAATTTTGGCCACATGATAGAGAATAAATTACTTATATCAAAATTAGGCCATCATAATATCTTGGTTGCAACACCCATTGTAAAACAATTGACGCTCATTCAATGCGTTTTGAATAAATTATCAATCAGCTGAAATCGTGAAAGTGTGAAGTTTTCATTACGCCATACATATGTACAAGTAAGATGTATGTATGTGTGTGGGAGGTAAAGCTGCGGAAATAAATACGTGGAATTATCTTGTGCCGTCGGGCAATCAGTGCGTAAAGTTGTTAGGTTGTAGTCTAAGGTAGGAGCGAGGCGTTTTGGCATTTGAAACTGACGAAAAAGGTTTTATGTGAATTTTGGGGTGTGGGCATGAGGCGAGTCCTTCTCACTGTATTCAAAGTGTTAGGAATATTTCAAAATATACACATTTTATAAGCAACCCGTTATAGGTAGGTACATGTCATTTGTTGAATTTTTTGACTGCACTTTTTTAAATATTGCTTCTTTATTTAGGTACTTACATGGATCATTAAAATGTGAGGGGCAATTCTCGTAATTTTAAGAACGTTCACAGTCTGATCTCAGTCTCAATCTGTCAAAAATACCTCGAGTTTCCATAAATTTTTGACATTCGTTTATCGCCGAGATGAGATTGCGACTAGATTTTGAACGTTTTAAATTACCAGAATTGGGCTTCTGATTTCTCAGTCTAATCTAGCTAAATAGTGCTACTTTGTCAGAAAAAACTTTAAAAAGTACTGCCGTTTTTATTGTGCTACACATTTTTAATACTATCGTACTTTAAAATAATATCGACTCAGTGTTCTCGAAGCAGCGGTTTCTGATAGCTCTAAGTCATATTAAGTAGGTAACTATATTACTCAAAATTAATAATACTTTTATCAAATAGGCTACCTACATAAAAATCTTGGAAAGTTTACAATTCCAACCGCACTCGCTTCCGCTCCTAACATGCCACACAAGAGAGAGTGCATCGAATGAGTAATTTTATTTCGTAACCCCATACAATGTCACACGTTCTGTTACTTCTAAGGAACTATTGCGATGTCGCAATGTCATCATTTGACCTCGAAAGATGATGTTAGTTGAAGATTTACTCAGAGGCTTTATGTGAAATGGCCGTGAAAATAGTAATAAGGGAGTGAGCATTTATTGTAGTTTTATTTTCTTTATCTTTTCGCTGTAATTTGTCTTTTAGAACACGGTATGTAACATCAAAATTCTAAGGCAATAAAAGTTAAAAAAAATTAAGCTTGATTACAAATGACATCGTAAGTATACCTGCGTTTTGTTCATAAATTTATTCCAATTACAAAATTAGGTATTTTTGCTATATTCTATAACAATATGGGTAAATAAGGCGTGATGTTATATTATATTATATCAACGTTAAATAATACCCCACAGAAGCTAGTTTGTTTCAGGACGATATTTTATCTTTTAGGTCTGAATAATTAATAACTTCTTCCATGGTGCTTGAAACACAATCCACGTGACAGGCAAGTTAATGCCATTGCGCGGGTTTACTAATCATTTGTACATTGTGTAAAGTTCTGTGTCAAAACATTACCCTACAAATAGCATAGATATAACCTGCATGATATGTAGCCTACACATTTAGGCCGCATATAAACATTCACAACCTTGTATTGTCACAGACTATGTACAAACGTATTTAACTTGCACCACAGAAGAGAGAGTGTACTTAATATGTATGGCGTTTATCACTGATTTTAGTTTATTTTTTATTTCTCGTGAAGTTGCTTCGACAAAGTGCTGGTCGAATTTGACTGAAGTCCGAAGTACGTGACTGAAACAGTCATGCTAAGAACTACGGGACGCTTTGAGTCCTTTAACTCGGACACAATGACCAACAACGATCGGAAGTCGCTCAACCCGACACGAGGATGCACGAATCGAGCCGAAATATACTTCTACGCTCTCGTATTAGCTAAACTAGAAGTTTAGTACAGGCTTTAAAAACAGGGCGTGCGATTCTCCATACAAATGTATTCCCCTTTTTTCTTCCTGAATAATGCCTCTAGAGCATTTTTTTTTTTCATAAAATCATGGTCTGCTGGTAAACACGTTCCTGTCATTTTCTTTTTTTCAGCAACTAATTAGTAAAGAAAATATGACCCTCTAAAAATTACTAAAACGCCCTATTTTTACGGCCGTGATTAGAGGACTACCAGACAAATTAGAAAAGTTTTTAACATAAAAAAATGATAGGAAGCTAAACATACTCTTTCTTAAAATGTTAATGTAAAAAATAATTGATTCGGCTCAGTTTTCGAGCAGAAAAAAGGGGAATACGAAACGTCGATTTCGTCAAAAAATTTGTGATCATTTCGGTCTGAGCTGCAGCTGTCCCTATCACACACTACGGGGGCAGACTTACTGACAGCGCGACGGCAATCGTTTCTTCAAATACCTATTTTTCAAATTCCTCACAGGCCCCGTCCCATCTTAATTTATTAACTTTCCCTGGTGAGGACACAGAAAAAAAAAATGTAGTACCCCACGCATTGAGGCCACATATTAACATGCACAGCTTAATCGCATTGTTACAGACTATGTACAAACGTTTTTAACTTGCACCACACAGGAGAGAGTGTACTTTGTATGACGTTTTATTTCGTAACCGAAAACAATGTCACACTTAAACCGGTTTTGTCACTTGTTGTCTACGGTACATTGTGACATGGATGACACTTTTTTGGATTGTTATGTTATGACTATTCCTGCTGTTATAACGAATCTTTACATTACACTTTTGCTTGGCTGCTATTTATTTTTTAGTTACTCCAGGTTACCCCAGGTTTTAAACCTAAATAACTTTGAGGGTCAAAACCTACCATCAAATCTATAGTAAAAATTATTAATTTGACATCAACATAAAACTTTTTTAAACTGACTTCATTTTGTTTCAAGTTTTAACAAGCTCAAATATTACTAGATATTAATTACGTATGTAATCCGCAAATTACATTTTTCTGTCATTTAAAAGTTTATTTACACCAAATAGATAGATTAGTGACAGTTTATTATTGTTTTTTGGCAGCAATAAGATTCGGAAACTCGTACCTAAGTTAGCAAAAGTTTATTTACTTACATTCCTCTTTCTTTTGTAATCCGACCTTGGCGCGTCTGAATTAATCTGTCAAAATGTACAAGGGCTGGTTTTCCAATAACCAGATAATACTTTTATCATCATTTACTTAGCCTTTTTCCAACTATATTGGGGTTGGCTTCCAGTCTAACCAAATGCAGCTGAATACCAATATTTTACATACAGCGACTGCCTATCTGACCTCCACAACCCAGTTACTGGATAACACGATACCCCTTGGTAAGACTGGTTGTCAAACTTTCGGGCTTCTGACGACTCGTAACGACTATCAAAGCCCCGGCTTTGATAGTCGTTGGTCCCGACCAACGGCTTAACGTACTTTCCGACGCAAGGAGGAGTCGTATGTACACACCCATCCATGGATATAGTAATTATGAAACTAATACTATCCACAGATAGTCAGATAATACTTATCTGAGGAATAAATATTTCTGTTGTTATTATTGAAATTTATTTAAATTATTTGACTATTGAAAAATTAGCCCTAAATCATACATTCTAACAATCTGATGGGGTTTACAGCAAATGGGTCGTGAGTTCGTGATTCTTTAGGTGTATACGCGCGCCCTTTCTTTAGTACCTTGCCGGATCGCTTCCACTTAAGCCTTGCGCCACATTAGAGAGTAGTCGTAAACAAGTGATATTTCGTAACTTGCATCACGTTCGAACGTGAAGCGTTCGAGTATAACCTTGAGATTTCGCCGGAGAAACTGATCAATGGGAGCTGCTACATTTTAATTTAATTTTTAAGTTTTCCCCATTTACTTAAAAAAAAAACGATATTTGTAAAACTGCCAATGAAGGCTCGTATTTCTAATGATTGAAACTTTTTATGATAATGTAAGATAGTCGATTATTCAATCGACTTGGTTGGTGATGTTTGTGGTTTTTCCACCATTTAACACGTAGAGAAAATGTCCCACATTACCCCACAGATGTCGATTCTTTTGTTTACCACCTGAACTAAAATTGTAAGAGAATATTGCTATCTCATACTGTCAAACCGCGGAAGAAACACACAAGTCTTGTGAAGCTTTAGAACTGCCAAACTAAATTACGTTTCGGTTGCTTTGAAGTCTATGCCACTTGAAATAAATGATTTATTATTATATTATTATTATATTTGAATTTGGGCGTGATTTTAAGCATGATGAAATTAGTTCGTCGTAGTTGCATCGAAGAAAATCTTAGTTCACCTGCCAGGGGTGCGGGTTGTTCGAAAGAGATACCGCGGCCCCTGGCACACAGGCAACTGAGGGAAAACGGGTGAGTTTTAGTCACTAAAAGTTTGACACGCCCTCCTGCTCCACCCAGAGCGGGAGAAGTTATTTGATGATTTCCCAGCCAAAAAAATAGGAAATTTTACAGCTCTTATTTATTTCCGTCTCTTTATTTTTTAATTAGAATGAAAAAGATAGCAATAGCCTGAATTAAGTTTATTTGGTGCACAGCAGAATCATCACCGTTATCGTTATTATTTATCATTCGATTAAAAAAAAATTTGGTAATTAAGACACATAAGTAAGTAGTTAGGACATGTTATACAAAAAGTTACACACAGGACATTATGATGTAAAGACAAAATGTACAAAAGCCGGTTAATATTTCTAAACGGAAGAGAAATCAATTTCTACTGAAAATGTTTTTGTTACAAAAGGATCCATAAAATCTGTTTCCATAAAAAAAAATATGAATAAAGTTGACACACATGCAGACTCCAACAATTACTGATTTTAATTACACTATTAATCCTATTATCTCGTCACTCTTTCCATTTCCCGACATTTTGGCTCATTGGTCGATTCGCTTGAATTTACCCGCCCGAATCGGAGGAATCGTCACTTTAAAATATTTTCGTATTTTCTTTAGGTGCACGAAGTTAATTTATTTGTGGGCGTATGGGCAATTCCCGAAAATCGTATTAATTAGGCAACTGGCACGTTTTGAATAACATGTTAAGGAAATAACTAAAAGTAAAGGAAAAAGTACACTAAATTTATTACATAAAATACAAGATTAAAGATTCTATACAAAATATTATAATTAAAAAAAGTGACGATTGGCCCAATTCGAGTTTTTGGTTTGAATCAATCAATTGACACAATAATTCAAATCTACGTTTTCAAACACGCAGACTCTTCATAGTTTTATTTTATTATTATTAACAAAATAATTAGTGCATAAAAAACACATTTTTGTTCTAAAAAGTACACGCCAACGGGAATTGAAAAAATCTTAAAATTAATACTTACTAGCATTATGCACCACAGGAGCGACCTCAGTTGGTCTCTCAGTGGTCTCCCTATCCACACAGCAGGCCCATATCATGCCTCCAGAACACAGGTCCAGGGGTTTTCCCCCTCCTAGGACACAGGATATGCTCAACCCGCAGGGGTAGCGAGCCCCCCGGTAGCGGCACGTCTGGGGGATCACTGGAACAGAGAAAATGAACTCTTAAAAACACTGCGTAACTTGCCGACTGCACGAGCGGTCAAAATATTTTTCTGTCCTTCGTAATTGCCTAAATTAAATTAATTTACAAAAGTTTATAGTAAACATTGAAGAAACCAAATTTCCAATGTTTTAACATGTATTATACAAATAAATTATTATTTAATAAATGGGAAAGTAGATAAGTCTGTCTATTATTTTTTCACGCCTAAACCACTGAACCGATCGTTTTGAAAGTCGGAAACCTGGGACCTCATCATTTCAGCCGAAAGACGTCCACTGCTGGACATAGGCCTCCCCCAGGCTCTCCCACTTCGACCGATCTTGTGATACCCACATCCTTGCCTTCACAAGGTCATCGGTCCACCTCGTGGGAGGCCTTTCCACTCTATGTCTTCCGATACGCGGTCACCACTGCAGAACCTTTCAGCCCCATCGGCCATCTGTTCTGCGAGCAATGTGCCCTGCCCAGTGCCACTTAAATTTGGCAGTTGGCCAACCTGGGATTTGAAGAAAGATATTTAGGGTTCTATTCATCCAAAATTGTATTTAAAAAAGATGGAAATCAAAATACAGGCGAAGTAATGGGCAACATAATTATTATATTTATGTGGCTCTCTAAAACCTCCTTCGCCTTTGTTCATCACAATGCACAATTATCAAGTTAATTGAGTAAATAGGTACCTACTCCATGGAGACGATAAAGAGAAGGAGAATGAGTATCAGGAAATTACGAAAGGGAAAGACGCAATCTAAAGTAAAGCTGAAATCGATTTACAATGTATGCCATTGCTAGTTTCAGAATATCTTAAGAATAACCGGATAAATGTAATTTACAGGTCAGGACAGGTCCACTCAATCTGTGTGGTTCTTTCATCAAAAGACCATTTCAGACACCAATCCACATTGTCTTCACATGATGTGACCAAGATTATGTCTGGGCTTTAAAAGGGACTGTGACCTCTGAGTTTGTTTCGGCCTTTCTTCTCAGAGTAGTCAGATAGGGAACGCCGGCCTCATCTAGTTTAAAAAAATATGTTTGCGGTGTAAAAGTGTTTGTACAAACCTACTTACAGAAATAAAATCATTTATCATTTGTTTCCTTAGATTGGTTTAAAAAAAACACTTTTACACGTAAAATTTAATTATGTTATAAAACTAGATGAGTCCGGTGATTCCTGACTACTCTGAGAAGAAAAGTCGAAACAAACTCAGAGGGCACAGTCTCTTTGAAAGTCCAGACATGATCTTGTTCAGGTCATATGTGAGGGGCGACCATCATCTTTCCGTGCCTGGGAAAGCAGCCGTTGGTCGCGGCTGTCATTTCTGGATCTTTGACAGTCGTTGAAGGTTGTCAGAAGCCCGAAAGTTTGAAAACCAGTCTTACCAAGGAGTTCGTATGATTCAGTAATTGGGTTGTGGAGGTCTAGCCGTCACCTCCTTCTGCGAAGCAGTAATGCTCGCGAAGAGGAACGCGGCGCACGTGAGGGAGAGGCAGTAGGTATATGCGCCCTCACGGCCGTAGTCGCCGCGGGAGACGCCCTGGGCGTCGGGAATCCCAGTCTGATTTCCGGCCACCGTAGGCGTGGGGTTGCGGACGGCGAGTAATGGGTAGCTCGCTGTCCGATAAGGGCCAAGCCCGGGTCGACGGCGCGTTGTGTTCCACGCGCGCCTCCAAGAGATGTCAGCACCAAATGGTGGGGTCCGCAAGGGCCGATGCCTGCCAGGGGTGCGGGTTGTTCGAAAGAGATAACGCGGCCCCTGGCACACAGGCAACTGAGGGAACACGGGTGGGTTTTAGTCAGTAAAAGTCTGACACGCCCTCCCGCTCCACCCAGAGCGGGAGAAATTATTTGATGATTTCCCATCCAAAAAAAAAAAGATAGGTTAGTCGCTCCATGTACAAATATTGGTATTCAGATGCATCCGGTTAGACTGGAAGTCGACCCCAATATAGTTGTGAAAAGGCAGATGATTACGATTTTTTGAGGAAATAACCTTATACAGGGTGTCCTGTAATTAATGGATAACCTTGAAATGTTTCATGGTAGAACTAATGGCCTTACAGAAAAAACATTTTTATTTGTCTTTTTTTCCGCAAAAAAAATATTCCAAAAAAAACAACCGACTTGCATATACGCAAACTGACGATTTCTTTGCTATTATGCGCAAGAGAACCGCATCAGTAATGAGTAGAGTGAGGGGGAGTACCAACGTCATTCTGGTGATTGACAGTTCAATCGTTGGTCACTGGATGCACACGCACCTGCGTACTCGGGGCTTGACGAGTGGTAGAGGTGTTTATAATTTTAATTGATTTTATTACGTTTCTTATGCTCTTCATTTAATTTAATTTTTGTTTGATTTAGGTTTAATTTCGATTTGATTTTTATTAAATTTTGATTTAATTGTAATTTAATTTTGATTTAATTATAATTTAATTTAATTTTTAATTTAGTTTAATCTGGTTTTATATGTTATGTATATCTACTAACATAGTGAAAAATACCTACTGTACCTGCTAACAAAATACGAATTGTTAGTGTCCGAAATAAACGTTTTGAATTGAATTTAAGACCAGTAGTCTTTAAATTATGTAAATATCTATAGAAATAAATGTTTTTATTGTGACATGAATAATAGAAGCTGTTACTTGCGTGCGAATGTGACATAAAACACATTTACGATTGGTATACAATGCTATATGTTAAAGTAACTGTTACTTGTTTAACAGGCTATTTGAAAACATTATTTTATTTAAATGACTTAGTTATTTTATTAAGACTGCCTCTTTGGTTGAGTGGTCGCAAGCGCTAGTGGTGAGCATGCGGACCTGGGTTCGATACCCAGGTTGGGAAAAGTGTTATTGAGTTTTCCATCAGTGAGTTTTCAGTAGCAGCCTGATGGGGTCTGGATTTGTGGCCGGTTGATTGCAAATTGGGGATCCTGCCGTTTTGCCAAAATTATTTTGACAAAATTTCATTATCCAAACACTTTGCTTACTTGGTTTAGGGTACGAGTTTCCGAATCTTATTACTGCCAAAAAAACAATAATAAACTGTACAATAAACTTTTAAATGACATGATAAATATTATTTACGAACTAGATAAGTAATTCATATTTAGTAAAACTTGAAACAAATTAAATCAGTTTAAAAAAAAAACTGTTGATTTCAAATTACTCATTTGTGTTATAGAAACAAGGGTAGGTAACCCTGTAAATTACAGTACATAGTATACAATCCGATTACAAAAATAAAATTACAGTACATAGTATACAATCCGATTACAAAAATAAAATTACAGTACATAGTATACAATCCGATTACAAAAATAAAATTACAGTACATAGTATACAATCCGATTACAAAAATAAAATTACAGTACATAGTATACAATCCGATTACAAAAATAAAATTACAGTACATAGTATACAATCCGATTACAAAAATAAAATTACAGTACATAGTATACAATCCGATTACAAAAATAAAATTACAGTACATAGTATACAATCCGATTACAAAAATAAAATCACTGATAGAGAGTTACACCATTGCCGAATGTCATAGGGTGTGTTTTCAGAAAGATCAGGTAACCCAGGATAATAGCGGTAACACTAACAAGAGGAATGTCTTTCGTTTGACAGTTTAACAACTTTCATTGCGTTATTTACGTTGTTGAGCAGACAAATTTTTCGAACATACAGGATAAGTTTTTAACCACCGCGCAAACTGTAACCATGAAATTCAGCATATGATTCTAGACACCCCCAGGTCAGAATTTTTTTTTTTTCGTATAATCGATCACAAAAATTCTGCGCTGGGGGGTCTAGAATGTTATGCTGAATTCATGGTTACAGTTTGCGCACTGGTTAAAAACATATCCTTACTAATATTATAAACGCGAAAGTTTGTAAGTATGGATGGATGGATGGATGTTTGTTACTCTTTCACGCAAAAACTACTGAATGGAATTGGATGAAATTTCGCACACAGATAGATTATAACCTAGATTAACACATAGGATACTTTTTATCCCGGTAGTACGTTCCCGCTGGATAATTTCCGACTTTCATGCGGGCGAAGCCGCGAGCGGAAGCTAGTCCTGTATAAAGTAATGGATTAGCAATAGGTATCCTTTAAAATTATTCAGATTTTGACTGATAGTGTTTTACGCAATTAGGGTGCTGTTATGAACGTAAAAGAGGCAAAATGAGAAGAAGGCACGAGTTTATGATTGAAATCCACGCGCTCGAAGTCTCGGCCAGAAGCTAGACCACGTGTAATCATCCTCATCATAACTTCAGCCGAAAGACGTCCACTGCTGGACATAGGCCTCCCCCAAGCTCCTCCACTTCGACCGATTCTGTGCTTCCCGCATCTATCGGATTGCTGAGGCCTTCACAAGGTCATCGGTCCATCTTGTGGGAAGCCTTCCAACATCACGTCTTCCGGTACGCGGTTACCACTCCAGAACCTTCCAGCCCCATCGGCCATCTGTTTTGCGAGCAATGTGCCCACTGCCACTTAAGTTTGGCAATAATCGTGTAAACTAACATTAAAAAATGCCATACATAATATCGATTGAAACCAAACAATCCGTAAAATCTATTACATAAACACAACGACAATCACGCAACATGATTTAAACATTCTCAGATCGATACCGAGCGGTTGAACGACCGTCCATTTTCTCTGCGCACGCGCACTTTTACTCTCGTCTTGCGTGACTCAGATCAAAGTTTTGATATCAAGCATTTTCTTTAGTTTGATTGTAGTTATATTTCTTTATCTTTTGTCAAGAATTTTAAGTGTAAGTACTACCCGACTGCGCCAGAAGGCGGGTTACGTTTTTCGAGTATGTATGTATGTTTGTGGATTACTTTGTTGCGCTCTAATGCCTAAACGGCTTGATCGATTTTAGCTTGAGAGGTCTCGTTACATTCCTCTCAATTGTGAGAGTGAATGAGTATATTAAAATAATTATAATTAAGATGGCCGAATTTTGGTGCCATAATATTTTTTTTCCCAAAAACCTATCAAGTGGGGTATGGAAATAAAGGGTTTCATAAATACAGTATTTTTTTTATTGAAAACAATCTTATGCAGTAGGAGGCATCTTCTTAAAATTAACAGTGAAGACCTTTATTGCCTCCGGCTGCCTGAGATTGCCTAAAGTATTCAGTTTTATAGTCAACCTCTTAAAACTCCATCTTTTTTAAAGTTCACTTTTACGTAGTCGGGGTTTTTGAAAATTTAAATAAGTTTTCTATTACTAAACCTACTTAAGAGGGCTATTACAAATTGAAGTATTTAGTTTTAGGTAAATTTAACGGCGCGTGGTAGCTGATCGTGCGTGCATAGTGAAGTATGCTACTCAGATATGCTAACCATTATGATTCGGACGCCCAGAAAAAAACCGGCGCGGACTTATAGCTAAAGCGCGCGCGTAGATTTATCAGATATTTTATTTCACATAAACCTACATGGGCACTTATGAAACGTCTGAAGCTAGGTGCACAGTTCCAATTTGTCGCTTCCTATGGAGTAGAGCTGGCAAGAAACTCCACGGTTACTCTTTTAAAAATAATTGGCTTTTACAATGTTTTCAAATTACAGTGATAATAGGTATGGGAGGACAGTGCAGACCTGTCAATAAGTACCAGATACTTAGAGGAATGAAAATGCAGAATAGAAAATCGTCTACAAATCTAGTCTGTAAGGCCTACAACGTTCTCTCATTCACAATATGTAAAAGAATCTACCTATATAAAATGAACATATTTGAACCAAGTGACATGATTTCCGTGACAATCACTAATACTATAGTCGAAATTAAAATTGATGTATAATGTCAAACAATGACGAGAATATGTCAGACATTGTAAAAAATAATAAAAATAAACATTGTAATTTGGGAGCAGTTAATGGACTTAATTCATCTTAGAAACCAGTCTCCTTAAATAAAAAGAAAGGAAAGGGAGTTACAGACAGCCTATGATGTTGGCAACATGCTGCTGGGACACAGACCTCCTCTAGGTGAGAGGCAGTGGGCCGTAATCCACCATGTGGGCTCAGTGCGATTTGGTGGATGTCGCATATCTTGGAATTTTTGGTTCTAGGACATGCCGGTTTCCTCACGATGTTTTCCTTCACCATTTTGAGAGCAGTCGTCAAGAAATTATTCACACAGTCTTCGAACCTACGACCTACCTACAACTCTCATTACCACTGGATCACCACTGCACTCCATAATAGCCTTAACATCACATTAATCAGCCTAAATTGTTCCCACTGCTGGGACACAGGCCTCTTCTCGGCGAGAGGGAGTGGGCCGTTATCCATCACGCGGGCCCAGTGCGGGTTGGTAGATGTCACATGTCTTCGAATTTAGGTTCTAAGATATGTTTTGAGCGCAATAGTGATGAAATAATTTACACACAGTAAAGCGCTTTTCTAGGTTTGAACCGACGACCTTCAACTCATAAGTCGCGGCCATTACCACTAGACCACCACTGTTAACCAAACATCACACAAATGATAATTTCTCTCTGCCAGGGGTGCGGGTTATTCGAAAGAGATACCGCGGCCCCTGGCACACAGGCAACTGAGGGAACACGGGTGGGTTTTAGTCAGTAAAAGTCTGACACGCCCTCCTGCTCCACCCAGAGCGGGAGAAGTTATTTGATGATTTCCCACCCAAAATAAAAAATATAATATATATATATACAGGGTGTCCCAAAAGGTTACGTAGCTGGGAAGGGGGGTGATAGGGATGGTCACAAGGGTCACTAGAAAAATAAAAAAATAAATCCCCTCTGGGTATTTAAAAAAATAAATGGCATTTTTTTTAAACTAACAAGAACTTAATTTTCTTTAAAATCTTGGTTAGATATGTATTGTTTATTTTATTTCAATTTGATAAAGGGTTATTGGCGATTACATAACAGCATTTTTTTTTAATACATCAATATTTGTAGGTACAGTTAGCAAAATAGCCCCCACAAGGTGTAAAATTTTTAGTTTAAAAAAAAATGCCATTTATTTTTTTAAATACCCAGAGGGGATTTATTTTTTCTGGTGACCCTTGTGACCACCCCTATCGCCCCCCTTCCCAGCTACGTAACCTTTTGGGACACCCTGTATAATTTCGCTGTATGTTTGTGGAGACTGTTACGAGCATATCTTAATGAACAATCTAAACTCTCTTGTTTAGAACACATTTGTATGTTGGTAGAGCACGGAAAATATGAAGTTTGCATCTAAATCATGTTAAAGATTTAGAATAAGATCGCTATCCTTCTAAATTGTCCTCATATGGTGAGTTGAAAGCTTGACAAAGATCAGACATTTGACTAGATCAGTAGTTTGAATGTCAACTGAATTTGAAATGCAAAGCTCAGATTTAACCGCAACTCTTCATTTTATTTCTTTTTAAATATTTTTATTTCTTTGACATTATCCTGCATCACAATAAAAAAAATATTTTATTTCATTTATTCAAAAAAGTTATATGGAAAAATACATTTATCTTCAGCCAATCTGCTGTACAGTTTGTCGGCAGTGTTCTCGTGGATATGTTACCGGCCAAACCCGATTTCAGGCCAAACTAGTTTGTCCTAGGCCAAACTGGTTTCTAGTTTAATTAGCCATTTCGTTAACAGCCTTTGGAAGTAACGCTCGCCGGCCGTTGCCGCGGCGGCGCGGCGCCGCTCGCTTCGCTCGCTCGGCTCGCGCGCTTTTGGTCACAGTTCTAACCTAACCTAACCTAACCCATTTAATCGGCGTGCCCCGGCTTAATAAACCAGTTTGGCCTAGGGCAAACTAGTTTGGCCTGAAATCGGGTTTGGCCGGTAACAGATATATTGTTTCATAATTAATAAGTTAGTATTTAGGCATCATGCACACATGACCTTATTTCTGATCTTGTTAACGAAACAAACTACACTGACGAGCAACATAAAAAAGCCACACATCATGAAATATTTGCGAAACCACGCAAGATGAATTCTTGAAGTGAATAGCAACATTCAAATGTATTAATAAAAAAACACGATATTCACACAAAAAAAAAATGTGTTAAACACACAACAAAATCAATTAACTCACAATGTGGGTTTACGAAATTGAACCTTATTTTTTAAAATTAAATATTTGGTATTGCCTCCGCGTGTTCTCAATATGGCTTCTACACTATGTCGTATGCTGAGTACCAGATTCATCAGCAACTGCTGAGGAATATTCTTTCAATAAGTGCATGAAGTGTCAATTAGTGGTGGATTTCGGCTTTTAACACATTTGGAAAGGTCGTCCCAGGCATGGAACTACCGGGGTTCTCGCTGGCCCCTTTTTGATCGATTCCACTCCATGAAGGTACCAGCTTACCTAAGTTGATGCATGAGCTGTGTGGGGCTGGGCATTATCAATTATCATGCATCAAAAATGCATTGTCTCCCATATTGAGCAAAAACTTAAATGTTGATTGAGAACCTCTGGTTAGTTTGCCATTTTCAATTTCTGACTACACAACTCTAATAGGTACTTAGAATAGTGCCATGGCTAAGCAACAGAACTCTTAGCAATCCAGCAACTATGTTGGCCACCTCAACGAGCTGTTTCCGTTAGCTTTTACTTCTTGTATATTTATAAACACGTGTGAAGCTACGACTACTGATTTAGTTGCTTTTCTAGGTGAGACAGGAAGTTCTATAAAGAACTGCTTACTTGGCTTCTGTTTTAGTAATTTTAGGATATGATATCACACCTGTGTTTAGTTGATGTCATGGGATTTAAAGTCGCGAAAGTTATGAACTGATATTTTAATTTAAGGTGAATGCGCAGTGGTAGACCGCGAAATTCAAATTTTCTTACGTTTTTGCAATTTTCAGGTCAGTATCAGGTTGTATCCTGATCAAAATGTGATTTGCGAATATAACAGGTACGTGTTTACAGAATTATAGTCATTAGAATGTCTAATATATCTCTTATAAGTTAGATTTCTTCCACAAGCACTTTTCCATAAGAAATTTGTTCTTATGGAACAAATCTAACTTAGAAAGATGTACTATTGATTCTAATGATTATAAATCTGTAAATACGTACATTTTATAGTCGCAAATCATATTTTGATCAAGTAACAAGCTGACACTCACCTGAAAATTGCAAAAAACGTAACAAAATTTGATTTTCGCGCTCTACCAATGCGCATTCACCTTAACTGACAAACTGTAATTACACAACTCTATCTAACCCTTCGAGAAATACATACAAGTTTTTTTTTTTTGTTAAGCATCTCGCAGTTGGCCTTGAGAGGCCGTGACTGCTCAACCGGGCTTTCCTGGGGCTGACATTAAGAATTAATCTTAACGCCTCCAGCCAGGGCTTACAAACTAAAATTTATAAACTAAGCGACTGCACGCTGAGGGCACCCCCTGCGGGGTACGGGCCTCGGCTCAGAGCGTCACTGGTAGGGGGACAGCAAGTGGGGACAGGCTGGATCAAAATATTGGCATTATTATTGTTAGTCGGGGAATTTAACTCTACTGGTTCAGCTGCGGCGCGGGCTGGCGCTTCAACGAGCAAGGGATGGTCGGGATAAATACATGCATGTACATGATGTAGTGTTATATTTTCATTCAAAATAAAACGCATAAGAAATCACTATCGTTCGACTTTTAATTGTATTCAGTAACTTGACAGTTCAAAGACAAATAATTTTGGGGTAGTGAGCGATTTTCCGTAAAGAACGAATAGTAAAAATGGTTAGATTTTAAATTTAGAAGGGGTTAGTAATGTCCCCTTCGTCATGCAGTGCTTGCGTATTTCACGTTTTAAAAGTAAAAGATGATATGTATCGTATGGACCATGTTATTGATAACATCACTGATACCTTTATAATGTGTTCCAAATCTAAATTTAAGTCTAATGTTTAAAAAATCTTATCTAATGATAATAAGAAATAGTGTGAGTCTTTTATTCTAAATTTAATTTATTTCAACCGTTTTAATAATTTTTATTAATGAATTGTAATGTATTGTCAATTCCTTTTCTTTTTATAATCTTAATTCTTATTTGTGATAATAAGGAACATTCCCAAATATATAATTTTGTCCAAAAATTTATATGTTTAAATATATTTTTTTCTTTCCTTTTGAAAGAATTAATTCGTTGTACTGTATTTTAATCATGTATTTTAATAATAATTTTTAATTTTTACTTACCTAATAATAATTAATTTAAAAACAATATTTTTAATAATTACTAACTTCAAACATTTTATTTATTCTGATAGATTTATTTAAACTAGTGGTTGCCCGGTGGTCGAAATTCGTCCATTATAAAAAAAAAAATAGTATTCTGCACTCGATCTCCTTATTAAACTTTAACTGAGCCAAATTTCTTCATCCGCGTAATGTTCGTAAAATGGAGTACAACGTTCTTGCTTCACGAAATAATATCTACTTAGATGTTGTGACCCACTATTTGGTAATTTTTAATTACCTAATTTATTGTAAAACCCGCATTTGTCATCTTAAGTACGAAGGAAATAGTGAACAAAATGTTTAAAAATACTTACTCTTTCCCAATAAATCCATGATGGAATCATCTTCTTGTGTTGACCCGTATGCATTATGGTACCCGGAGCCCTTCCTTCTTCCAAGGGCACCTAACATTAATATATCCTTCTCTTGTTCATTCGCAGGACGTCGTCTATCCGATGGCAAATCAATATCTTTGTCATCAACTTGTAATGTCAACACGTCATTCTCATTACACAAAATACTATGAAAACAACTTAAAATTGCAAAAGAAAACAGAATAGTTCTGAAAATCATTGTATTGTAAACACTATCGGACGTTCTTCTTCGAGTTTTGAAATTTTTCTTTTTAATTTTTCCCGCCGATCCATGAAGTCCGTTTTCGTTTACACTTTTGCACATTTCACTGGTTCTTATTACACCTCATTTTTTTGACACTTTTTTCACAGTTGCTATTTATTTGTGTTTTTTTTTTATTATTGTTGTTTTTTTTGTTTGTTGTGAGACGTCTTGACGCGGGAAGTTGGTTATCGGAAGTAAACTGCGATCGCCTCGCGGTTCGTTCCTTTTCACTTTTCGTTAGAGTTCCTCAAGCGTTTTACATTTTCTTAAACACACTTAATTGCTCATATTTCAAGATTCTCATTATGTTATTGTCAGCCATTAACGTTTACCTTCTGTAAAGTAATTTGTGCAGTTAATACGGTGTCACACATATTTTAATTAGGAAGTTATAAGTTTATATTTATGTGCAGAACCCAGTGGGTTGGGTTTTTTACATTTATACACAAAACAATAGCGGTATGACCGTTGTTTTAGCGTGTCTATGGTGTGCGTGACGTATAAATATAAGGTAGGTATGTGTAATAATAGTTTATTTCACTTTGTATAATCAGTGTAGGTAACCATGTAGGTACCTACCTACTTCCAATTTCGTTTATTAGTGATAATAATAGCTAGGTACGATTTGCACCTATATACGGACTTGTTAATTTAGATATTTTGCGTACTTTTGAATTTTTGACGCCTCTACAATAATTTAGGAAAAAATTGGTTTTGGAGCAGTAATATTTTTAAACGTTTCAACGTCGCTTTCTTGTAAACGGAACAATGTTTTTCTCCTAAATAGAGCTCTTAGAGCTTTTAACAGTTATTTCGCAGTAGGTAATTGTTCAGTTCTCGTGGTAATCCCAACTGCAATAAAAAGTAACAGTATTGTCCAATTACTCTGTACCTAATCATTTGTCTGTCATGTAATAGCTTCGTTTGAATGTCATGTAATGTACCTAACTTCGTGTGAGTCAAGCTTTTTCGATTTATTGACCACATACTGTGTGAGAAATATTTCAATTTTCTTATTATTGACTGGCAGAATCTTACCAAGAGGTATCATGTTACCCAGTAGGTAACTGAATTGTGCAGGTCAGATAGGCAGTCGCTCCATGTAAAATATCGGTATCCAGCTGCATTCGGTTGGACTGGAAGCCGACCCCAATATAGTTGGGAAAAGGCTAGGCAGATGATGATGACTGTCATAGTTTTTTTTTGGGTGGGAAATCATCAAATAACTTCTCCCGCTCTGGGTGGAGCAGGAGGACGTGTCAGACTTTTACTGACTAAAACCCACCCGTGTTCCCTCAGTTGCCTGTGTGCCAGGGGCCACGGTATCTCTTTTGAACAACCCGCACCCCTGGTAGGCATCGGCCCTCGCGGACCCCACCAGTGGTCATACAGGGTAGCGCGCAAACCGAAACTATGAATTCTGAAAAAGTGAAAAAGTGCCCAAAAATGGACTTAGGGTAGGGGCTAGAGGTTAAGTCAAGTTTTGGATAATTTTATTTGTCTGTAGCATTATTAATTTGCTAAAGTCAAGCCTATGAAAGTGGGGGTACTTATAATAGAATGTAAAAGTTTTATTACAGACAGAGTCCATATGGTCCGCAACAGAATGAGAGAATAAATATAATTAAATAGAAATAGAATGAGATGGATAAGTTGCTGGAACGTTTTTGCATTTATGTACATTTCTAGTAACAGTAAGACGATTATCCAGAAATCCTCATTAAAATTGCGACATCTTGATTCTACGGCCTTTAAGGTATTTCCATATTTAGTACTGGATAATGAGATACAAAAACAGTTTTAATGCGCATTCAAGTATCAAGATTGAGTGGTCACACTTGAACACTCATAAGACGCCGACTTTCGCCGTAGCTTTCCAAAACATGACTTTAAATGGGCGAAAAACGTCGTAAGTAACATCACACTGAATAAATTTAGATTTTATACGCAGTACAATAGTGTCCAAACTCATTTGACCGCTGCCCATCGGTGACAAACCCCTCTGATTGATTTGGAATAATAAATGAGTTGGAAAATTCGACCTTAGCTTTAATGAATCAAGGTACAAACTTGTCTGTTGTGAAGTCAGGACGTAATTTGTACAAATAGACAAGTCTGCTTTCTTTACTAATGACATCTGTTAAGGTTAATTTCGCGGTATTGCATTATCTGTGGCTAATTCGTTTTTGATAGGGCTGTGATTCTTACGGAAGTACGCGGGATTTGGGTCAATTATTACAATAAAAGGTTCGCATTACAAATTGAATAATTGAATTGTATTGTTTTGGAAACGTTTCTCAAGAATTTATTTACGATCGATTTAATTGGGTAAATTGCAGAAAGTTACCTGCAAGGCGACATGAATAATCATTAGGCCCTTCTAGGCCTGAGGCAGTAAATTGCTTAGATTAAAATGAAAGGAGCGTTTGAAAATATCAAATTGTTGTAAAAGCGAGTATACTACTTAAATAATAATATAAGAAATTTTAGATTAAGAGAGACTGGTAAAATGAAAACAGAATAAAATACCATAAACACAGCATTTCTCACCATTAAAAAACGTCCGGAAAAACACAACGAACGAAATCGAGAGTGTATCGGAACGTGGTTTGACAGCTCATCTTTCCCGCCATTTTCACTTTCGTTTCGAATGGCACGAACTACGTGAAGTTAGGCGCCATATTGGCACACGATTACCGAACCATTGTACAAGTTCGGAGTAAGGAAATGCGTTGATTCAATCTGCCGAGCCCTTTCCCATCTATGTTTGAGGTCAGCTACCAGTCTAATCGGATGCAGATGAAGCGACTGCATGCCTATCTGACCTCCATCACCCAGTTATACCCTTAGTAAGACTGGTTGTCAGACTTGCGGGCTTCTGACGACCCGTAACGACTGTCAAAGATCCACGAATGACAGCCGGGATAGGTACTTTCAGCTAGGCTAGCTTTTTTTAGGTACGGAGGAGTCTCGATATGTAAAGATGGTCACCCATCCACGGACGAACCGCGGCAAGCGTAGCTTAACCTAATCGATAGATACGTGCGGCTATTATAACTAAGCCATTAGCCCCTCTGTAAGGGGAAATGCGTAAGTAATTAATCGATCGCTTTCTGAATACAAAATGTGCGTAAGACGTAAATTAGTTTTTTTTTCCTTTACATAACGAGGTTCAGACTGACTTGCTTTGCATATAAGTAGTAATTTGCGTATTTTCACGCTTTTACTCTTACGGAAAGTTTGTATTACGTCTTCAATGATGAGTAATTAACTTTACTTAACATTGCAGTAAACTAATTACATAGGCAGCTACGTAATTGAATTTAAGAAACTTCCTAATGAATGATTTGTATAATGTTAGATACTTAATTTAAATATAGGAAACAAAAAAACATGATTGTGTTAGTATATTTTTTTTGTGATCTAACTAAGTCATGAAATATCGTGCTCTATTATGTTTCTTTTTCATTAATATGAATTTTAATCTTTATATAATATCTATATCATTGATATTATTTATCTATTATAATTATCTATAAACTATTCTTCCTTTTCAAAACCGACATCTAATTTGATATCTAGACCAATTTGGTGACGTAAAGTTTTTATATCAGTCGCGATTTTTTTTGCTGACATCATTACTGTATTACTTTTTTTTTCTCATACATATTTAAAGCATCCGAATAAAGATCAATCACGATTTAAAAATTAAGAGCAAAATCCAAACCAGGCTTCTGTTGTCACGACAACGTCTGCAAGTTGTGTGAAACAGAACGTAACACGATTATATTACGTATGCGCCTGCGCATCAACGTTTCGTAACTTTGTTTTGTTAAAAAAATTAAACTTTAAGATTTTGCAAATGGATTGTCATGAGGGCGGATGTTGTGATGTGGCATTGTTGTTTGTTACAACAGAAAGTAACAGCCAGGGTTAAAATGTCGTAACTTAGTGTACAAAGACTTGAGAGTCAAGATGGAAGTGTGATGACTGATGAGAATGTTGATAGACTATGATGGATGATATCTATTCTTACGAATAATAGATACTTAACGAGGAAACATTTTGTTTTTTTAACTACCAGTCGGATTAAAAAAAATATTGCATGTGATAGCCCAAACTAACAATAAATCTGAAGAGTTTGTTTGTTTGTTTGAACGCGCTAATCTCTGAAACCTACAGTCGAATAAAAAAATACTTTTGCATTTAATAGCCCCATTTTTGAGGTAGGTTATTTAACATTTCCAGTTTACGCTGATCTCGCACAGTACGGAAATCCTAACCAATGCGAGATCAACTTATATTGGAAATGTATAGCTTGCTGTGTAGCCGTGTGTACGGCCCATAGGAGCCGAAAAAAAAAAATAGTCAGAGAGACCGCTAAACAAAAGAGCGTTCATTCAACGCGGTCTGGCAACAACGCATTTATTGTAGTTTTGTGATTATATTTCATTAAATACAAACAAAAGTAAAAAAAAATTCAGCCAAGCACTAGATCGTTGATATTTATAATTATTTTTAACATTTTCTCTTTAATAAAAACATTTAATCGTACAATGCAAATAGAAAATAATTACCTAATGAAAACATCTAACTAGTACTTGGGTGATTTTTTTTAAACTTTTGTTTGTATTTCAGCGCGGGCAAGAATGTCTGTTATTTTAGTATATTGTGGTGTCTTTACGACTCCCACGCGAACGAAGTCGCGGGGATAAGCTAGTCTTTAGATATTAAATATGGAAAGTGCAATGTAATATTTCGCAATTTAAAGAGTAATGGAGGCGGAAGTAATAATCTTGATCGAAGGAAGTTGTAAACGAGATAGTTAATGGCACGATCTTGGCAAGCTGCTGACGTGCTGAAGATCGGACGAGAAGATACACAAATAATAAGATTCAAGAGAAATTCAACCTGAGCTGAGCTGAGTTGTTTACTTGCTTGCTGCATTTTGTCGAATGATAAACTATGGGCTCGTGGCTAAATAATACCAGCACGGGTCAATCGATTACTCTCGGCTGTCATTCGGGGATAATAAGAAAAAAATAATAATAAGTAAGAACTAAAAAATAGAAAACAAAGAATAGTTTGAAAAACTAAAAAAACACGCTTTGCGTGGGGTGCTTGACATTAATTTATTATAAAATACCTCAAAAAGCACCCCACGCTTTTTAATTGAATTAAAGTATTTTCTCCTTTTTTAGTTTGGTTTATAAAGCGTGTTTTTTTAGTTTTTTAAACTATTCTTTATTTTCTATTTTTTAGTTCTACCAACTACAAAAGCGTGATTTTTTCAGTTTTTATTTTTTTTCCTTTATTTTATTCTATTTTTCTCTATTTTTTTTAATGATTGAATTGTCATCGGTCCTCGATAAGTTTACAAAGTTTAAATGATATCTGACCGTTTAAAGTAGGTCAAAATCGCGCCCTAAAGAGTCGGTTACAAACATACAAGTGAAGCTAATATAAAGCATGTAAAAACAAGTTACAGAATAATGTGAGAGCCTGGGTCCAGAGCTAGGTTAGCCTTTATTTGAATATTGAGCTAAAATATTTTTGCTGAGCGAGGGCCGTTTTGCGTGGATGTGATGCATATTTTTCCCCAACTTAGTCTTTATTGTGGTCTTTCTCTGCGTCATGTTAACCGCAAATAAATGTGTTTTCTTTCTTTCTTTGGCAGTCGTTACAGATAGTCAGAAGCAAACAAGTCTGACAATCAGTCTTACCAAGGCGTATCGTGTTACCCAGTAACTAGGTTGTCGAAGTCAGATAGGCAGTCGCTCCACGTAAAATACTGGTATTCAGCTGCATCTGGTTAGACTGGGAGCCGAACCCAATACACATGGGAAAAGGGTAGATAGACGATGATTCTTCCACTCTTATGCTGCCTGCATAACCAAAGATAGATGGTACGGAGGATATGATGCAAAGGTAATATTCACAATTTAAGAATCTCAGAAATAAAGCACTAACCAATTGTATCTAAAATATGTATATTGTAAGCTGAGCCTTCTTCAAGCACCTCATTATCTAAGGACGATGCTGGGTCACCGATTTCTTACATTCGATAAAGCGAACTTTATACGTTTAAGTTTTCTTGGCATTGAGAACTCGTGGTAAACCAATTCATAACCCTTAAGAGTGCTCTATTTGCGTCATCAAAATCTTGCCTATTCCTGTAAACTTTAAAGATAAGAGAGGTATCGTCAGCAAACAGTATAACGTCACAGATACCCTTTAAATAGAATGGTAAATCATTAATGTACACTAAGAATAAGAATGGACCCAGTATTGAGCCTTGAGGTACACCTAACTGAACTGGTCGCCCGGAGGATTAAGTTGAGAGCTTCATTTTGAACACCGTAATGACGTAGTTTACCAGTAAGAAATTGTACTAAATTGATTAGCTACCAAACTTATTGTTGAGATAATCACACAATTACAAAACTTATTGCGAACCATAACTTATTTTTCCTCCTGCGATCATTCGTTTCCCGCCAATCTGCCTTTTTTTTTCTTTCCCCCGTTTTGCCAACCTTACCCCCCAAAAACCCCCCGCTTACGTCATCAGCACGGTCAGTGCAGCCAACCTTTTACTTAATAGTTCTTTTATTAAACCTTACTACCTAGACTGAAAGTGACACTAACTGATAACTGATACTTAAAAGACTGGAAGGCGAGACTGTAAAACATAGTTGGGGAAAAGAAAGCGGCTAACCCGATGACAGCCATTCAGGAGATCAAGTTCAAAATTGTATCTATCTATTCGTTTAGAGTCGCTGAAATTGATCAAAGTGCAGGTTTAGCGAACCTACTGACCGATAAGTCTAGATACGGGTGTTAGCGAGTATGTGCTAATGGCGTGATAGAAACGTGGGTAAACTCAAATAGTCTATGGTTGAATACAATTAATGGCAACTTTTCTAAATTGTTTACCTAAAATTGAAAAAATAAAATGGAATAGCAACAGTAACTAGTTAAAGTTATGAAAATATTTGAACTATAACTTTTAATAGAATACGAAATAATACCTTATTTTTTTAATATTACAACCTATTACAATATTACCTATTTATTTCAGTTCTTTTAAGTACAGATACAATTACCATAATAATTCTCATTTGTATTGGCTAATAACACACATAACTAAATAAAAGTCACGCACACCAAAATAAATAATTAGCAAAAGACTTACCAAAAAATATTAATCTTATTTATTTTACGTAATTGAAAACAAACCTATTCCGCGCATCAATCACAACGATTTGAATTTCGAATGCAGCTTTCATTCTTTACAAAGTTTACTGCAGCGATATTCTGCAAAATATTTCGGATAGTTTTTGTAACCATGGAGTTTTTACTAAATGCTAATAAAGTTTTAGTTCAAGTATTCTTTTTGCACGTGCTTTAGTTTTTAGCCACTCCGCGACACTGTTAGTTCGCACAAGGCAATGGACGCACCCGCGTGGGGTGTTAAACATTCTCCTTTCATTCGTAGCACAGCAATTTGTATGTAAATTATATTTCTTTTGACTTTATTTATAGGCTAATGTCATGTTGACGGCGTAATTATTACGTTTTAAGTTATGTAATGCCATATTCAAGAGGTATTTTCTGTTTTGGTGGAAGAAAATCGAGAGTATTTGAATATTAAATTCGGTCTACTTGTTTAATTAACATTAATATCTGTTGTTGGACAAAACTTCGGTATTATGAATACATAAATAAATATCTAGTCAAGCAGGTGTATAATTGTGCGTATTATTATTTACTGCGTAGCAGAGAATGATTCATAATATGCGTGAAAGTTATAAAACTGACTTTTAATGTAAACAGATGACATTCATTCAGAAGCATATTATTATTTGCTATTGGTCGTTTCTTATGGAGAAGAGTCGGCAAGAAACTCGTTGGTTACATAGGTACCTACTCTTTTAATTATTATATATTTTTTTCAATAGGTATGTCCAAATTACAGCGATAAAAGGTAAGGAAGGGCAGTGTAGGCCCTTCAACAAATAACAAAATAGAAAATGGTCAAGAAATCTACAGTCTACTAAAACGTGTGATTAAAAATAAAATGAAAAAATCAGTCCCTAGCCTACCAATCTTATGTTACTAACGAATTTACATAAAAATCCAAGTAAAAAATTACATAACCCTTCGACGAAAAAAGTTAAAACATAATAAAAATGAAAAAATATTGCCAACATCACCGCGAGAGAGAGGCGGCGCGGCGCCAGAGTCGAAAGTGGCAACACGTTTTACTTTTTGATTTTTATACTTAGCTTGGCGTTGGCTTGGCGTGACATGGTCTTGAATAACATGTATCTGTGAACTGGGTCGATATTAGCATGAGATCAGGGGGCCGATTCTACTAATTTGCAACGTTACACGTAAAACTGTGTTTCCACAACAGTTCGATTTCGATCGCCGTTCGATAGTTACATAAAAAGTCATTCTACTATTTTATAAGCAAAATGGAAACTAAACTTAAAACGAATTGCAACTGAACTGTAGCGGGAACACAGCGGGTAACCCGCGTTACCAACATGCCAAAATAATATGTTTTATTAATGCCAAAAAGAAAAAAGTTGAATCTAAAAATGTTACTAAACACGAATATGTGGCACTAAAAGTATTTTCTATAATTAAAAGACATAATGATCATAATTTTATCATTAACTTTGTCCTATAGTAAACGTCACGCTCATGTTCGATTTTGTTAGTAGAATAGGTTTTGACATTGTTTCAATCGATCGTTGGCGTAACTAAAACGTAACCGCAGCTGTGTCGCAGCTGGACCGTTGTTCATTTTAGTAGAATGCGAAAACGCTTAAAAGTGGTGATTCGGTTGCGGTTCTATTGCGTTTTTTTAACAAATTTGTTAGTAGAATCGGCCCCCAGGACTGACTGACGAGAAAGAGGACGGATCAGATAAAGATTATTATTATTTCCTGTGTTTTAACTGTTGGACGATATTTGTATTTTAATGTTTTATTCAAAAGTAGAATTGGTTTTAATTTGTAACACAACATAATTGCCATCACGTCTTTATTCCCCGAAGGGTTATTTAAGCAGAAGTTTACCTATAGTAGGTACATTTACATTTCGCCAGTTATGATTCAGTTCCATATAAAGGGGGCAAGCCTTTTGCCAACAATCGGGTGCAAATCCAGACGGGCTGCTACTGATATATTACAGATGGAAGATGGAAGATCCCAATAATACAGTCTGACCTGGAAATCGCAACAGTAGTACCGACCAATATACCAACAAGGCACATTAGCAAAGTGACACCTTAAGTCAATAAGTAGTGTGTCAATTTGATTATCTAAAGTTTCTCTGACAGTGCAGTGGCGTAACTAGGGTGGTGCAGGCAGGGCAAGAGTCTTGGGCGCCTATCCAAGGGGGGCGCAAAAAGTCGCCAATTATTAAATAAAAAAAATCAATAAACCATTTCATACTGTTACGTAACCTAACTCAAATTTGTCTATTTGTTTTCAAATTCTCTAAAAAAATTTTAGGAACTTGAAATGAATACCTTCGTTATTGAAGGATATAATGGGTCAAGAAACGTTATGTGACCTAGCTTTGCTCAATGTAGATCGAGAAAATAATTTACAAAGCAATATGCACAAATGTGATGCGTGCCCTAGGCGCTATTGTTTATTGGTACGCCCCTGCTGTCCTTATTCGCTTGTATTTTATCTCACCGTAAAAACGCAGGTAAAAAGAACTGTCAATATTATCAATCCCTACCATGAGGTAAAATGACAGCTCACTTCGTCTAAGTTTTCACGGTATTTTTTTTACAGAATAGACCAACAGTTCTTTTTATGTCAAACTTATTTTTTTAAACAGCTGCTAACTAAAACAAAGACAACAACCAGCCTGCTTTCTCCGCAACCTTCACATTGGTTACCTAACTCAGTAACTGCTATTTTTTAACGTTATGCAACGTTGTTATCTCGTTTCTTCAAATTATAGCCTTGGGTAGCCATTTTGGTGGTCAAATTATGGATTCGCGATTTGATTTTAATAGATAGTAATTTTGTATTGTGGGAAGCTTAAGATTGATGTTATGTGAAATTAATAAGAGGTTTTTGGCAAAGTAAAAATAGCCGCTCGAATCGATCGATCAGGTTAAGCTACGCTTGCCGCGGTTGGTCTGTGGATGAGTGACAATATTTACATACCAAGACATCTCCGTGCCTCTGAAAGCACGTTAGGCCGTTGGTCCCGGCTGTCATTCGCAGATCTTTGACAGTCGTTACGGGTTGTCAAAAGCCTGATAGTATGACAATCAGTCGTACCGAGGCGTATCGCTTTACCCAGTAACTGAGTAACGGTGGTCAGATAGGCAGTCGTTCAATGTAGAATACTGTTATTTAGCTGAATCTGGTTAGACTGAAACTGACCCTAAAATAGTTGGGAAAGAGCTACGCATATGATGGTAAATCATACAATAATATCTACTAGTAGTATTCAATATAGTAAGCAAATGCTACTCTATAGTATAAGCGAATACCTAAATGATAAATTATAAGTAACTTCCTATCTATTTGTATCTACAAAATACTCACTATTAAAGATACCTGCTTACTCATAATACGAAAAATACCCTTTAAATAAATATAAAGTGTCGAATAAACAATTTACATTAGAGATAATAAATAGGTAATAAATATTAAATACGTAATAAATAAAAATGATATTAAGTAAATAAAATAACAAATAAATGTGTATAATTTATAAAATAATATAATAATTATTCTTAAATTTAATTCTGTGTTAATAAAACAACTTACTAACAATTTCACTAGTAGTAATATTTATCACATTAAAAACACGCAGTGTTCTGCCTGCTCTCTCCTACTTGATCTATGCTGTGCCCGACAGGGTCCATAATAGGGTACTTTACTCTATATACATGAGAAAAATCTAAAAATATATTATGCAGGCAAAATGCAGTCGGAAAATATTAGTTTTAGTACCTACATGAAATAACAAAATAAATTTTAAAATTCAATTTTAATCTGTTTTTGAACACAATGAAATAGTAGCCGCCATATTATTACGTCATACGGCATGTCAATTGACCAACTTTGTACTTTTATTATTTTCGTAACCAAAGTAATTTTTATTTAAATAATATTTTGGATTCAGGAACAGAAAACCAACGATAAGTAACATTTTTTTTCAATTGCAAACAATTATCATACAAAATATCAGCGCATTTGTTTACTTAGCAAACTGACGTCATACCCACAGACCATTAAGGAGTCCACTGCGTCCAGTGTTTTCGTCAAATTACGCGCGTTTGAAAATGTAAAATCAAAATGCTTTTTTACGGTACTAATCGATTAAATAGTGTTTGTTTTAGTGGTTTATTAGCACTTTAGTATCTAATTAGGACACTTTTCAAAAATGAGTGTGACTTATATTATTTCCCTATCAACTTTATACATTATGGTACGCAATAAAGAATTGAGAATTGAATTGAACTATTGACTGCTTCGTTGTTCCAGTGCTCGCAAGGGTCGATTCCCAGGTTGGGCAGTGTTATTGGCTTTTTATATCTAAAATTTCTCAGTAGCAGCCCGGAGTCTGGATTTGTGCCCAGTTGATGGCAATAGGGTCGCCCCCTATTACATGGGACTTAAACATAACTGGCGAAATGTGGGTGTACTAGAGGTACACCTCTGACGAACCATTCGGGGAAACAAGGCGTGATGTTATGTTAAGTGTTAATACAACCATCACTTACTTCTGAAGTCGATCACACTTACACTTAAGGCCCTGGTAACTTTAAATATTATCGTTATGAGCGATAATAGTTCTTATTGCAATCCGATACGGGTTAAAATCTGTTGTAATAAATTCGAAACTTAAATGAGCTAGCATTGTCGTAAAAATGCAAATAAAATTGTATAAAATTAGATATTAACTGCTATTTAATAATAAATAATCCATGACTGGATGCAGTTTGGCATTTGGAATTTTATAGTATATTTTTAATTATAATTATAATTGTTATTGAAGGGATAAACTGGTTTTAAAGATAATTAAGAGGTGACTTTGATGATTTTTTTTGATGCATTAAAATATGTTTAATTATGTTTTCAGTTCCATCACTCTATGCAAAAAAGACTTGAAAATATATATATTTTTAGGCTTTCAAAATTATTTACGGTTAAAGAGATACCTACACTGGTTTAAAAAACCACCTTTTTGAGCGTTTTCATGTAATCACCGCCTTAATCAATCATTTCACACAAAATTGCTAGTTTCTAAGCAATAATAATAAGAAAACTTATGATTACAGATAATAACATTACTTAGTCAGATACCAAATCCAATGGTTCTATTTGCCGATGACAGCACAGTACTGATAAAATGTACAAATATTAATAATTATGAACAGGATATCAACATTAATCTTAGAAATATTATTACTTGGCTTGATAAAAACAACTTGGTAATAAATATACCAAAGACTAATTTGATGCATTTTCACCAACGTACAATTCCACCGAATGTTAATGTACAGTACAACGGACAGGTGATCAATCAAACAAAGGTCGCGAAATTTTTAGGAATTCATATAGACGATCAATTAACGTGGAAACCGCAAGCTGAAGAGGTGTGTAAAAAGTTAAGCACTGCAGCTTATGTTCTTTTTAACCTGGCAAAAAAAGTTGACATAAAGACTGCTTTAGTAGCATACCATGGTTTGGCCGCATCGGTCTTGAGGTTTGGAATTATTTTTTGGGGTAACTGCAGTCTAAGAGATAACATATTTAAAGCCCAAAAACGTTGTGTTAGAGCAATGTGTAGTCTTAAACCTAGAGATAGTTGTGAACCTCTATTCAAGTCTTTGAAAATTCTTACTTTTCCGTGTTTATATATTTTAGAAATGGCAATTTTTGTAAAAACAAATGAAAATTTGTTTGCTAAGGTCTCGGACACTAAGAAGGGTCCCGTGAGAAGTCAATACAAAAACCTCTTAGTTATCGGTGGCTATAAAACAGCACTACTTAAAAAAAGTGTTTTCTGTATGGGCCCAATAATATTTAATAAACTACCCGACAGCTTAAAATGTGACACCCTTCAACAATTTAAAAATAAACTCAAGACCTTTTTGATACAGAAATGTTACTATTCGATAAGTGATTTTTTGAACGACCCTATGTGTGACATCTCAACAGTTTAATATTGTTGACATTATTGAAACACTTTTGCGCACGATTTAAACTTGTTAAAATTATTTATTAATTTACTAACTATTTTATAATTTTGCTCATGACCTTATAATAATATTAACATAGGTGACATTACCTATTTATTAAATTTTGCATGCCAAAACTCAGGCAGAATGTACCCGGCTCACTATATTTTATAACAACTTTATTGTACAATACCTACATTCTATGCGAATAAATGATTTGATTTGATTTGATTTGATTAGTATTACAGCAACGTGTTACGTAACGCGAAGGTTGCAGAGAAAGTAAACGCGGCGCTTTGTCTTGACTTTGACAGGTAAGGCTGTATCCACAGGAGACAGTGACGTAGAACTAACTACCTAAAGATAAAGTAGTAAGTTTGAAATTACTTTAATGTCAGAAGGCCAATTCTTGTAATTAAATACGTTCAAAGTCTACTCGCAGTCTCATCTCGGCACAATAAAATGTCAAAAATGTATGGAAACTCGAAGTATTTTTGACAGATTGAACCCGAGATCAGATTGTGAACGTTCTTACGGGATGACCCCTCTACCGCTTACGCCCCGTTGGTTCCTGAAGGAACCAGTAAGTAATGTAGCAAGCGAGAATCAACGGCCAGGCGATACCGGTTAAGCGGTAACTTACCTAATCAGCCCGAATCTAAAACGTGAACTCGCAAGATTTTACTCGTACGAATCGACAATTTTAAATAATATACAGTAATATGTACACACGGCTATACATCAAGCTATACATTTCCAGTATAAGCTGATCTCGCATTGTATAGGATTTCCTTACAGTGCGAGATCAGCTTAAACTGGAAATGTATAGCTTGATGTGTAGCCGTGTGAACATGCATTATTTTCTATAAGCGACTCAGTTAATTTAATGTGCGCGAACCGAATACTCTAGAAATACGTATTTTGTTAAGTATTAACTTATGCGTATTTTTTTCCAAGTGTTATATTAGTTATATAATAAATAAAGGAACTACAAGTACCTATTTACAATAAAACGCATAAAATTTCAAACGTACCAATTGCTTATTACATATGTCTAGAGCTTTGAATAGCCCACAAATAAATAAACTTCATGCTAGTCACCTACTCATACAATATAATATTTTTAAACTGTCAATTCGCCCTATTTGGGCGAATATATTCGTGCGAATCGAATAATGAGCCTATAAATTGACATAACATCAGGATCTGCGCCCCTATTGCGTAAGATACATTCAATCACCAAAGGATTTTAAAGGAAATTGCTAATCCATTGCATCCACGTTAATAACCTAATGAATGTTGGTGAACTGTCAAAATGAAAGGCATTGCAATTGGTAGCGTGTTACGCAATTACGAATACTTAAACAACAGATTTTCCTGAACGGAAATAGAAGAGTTGTATGGTAGTTACGTCCACATTTTGCATCACCCAACCATTCACAAATATGAATGCGTCTTGCACAATAAATCCAGATTCTAAAATGATCTAGCCATGATTATTTCCGGATTTTTAAACACACATTGTTGAATTATATATTGACAATGACATGAATATTTACTTTGTAAAGTATTATATTGTTTTAATTATTGTGAATGTGAAGACTATGTGGGTCATTTCTTTAGGTTATTCCCTGAGTAGGTACCCCGATCCCCGAGGTCCCCGTCCCGGAGGACCCCGAATACGATAAATATTTTGGTTTATTTTTCTCATTTAGTTTTTACTGTCTCACTGCTGGCCAAGACCACCCCCAAGTACTTCCAGGAACTCTTGGTCTGGCAGATTGACTAGTTTATGCGGCCTAACCAAATGTCCTTTCTGTGGTAGTTCGTCGAAAGGTTGAACTCCTTCAGTTCTCAGTTGAGTTTCACGATTACTGACAAATTTGTGCACTGACTAGACAGGTCCACTCAATCTGTGTGATTCTTTCCTCGAAAGACATCAATCTACACATAATCTGACCAAGATTATTGCTAGACTTTAAAAGAGACTGTGACCTCTGAGTTTGTTTCGGCCTTTCTTCTAAGAGTACACAGATATGAAACGCCGAACTCATATAGTTTTTAAGATATCATTGACGTGTAAAAGTCTCAAACCTACTAACATCTAGGTGCACAAAGACAAACATTAATACATGATGGATCATTAACGCAAATCATGTCATTAATTGAATGATGTTGCACAAACCCACTTTAAGGCGCTAATGGTGCTTGTTTTGTGCAACAAAAACTGTGACCAATTGCCTCCTTTGACACTTCATTATTTAAAACTAAAGAACCATTCAAATGGGGTCTAATGTTGCTTTCTGCAACAATTTAATGGAAGATTAGTATTTAATGACGGCTTTAAAAGTTAAAGTTCGTTTCTGCAACTGGCTGTTACAGAAAAAAAACATTTATCATTTACTTAAGGCGGTGATTTCTTGAAAATCCTCAAAGAGGTGGTTTTATAAACCAGTGTATCTCTTTAACCGTAAATAATTTTGAAACCAAAAAATGTATGATATTTTCAAGTTTTTAATGCATACAGTGACGGAACTCAAAACATAATTAAACATACTTTAATGCGTCAAAAAAATCATCAAAGTCACCTCTTAATTATCTTTAAAACCAGTTTAACGCTTCAATAACAATTATAATTATAATTTAAAATATACCATAAAATTTCAAATGCCAAACTGCATCCAGTGATTGATTATTATTTATTATTATATAGTTAATATCTAATTTTATACGATTTTATTTTCATTTTTACGACAATGCCTACTCATTTATTATTCGAATTTAAAACAACAGATTTTAACCCGTATCGGATTGCAATAAGAACTATTATCGCTCATAACGACAATATTTAAAGTTACCAGGGCCTTAATTGAATCCTCGCCCCATTCTGACCGCGTCCTTACAGTCACAAACGGTTGGAGCCGGATGTCGCTTTCTCCGCCAACCTATGCGGTAACGTTACAAAACACACCGCCTGCCAAAACATGGCCGCCTGGTAACTGCTAACATAATCGAGTTATTTAATTATTTTGCTAACGAGGAAATTATCAGCGGATACTAACTTTGTAAACTGGCTGACGTAAGATCAAGTGTTTCCTGAATGGTTTGGAAGAGGTGGGTAGTATATATCCACATGTCAGCAGCTATGTTTCAGTCCCATATAATAGGGGCAGGCCATGGATACACAATCAGCCTATAATGTTCCCACTGCTGGGACATAGGCCTCCCATCTGAGAGACGGAGTGGGAGTAGATAGATGTCACATGTCTTCGAATTTCCTGTTCTAGGACATGCTGGATTTTTCCAATGTTTTCCTTAAGGCCCATAGTATCCTCATCTCCCGTCTGAATGCTAAAGCACGACTACCGCCCGCGCCCGCGCAGGGCATCTCTGAGCCTTTATCTCAAAATGCGGATATTCCTTGGCAAATGTTGATTAATTTACAATTGTGCTCTAGTGATTCTGTGGTACCTCTAACTATCTATTGTCAGTGTATTTTTTTTTCCAAATAACGAAGCCGTTTAGTAGGAGTATGGAATAGAAGCCAAAATATTGCGTGTTGGAAAATATTTTTTTACAGCAAAAGTATTAACCATACAAAAAAAGTACCCTCGGCAAAATGATCTATATGAATCTATAGCAAAATAATATATTTTTCAAATCTTCAAGACAAGCCGTTAATGAGCAGTACGGCTCATAAAGTGACCGTGTTACGCTACCAAAAGGGACTTATGCCCGTTTTCACCAACCACCCTTAAACTATACCCTAGGTAAGAAGCCCTTAGACTAAGGTACCCCTTAAATGCATCCCTTATCTAAATTCATTTTCACCGAGGTAAGGGACACCGTAAGAGGGGCTACTTAGTTAAGTGACAGATTTTTTATGACACCATCATTCCAAAAACCGAACTTTTATCGATAACATTTTAAGTTACATTTTTACATTAATTCAGAACTAAATAACAATATTTTACATTAGGAACATGTTTTAACAATAATTACGTTCCAAAACTTTATCTCAACATCGAAAATCTAACATAATTTCAGTTTTTTTTTAGCAGAATGACGAAGGTCCAGTGGATTGTTTTTTTTTTCGTTTTTAGATTTTGATTGAGGTTATTATTTCTGTGTGGATATTCTGCAGTCCTGCTAATGTTTGTCTGGATTTTATTAAGTACTTTTTTTTTAATTTTTTGTATATTATAAAAAAAATGTTAAATAATTATCTTTATTTACTTGTAAAGTTGATACTTTCTTTTCCTAAATAAAAGAATTCAATTCTATTAAAAAGTATAACAAATAATATCCAGTACCCCCCAGCTTTTGAATAGTTTTTTTTTTGGTTTTTAATGCGTGTTTTTTGTTTTTTAAACTATTATTTATTTTAATTTTTTTAGTTCTGCTAACTATAAAAGGATGATTTTTATTTATTTTTTGTTTTTGTTTTTTCTTTTTTTTTAATGATTGAATTGTCATCGGTCCTCGATAAGTCTACAAAGTTTAAATGAAATCTGACCGTTTGAAGTGGATCAAAATCAAGTCCAAAAAGGAGTCGGTTACAAACAAACATACAGGTGAAGCTAATAAAAGCGTGTTAATAAAAAGTCTGGTCTTTCACGATAAACACGCGGCCGTGTTATTTTTGCCAATAATTCCACCGTCTCGACAGCTTCAAGACTATTCAAAGAAACTGACATGATAGATCCTCCATTTATAAAAATATTCAAAAACACGCGACCTGTCAAACTACTTAAAACGAACCCTTAGGTTAAGGATCGGTTAGGGGCCGAATATTCGGGCCCGTAAATATAAGGGATCCCTTATGAGTTTAAGTGTCCCTTAAACGTTGGTGAAAATAAAACTTGCGTTAAGTAATACTTAAATTGGCTTAAGGACTACTTAAAATTTAGGGGTCGTTGGTGAAAACGGGCATAACTTAACCTTTTTGACAGCAGCGGTGATGAAATTATTAACAGGAAGTAAAGCGCCTGACTGAGTTTGAACCTATGACCTACAACTCCTGAGTCGGGGCTGTTACCACTAGGCCACCACTGCTACTTCGTTGAATTTAGCGTAGATCGACCAATCTAAGAATCGCTGTGCTTATACTTCGCTTTATATGACATGTTCGCCATATGACCCATGGACTATGATAACAACTTCAGAATCCACAGTCGACATAAATCACAAAACATCAAGATAATGAAGCTCGGCAAGGTCAGCTGCATGTTAAATCAGCAATGACATTATATAATGAAAAATTGGTTGAATAGCCAAACTGCCGGCTTAGCACCAGCACCGATTTGTCGACGGAAGAATAGATATGACTATTAACTAAATGATGTACAATAGGAGAAAATAACTATGTTTTTTCTATTAATTATCACAGTTATGCGTTCTAAACGAATCATGATTTTGTAGCTAATCGTATTTACTTTGTGGCTGTCGAGTAGAAAGTTTGTTGTCAGTGTGATTTTGACAGTTTGGGAAGAAATATCCCTCTGAAATAGTCTACATTTATAAGGACCTATATAGACAAAGGTCGTTACAAACGAAAGACAAAGTGACAGATTGTAGAAGGATATCTACGGTGCGATATCAAAAATGGAGAAACGAAATGTAACTTTGTATTGAAAAAGCACTGTCTATTCTTTGTAGAAATAGAAAACGTCATGCTAAGCCTGCTGGTAGACCCACTTGCTTGTGGACGAGTGGCTATTTATTGACACATCATGGGGTCTTCATAAACTTGGCGTCCAGCCGTGAACATCTTTCGCCTGAAATTATGAATGCATGATGTGGCTTTCGACCCTGGTAGAGTGTCTTAATCTACTTTTGTATTCTAGATTATTAGTTACTTATTCTAGCTTAGATATTATAAGTGGTTGATAAAAAAAAATCTGCTGTTTCATAGAAAAGTGCAATACCTTCACTACAAAACGGCTAACGGCTAACAGCTTATTTGTTATTTTAGATCCACGAAAACTTTAAACTAAGGGGGTTCAGAATCTTGTCCCTCCATCCCCCCCTATAGATTACAGCAGTGATGAGTTTAGACATGTCCAGAAACAAATATTGTCAAAACTCCAAAGTGTAGTTTGTTTACTTTTTAAAGCGAGTTTTGGTGGAGAAGCTCACCTGACCTAGCCTAAGTGAAACTCAGTTGAGTCGATTTCAAAAACAGGTTCCCGATTGACCAAACTTTGTGGTTTTCATTATTTTGGCTCCATTATTAGAGACGGTCAATACATCATGTAACTTGGGAGACGTGATAGCTGACATATGGCCAATAATTTAATAATTACTAACCTACTATTGTATAGAATCAAGTTCTTCTAACTTAACAGACAGCTGTGCTGCTGGGGAGTTTGTTGCGCTACTTCTTCCCAGGTAAAACAGTAGACAGTGGTGAAGGATGGGCGTCTTAGGGAACTATCTTATGTAATTTTGACGTTCAAAAAATGCTGACTCTCAGCCTTGTTTGAATAAATGACTTTTGATTTTGATTAATCAAACGCTAAACTTAAGGGCCATAGTATCCTCATCTCCCGTTTGTATGCTAAAGCACGACTGCCGCCCGCGCCCGCGCAGGGCACCTCTGAGCCTTTATCTCAAAATGGGGATATTCCTTTGATTAATTTACAATTGTGCTTCGGCGATTCTGTGGTACCTCTAACTATCTATTTTTCAGTGTATTTTTTTTTCCAAATAACGAAGCCGTTTAGTAGGAGTATGGAATAGAAGCCAAAATATTGCGTGTTGGAAAATATTTTTTACAGCAAAAGTATTAACCATACAAAAAAAGTACTTCGGGCAAAATGATCTATATGAATCTATAGCAAAATCATATATTTTTCAAATCTTCAAGACAAGCCGTTAATGAGCAGTACGGTTCATAAAGTGACCGTGTTACGCTACCAAACGGGACGTAGGCCCTTAAAGAATTGCAAGAATCCGCAGAATGCAAAAACCATCGGATCGGTCGATGATGTTACAATGCTTTTTAGCAGTGGTGGTTCAGTGATAATGACCGTGACTTCCAAGTTGTAGGTCGTAGTTTCAATCCAGACGGGCGTTTTACTTTGTATAAATTACTTCATCACCACTGCTCCCGAAACGATGAAGGAAAATATCGCGAGCAAACAAAATTTTTATGTCCAAGACCTAAAAATTCGGAGACATGTGACATCTACGGACCCGCACTGGGCCTGCGTGGTAGATAAGTCCGGCGCGGAACCTATCGGTTCCAATACAATAGAAAATTAATTGTGTCTCATTAGCCAGGATAACCAGCAGTGGGAACATTACGTGAGGGCGGCTTATGTCAAGCAGAGGACATCTTGCTGCTGAATGAAGATAATAATGCCGATCATCAAACGAATAAATATTACTGCATATTACGAGAATGTAAGTACATTCTCATAAAAACCATTTGGTACTAGGTCATCCGACTACCGAACAGGTTACAGATGACATTCATTATAATTTTTTTTATCACAGTTAAGATAAAAATGGGACAAGCAATGCAGCGCTATGATTGTGTTGTCAATGTAACTGGTGGCGACATCTATCAAATCGTCATAATCCGACTGTATACACATAATACCAATGTGATAAATACCGGCAGGCATAAATAAAGATAGATGATTGAATTTAGGACACTTACATGATTGTGTACCGTTAGAATCTAGGTTTTATAAATTCAAGTAGTTCGTTTGCTTTCCGCTGTAGGATCGTGAACGTAATAACCCCACTCACGGACTTACTTAAATATCAATGCCGAGCCTAAATCCTTGGACCTAGAAAGCTGAGTTTTTAAACAGAGGTTCTTTTTATGATGTAGTAGACAAGTAATAGAGGGAATATAGGGCAGAGGAAATCGCTGTAAAAGTGCTAGTAAACTAATAAAGTGTTCAGTAAAATACTTACGTCCCAATTCATCAAAAAATTTCGGCTTTTGACCCCCAGCTTCAAACTTCACTTCATCTTCATCGTAACTTTCAGTCACCGGTCGGTCAATTTGTGTCACTTTGTCATTCACTTTTGTCAAACTCACTTCACTATTGATCAAATTGTCAAATTGCGATTTTGGCAAAGCCGATTTGAATTTCAAGTTCTTCAAATTACCGTTATCGTCCATTATCGTTAAATCTTCATAGTTGTTGACCACATCATTCGTTTTCCCAACACTTTTAATGATGTCCGCATTGAATTTGTTTTCACTCAAAAGTTTTGTTAGGACCACATCGGTTTTTTTGTTGATAAAGTTTTTAGAATCAAACAGGTTTTTGTTGACTACATCTAAATCTATATCACAGATAACGTTACGAAATAAATGCATAAAAACTAGCACTATGGTTGGGGTAAACATTTTTATTTTGACAGCACTATTTACTAAATTTAAATTTTTTGACAGCACTTTGAATTTGGAACGTTCGATGTTCTTTTATTGGTTCGTTATTAAAACTGAAAGTATTATTGATCTGCGTTCGCTCCGGCTAGAGGGGAGCGAATGACGAAGATTTTGGACACGACAAGTTTTGGTGAAATGTTTACGTAACCATTTAGTAATAGGTAGGTAAATAACAGTGATCACGTGGTCAGGGCATTCGAAACGGTTATTGTTCTGTTTTGACATGAAGTGGGACAGCCAATTTATGTGTTACATGTTTTTTAAGTTTTTTTTTCTTTTTCATCTGCTCTTACATCCGCGTAATACACGGATTTTATGTAATAAGTAGCCGTTCCGGCTTAAACTGCGTTTAAAGTTTTTAATTCTACGTATCCAAAGTAGCTCATGTCCTTTTCTTTATTGTATTTTTGTCAGTCTCGCTTTTGCATTTTATGATCCTCATATTTAAACCAACTAAAATATGATGAGGAAATGTACGTTGACATTCCGCGAAATTTGCAGGCCACTGTCAGGTTGTATGTCGATTTAAATATGATTAAAGACCGTAACACGTATGTATTTAAAGAATTATAATATTTACAGAATTAAAATCATCAATACAACCCTCTAAGTTCATATGAATGCCTATTTCATGAAAAACTCTTCTGTTTCAGTTCAACATACCTATAGCCTGACACTGACATTCAAAACTACAAAAAAACGTAAGAAAAATTGAATTTCACGAGCTACCCTGGCGCTTACCCCGGACTTTTGCAAAAACAGCTCCGCAGATGTGTCGCCATCCTACAGATAAACAGCTCAGCAGATTATGTAGCCGTCCTACAGGTAAACAGCTCCGCAGATGTTTCGCTGTCTTGAAGATAAATAGCTCCTCAGATTGTATCGCCGTCCTACAGATAAACAGCTCCGTATATGTGTCGCCGTCCTACAGATAAACATCTCAGCAGATTGTGTCGCCGTCCTACAAATAAACAGCTCAGTAGATGTGTCGCCGTCCGACAGATAAATTGCTCCGCAGATGTTTCGCCGTCCTACAGATAAACAGCTCCGCAGATGTGTCGCCGTCTTACAGATAAAGATGAAATGTCAGCTGGGCCTATTTTACAGCGGCACCGAATGCCGATGAGGTAGCTCATAAAACACACGATTTTGCATGGCCTTTTATTAAGAGTTCCACGTAATGAAATCGCGGCGGGAGATTTTTGCGCAATGGATCTTCAACACACTGCTTAGTGACGATAGTTGAAAATCGAATACTGTTTTGTCGACGAGCTGAGAGCCTGCGACTCACCGGCGCTGCCCTCTGTTGGATTCTGAATGCTCGGCTCAACACCGAGAGTAGAAAATCCGGTGCGATTTTATTATACCTGAGCGACACGTGTCAACTGCAACCGCCGACGCTGGGAGGTTCCTGTTTCGCATAAAGCGGGGGAAACGCCCGGGTGTTTCCACTGCAAAGATCGCCCTGAGGACATGATGGAGCATACGGTGAAGTTCTGCCCGGCATGGGCAGAGCACCGCCGTGTCCTCGTGGAGGCGATCGGCGGCGACGATCTCCCGCGTCCGGCCCTGGTCCAGGCCATGGTATGGAGCGAGAGTGCATGGGTACCCGTCATCTCCTTCTACGAAGCAGTGGTGCTCGCGAAGAGGGAGGCGGCGCACGTGAAGGAGAGGCAGTATATGCGCCCTCACGGCTCTAACTGCCGCAGGAGACGCCCTGGGCATCGGGAATCCCAGGCTGATTTCCGGCCACCGTAGGCGTAGGCTTGCGGATGGCGAGTAATGGGTAGCTCGCTGTCCGGTAAGGACCAAGCCCGGGTCGAAGGCGCGTTGTGTTCTACTCGCGCCTCATAGCGATGTCAGCATTAACTGGTGGTGACCGCAAGGGCCGATGCCTGCCAGGGGTGCGGGTTGTTCGAAAGAGATACCGTAGCCCCTGGCACACAGGCAACTGAAGGAACACGGGTGAGTTTTACTCAGTAAAAGTCTGACACTCTGTCGATGGCTGCAGTTGCATCTATCGTAGAAGCATGTTGGTCTTGTATAGTGCACGCTTTTAGAATTTGGCGACTTATCGGCGGCCCAGCAGCCAGTTCACTTTTTTTGTTAAATTTTTTGCTTAAGTTTATGTTTCATTGTATTTGTTGGTATATTGGTATGGCTAGCTTAAATATGTTAAAAGATTTACTTTAATGTTCTGTGTTTTGTATTGTCAATTACTTTGCATTTTATATGATTCAGTTTATCTAACTGAACATACAGCTGTGCTGCAGGGCAGTTTGATGCGCCACTTCCACTTCCCAGCACTAGGAAGTGGTGAAGGGCCGGGCATTTTAAGAGACTGTTTTATATAATTTTGACGCTCAAAAAGTGCTGACGCTCAGACTAGTTGGAATAAATGACTTTCCATTTGGAGTCGGTAGTCCTGAAAATGGCATTCGAGAAGAATGTGTTAAGGAACAATAAAAGCCGACTAAAAAAAAAAGATAATTTAATTATAACAAAACTATAATTTTTAATAATCGAAGACATTTACAATTCAACAGTAGGAAACATCTATGGTTAGAAAAAATCAGTAATGGGTTACGCACCCTCGAAAACCATGAAAACAATCTCTAACTACGTCCATTTATAATTCATTATGATATATTTTATAGGTTTTTTCATCATTCCTCTCATCCAAAGCACCTGCCATCTAATCTCTGCACCACCCTTGGTTGACTGGTAGAGAATGCCTAAGGCATTAAGTCCGCCTTTGTACCTTTTTTGTGTGCGAGAAGTTTAAATAAATAAATAAATAAATCTCTCTGTTTCTGTATCTTTCTATTATCCTACATATTAAAAAACAACATCCTCCGCCGCGTCTGTGTGTGTCTGTTCGCGATAAACTCAAAAAATACTGAACGGATTTTCATGCGGTCCACCAATAAACGGATTGATTCACGAAGAAGGCATATGTGTTTAACTTGTTAATGTTTTCTGTGACTGAAGACATGAAAAGCATGCAAGCTTAAATATGCTCTACTACTCTTGCAAAGCCGGGGCGGGTCACTAGTATATGACAAAAAGTAGCATGGAGGGGCCATAATGCATTTGCGGTACATGCCGATTTCCACAGTTTTCGTTTCATGACGATTTCTACTTAGTAGTTTACACTACCGCAAGCTGAATTAAAGAACTTCGTTCCAAAAACTACCAATTTTCTTTATTTTCGGTACGCTCTCAAAATAAGCCAATACTTTTATCTCCTCCGCCATCTTTGATTTAGATTAACTTGCAAATATCAGAGGCCCTAATCCATCTCGACTTTACGCATCGACCGCGTTTGGCGCTCCGATTGTCCCTGGATTGATGAAGGGCCAATCGGAGCGCTAAACGCGGCCGTTGCGTAAAATCGAGATGGCTAAATGTACTTATAAATTAACAGCTTTACATAATTTACTAAAGCTATTTACAGCATTACTCTTCTTCAATCACAGTTTACTCTTCGCAGTCTTCAGCATTTTTCTGAGTTCTTTGCGCAGGAGTTTCCCGCTGAGCGACTTGGGTATCTGTTGCACGAAGCGCACACCGCCGCGGAGGTGTTTGGGGTTTGATAACTGGAAGAGAAAAGAATAGAATATAATACTCTTGATTATGTACTTGTACACCAAACGAATTAAAGATATAATTAACTAGTTTTTGTCGGCGGCTTCGCCCGGTCAAAAATTATCCCACGGGAAAGCCTTATCGGAAAAAAAAACCTATGTGATAATCCAGGTTATAACCAGACATCGGATATTCGGATGCATATTTACCTAAAGATATTTTTTAGCTATGAAAGTATGGAAGCGGCTTTATAAATTATTTGTAATATTTATTAAAAACCCCGGGATTCTTGGATTGCTTATCTATTCAGATGTGTATTAATTTAAAATAAATGTTTAACCCGATACAAATATGTGTGTGTACTGGAGGAGGGGTGGTTTGTATTAGTTAAACAAAAAATAAACAAATTACTTACCTAAATTAAGACTTTATCGATACAAAAGCGCATTCCATGTTAACCAACATCTCAACTTTAGGTGAATATATCCGATCTCTGGTTATAACCTATCTATATTCTTCTAAATCTGTTCAGCCATTTTTGCGTGGTTGAGTAACCAACATCTAAATAACTAAACGTCCAAACATACGTTTTTTTTTTTTTTTTTTTTTTCAGGGTGGGAAATCATCTAATGACTTCTCCCGCTCTGGGTGGAGCAGGAGGGCGTGTCAGACTTTTACTGACTAAAACCCACCCGTGTTCCCTCAGTTGCCTGTGTGCCAGGGGCGACGGTATCTCTTTCGAACAACCCGCACCCCTGGCAGGCATCGGCCCTTGCGGACCCCACCAGTCCGGCGCACCAGGACACATGGCACGCCGTGACCACCCCAGGAACCAAGTAGCACAAGGGCCCTAGACTACCCTGGCACCCTTGGCACCCTTGGTCCCCCTGCGACGGGTCAGCGCAGTGGCCCCGCCGCCTACCACTTCTCGGCCGCAGAGGATAGGGAGAGCGGCCAACGCTATACCGACACTCCTCTTCCCCTGCGGCCCCACCGCGTCCGCCATCAAACGGTGGCGGCCCCATCCAGGCCACGGAAGGGAAGAGCGCTACTCAAAAGTACCGGCACTCCTCCTCCGCCGCAGCCTGTAACCCTCAGCCGCGATGCCTCCCATTCGACATCGCGGCCCGCCTTAGTTGCGGTGCACCTCACCGCAACCTACTTTTTGGCCGCTACGTCGTCGGCTTGGAGACCAAAGCCCTGACGAGCGGCCCCACCTTGGGGTTCCTCTTCGCTTCACCGTGGGAGCGGACCACGGCTACTGAGCCCCCCCGCAACGACAATGCGGGAACCCACTGGGGGGGGTCCAAACATACGTACGTTTGCATTTATAATATTAGTTGGATTAGGTAATTTCGATGTCACCTAAGCAATGTGAAAAAGTGCGTCTAAGTAAGTAAAATAGCGCGGTTTCCGTCGGTTTCTTTTTCGTCAGTCGCTGTATCGTGCTTGTTGGCGCAATGCAGTAAGCTCCATTTTTTTATCATCTATAAGTACTAACCCTCTCAGCCACAAACTCCTTAACTTCCTTCTCAGTCAACGTCCTCCCTGGCTGAGCCACCACAAACGCCAGAGGCACCTCCCCGGCTGTTCTATCTTCAATGCCGATGACGGCTGCGTCCCTGATGCCTTCGTGTTGCAGGAGTACTGCTTCTAGTTCGGCTGGGGGGACCTGAACGAAGATAAGCGTACATATATGTCTGGTGTTCTGTAAGAGTGTAGCTTCAAGAAGTTGTGAAAGTGTATGTCAATCTAGGGCAAGTCATTCATCTCAGATAGACAGAACTTTGAGAAAAAAGCCAACGGAAGGACTCAGTTGGATTGGGTAGCGTTTGGGAAACTTCATTCACGTCTTCTCGTTGGCTATCTCGCAATGTTTAAAAATAGGCGGTTTTCAACCAGTGCGTCCTGCCCGTTATGACATGCGGTGCCGAAACGTGGACCTGAAGGTTGGGCTGGTTCACAATTTCAAGGTCGCTCAGTGCGCTATAGAACGGGCTATGCTCGGAGTTTTTTGAAGGACAAAATTAGAAAATAAATTATTCCAAAAAGATTCAGAGTTATTGAAGGCGCGGGCTTGCGGACGGCGAGTAATCGCTCGCTGTCCGGTATGGACCAAGCCCGGGTCGACGGCGCGTTGTGTTCCACGCGCGCCTCAAAGAGATGTCAGCACCAACTGGCCTTCCAGGGGTGCGGGTTGTTCGAAAGACATACCGCAGCCCCTGGCACACAGGCAACTGAGGGAACACGGGTGGGTTTTAGTCAGTAAAAGTCTGACGCGCCCTCCTGCTCCACCCAGAGTGGGAGAAGTTATTTGATGACTTCTCAAAAAAAAAACCATCAAATACTACTAGTGTTGTTAAATTGAAGAAAATTTGATGTAAATAAAGGTTTCTTCGAGCGTGAATAGTAATTTTTCTGTTTTGGGTTATATATAGGCTATTATCAATTTTCTGTTTCATATGATTTACATACTAGGTACATGTGGAAACTTGTAATTGACTATATTTTTGAATAAAGTATTACTTATTGTATCTGTTTATGTGTAAGTTTTCCTAAAAATAAAAACAACCGACTTCCAAAAAAACACTACGAAGTGAAAAATAACTTCGGAAGTCGGTGTTTTTGGAGCTGTATTTTAATTTTTTGTCACCGCCTTCCGAAATTAAAGTTATTTTTCACTTTGTAGTGTTTTTTTGGAAAAAGTTTTTTTTTTCACTTTTTTGTGGTTCACGTGTGCTTACCCCTTCACTGCATACCGGTGTGATGTTATGTTATGAAATGGTGTAAGCAATAGACAGACATGAGATTTCAGCAATCCCAGTCCATTTGCTATAATTTATTGAGGAGTTCCGCCTATCTCCGAAGTTCTTCATCAGATCTTCACCAAATTGAAATGAGACCACTCCGAGAAAGTACTCTTCCAAAAAATACCTAAATCGCTTCGTGTGCCTATAAAATTTGAAGAGTTCTGTCTATTTCTCCAGGATCCCATCATCAGATCATGACTTGATGATCACGGGACCACCTGGGAAGTATACTCTTTCACACAAAAAAAAAATCCAAATCGGTCCAGCCATCTTCGAGTAATCGGGGAATATACATAAAAAAAAGGTTCCGACGAAATGAGAACCTCCTCCTTTTTGAAGTCGGTTAAAAATAAATAAATAAATATTCTCACCTGATACCCCTTATACTTGATGAGCTCCTTCACCCGGTCTACAATAAAGAAGTAATGGTCCTCGTCGTAGTACCCGACGTCTCCTGTCTTGTAGAACCCCTCATCATCAAAGTCTGACCCCCTGTTCTTGCCCACGTAGCCTTTCATCAGTAGCTCTCCTTTCGCGCATATTTCTCCGCGCTCGTTTGGGCCTAGAGGCTTGCCCGTTTCTAGGTCAGTTACCTGGAAAGTTCAAGTAACACATTTTTAAATCTGATTGTATTAAATTAATTCCGTTGTATGTTACCCCCTCGTATACCTATAGACCGGTTTGATAGGTAAAGCCCTTTGAAATCAAATCAAAATATTTTATTTCACGTAAACCTGCATAAACAGCCTGCATGAGAGGAATGAAAATACAGAATAGAAAATCGTCTACAAATCTAGTCTGTAAGGTAGGCCTTACGTTGTAGGCAACGTTCTCTCATTCACAATATGTAAAAGAATCTATCTATTTATAATGCACCTATTTGAACCAAGTGACATGATTTCTATGACAATCACTAATACTCGTAAATAGTCGAAATTGATGTATAATGGTACCGATTCTCTTGTACACCGAACTAAACTAACTAAACTATCACTAAAATTCCTTACTTTTGGCTATGAGAATCTTAAAGCTATTCTGCAAAAAAATATCTCTAAACTTAAAAATAATTTTGACACAACTAAAATCGAATTTGACAATCGCGACTCCTGCAGGTTTAGCATGATGCGTTCTATTTCTACTCTACTGTAGAATAGAAATCGCTTGTCTACATTTCTCGGTGAAAAACTGACAACTGTCTACACGGAAACGTCATTTTGTCTTGTCTTCCGTCGACAAAACGCTTCTCTACGGTTGTCGTGCCAAGCCTGCAGGTGGTATTTTTTTTCTTTTGGCTTCGCAACGTGGTACTTGTGTGCCCTACGCAATTATTTTTCTTAAGAGCTGAATGAAGCGTGCGCAGGGGGGCAGCCTCGACGTTTTTTTATATGGAATTTTTCACTTTTTGTATGTAAAAAAAAAATATTTGACACCTAAAAATACATGTTACACTCCAGTCATAATAAAATAGCACACGAATGTATTCCCACGAAATATGATCCAAACCCCCAAACTAGGCCTGGACCTGTATCTTAGGGGTCAGCGTTCAGCCATGGGTTCTATTTTTAATCTACAAAGTTAACAGAATACTCGGGTCACACAGTCTCTTTTAAAGTCCAGATATAATATTGTTCAGGTCATCTGAAGACTATCTAGATTGGTGTCTGAATTGGTATTTCGAGGAAAGAACCACACAGATTGAGTGGGACTATCAAGTCAGTGCACTCATTTGTCACTAATCCTGCAGCTCAACTCACAATTTAAGGAGTTCAACGATACGACGAACAAGACCAAAGAAAGGACATTTGAGTAAGCCGCATAAACTACTCAAACTCAGACTTACCTTAACCACAGTATTAGCTACCACACGCCCTACAGTTCCTATCTTGTGAATGTTCGGGTCGTCGGTGGGGAGCCTGAGAACTGCCAGCGTCATCTCCGTAGACCCGTAGCCCTGGTACACCCCTTGGAGGTTGGGGAACCTGGAAATGATAGGAATACAGATTTATTTTTACCCGGTTCAAAAACGTTTGCAACGCCTAATGCAAAGTTTGCAGCTTTTGAAAGATTCTAAGCCCACTTACTTGACATAAGCACGACGCTCCTATTTCTCGACCGAGCTGCCACAAGAGAGCAGTGATGGCCCAGTAATAACGTCCCCGACTTACGAGTTGTAGGTCGTTGAACCCAGGCAGGCGATATTTTTTTGAAGGCGGGAGTCATCAATTAACTTCTCCCGCTCTGGGTGGAGAAGGAGAGCGTGTCAGACTTTTACTGACTAAAACTCACCCGTGTTCCTTCAGTTGCCTGTGTGCCAGGGGCCGCGGTATCTCTTTCGAACAACCCGCACCCCTGGCAGGCATCGGCCCTTGCGGACCCCACTAGTTGGTGCGCTTTACTTTGTGTAAATCATTTCATCACCACTGCTCTCAAAACGGTGAAGGCAAATTTCGTGAAACCAAAAATCGAAGACATGTGACATCTACCAACCCGCACTGGGCCAGCGTGGTGGAATACGGCCCACTCCCTCTTGAAGAGAGGAGCCCTATGTGTCCCAGCAGTCAGAGCAATTTAGGCTCATTGTAATTGTGATGAATCCTTGATAATTCAGAAGTACCATTTTTTTTATTGAAATAAATAGTTTCGAGTAGCAAGTGAGATTCTACATCTTGAAATCAAGGGGAAACTCTTGCTTTGCCATAAACGGGTGAAAATGCTTTAAATCCACTTGCCTAATATGAAAAAAAAACAAACACTGCGTAGGTAGTGAAAAATAACTTCAATTTCAAAAGTCGGCGTCTTTGTATTTGTCTTTTAGTTTTTTGCCACCGACTTCCGAAATTAAAGTTGAAGGTTTCTTCAAGCTTTTTTTTCTTCAAACAACTTCTATGAAAACTTCATGGACATTGTTCTAAAAGCAGTTTACGACTAAACGCCGACAGACACTACGCCCATAGACTGTACACCGACAAGACTTTACTTCGACAGGAGTCTTCGCCAACAGGACGCTTCGCGGAAAGGACTCTCCGCCGACAGGACTCATAAGGTAGGTAATAGGTTAGGTTAGGTTATAATTGCGACCGCGCGAGCCGAGCGAGCGTAGTGAGCGATGCCGCGGCAGCGGCCGGCGAGCGCTACTTCCATGTTTGTGGCAGTTGACTATTTAGTAATAGCGCAAGGATGAGCCCTGTCGGCGAAGAGTCCTGTCGGCGAAGTGTCCTGTCAGCGAAGAGTCCCGTCAAAGTAAAGTCTTGTCGGTGTTCAGTCTGTCGGCGTAGTATCTGTCGGCGTTTAGTCATACACTCTTCTAAGAGTGTCCCGTCGCGCCTGTTTTAAGGACACTTAAAGTTGTTTATACAGTGACAGGAAGTATTAGATCATCATTAAAATAAACAAAAGTGGATTATAAGCGTTTATTGAAGCCAACGCAAAAACTTCCCAAACAAAGTAAATAAGGACCACCCCTGAGGCAAACTCTAGCCTTTTTTTTGTCAACCTGTATCCCACTGCTGGGCAAAAGCTTCCCTTTTTCCTTCCAAACCTCCCTGTCTTGTTGGCCCTGCAAACCTAATCAGATCGCCCATTAAAAACGTAGATATCGTCATATATAAACAAAAAACAGACGAATTGAGAACCTGTTTTCTGAAGTCGATTAAAAATAAAGTTGTATAGCAGGAACTCACTTCTCGTGAACAGAGTTGATGGTATCCTTGTGAAGAGGAGCAGCGCCCGAGTAGATTATCCTCACAGAAGTCAGGTCATACTTAGACTGGTTTTTACAAACTGCAACCAGCACCGGTGGCACCACTGTCAGTTGGACTGCCTGGAAATAAAGATCATTGATTTATTCGTTCTCGATGGATAATTAACTTGTGGAACAGTGGTGGCCCAGGGTTAACAGCTGCGAATTACGAGTTGAAGTTCGTGGGTTTGCACCCAGACAGGTACCTACTTTACTTTGCATTTCTAAATTCATCACCACTGCTCTCAAAACGGTGAAGGTAAACATCGCAAGGAAACCGGCATGTCCTAGAACCAAAAATTCGAAGATATGTGACATCCACCAACACAAACTGGGTGCGCGTGGCGGATTACGGCCCACTCCCTCTCACAGAGAGAGGATCTGTGTCCCAGCAGTGGGAACATTCTGATTATGATGATACTTGTTGGTATATTGGCATGGCTAGTTAAGTTCTGTCTCGTAATGTTGATTACTATGCCCACCTATGTATAGAATCAAGTTTATCTAACTAAACAGACAGCTGTGCTGCTGGACAGTTTGTTGCGCCACTTCTTCTTCCCAGCTAAAGCACTAGGAAGTGGTGAAGGGTGAGCGTTTTGGGGGGACTGTCTTATGTAATTTTGACATTCGAAAAGTGCTGATTCTCAGCCTAATTTGAGTAAATTACTTTTGATTTTGACTTAATTTGATTCTTATACGCATTAGGTCCCGACTTCCGAGTAGCACATGATTATAATATTGTTCTTGTCTGATTAGTTTTAAACTAGCACTTAATCATGGACACGGACATTAAAGAGTAGGGAAACAGCAGGCTTAGCATGACGCTTTCTATTTCTACTTTACCGTAGAATAGAAATCGCTTGTCTACATTTCTCGGTTCAAAACTGTGAACTGTCGACACGGAAACCTCATTTTTGTCCACTCTTCCGTCACACAAAACGCTTCTCTAGGGTTCTCGTGCTAAGCATGCTGGAAGTCCAAAGAAACGATGGATGGACTGTGTGAATGTTGACGTGGTTAGAAAGGGGGTGACTACGGAGATGGCGACTAATAGAGAAGTGTGAAGAAAGAGACATGTTGCGCCGACAAATAAATTGGGATAAAGTCAGGAGACTGATGATATAATCAGGGAGATACCATCCTACCTATTAGGTAACTACCTTCTGCCCGTGACTCCTTCTCCGTGGAACTTGTTCCCCGACCCACCATGCCACATCGCATCGGCTGCCGTCCCTGCCGACGCTATTACTTCGTTTTCGCTTAGTATTATTTCGTTTGTGAGGTACAGACCTACACCTTCCGATGGTGAGTCGAGATTTTGAATGTCCGTGCTGTGTCAGTTTATAAAATGTCACCGTAACATTGTGAACACCTTTAGTTTATAATCTATCTCGCGAGATTATAAACTGTCGATAAATTGTGAACTGCACCATACTGCTTACCGACCGAATAGGTTAGGTTTGGTTAGCACTGCGACCAACCTCGCGCGAGCCGAGCGAGCGGAGCGAGCGGTGCCCCAGCAGCAGCCGACGAGCGCTACTTCCAAGTTTGTGGCAGTTACTTGACTATTTAGTAATAGCGCAAGGTACTATCCGTCTTTATACCAGCTCCAATTTGACGGACAGCTTGCAATCTCATGACATAGATTATAAACTAACGGTGACATAATAATAACCTAAAAAAAACTATATCATTTTGTGGCTATTGTGTCTCCTGTCTGTACTCCTTCTGTGTGTATATTGTGTAACTAGTTTTTGCCAGCGGCTTCGCCCGCGCGGAACTTTCATCCCCTAGTTAACTCCCTTACGGGTTGAATTTCGAAAAATCCTTCCTTATTCCTTGTCTACACTATAAAGGGAACCTCTGTGCAAAATTTCAGCTTTCTAGGTCCAAGGGTTTGGGCGCTTGGCGTTGATGAGTCAGTCAGTCAGTTAGGACTACTCTTTTTATTTATATAGATTGCGGTGTGTACGGATTACGGACATTATAATAGTAAGTAGCAGAGCGACTATTATTCCGTTCTCCCGTATAATACCCTACACATACGGTATTTTAAGGAGGAGGTCATAAATTCGGTATGTTTATAAATATATTTTTTAAATGAATTTTCGGGCATAACTCCGTCATATTATAGACGGATTTGCAAAAATATTTTTTTGTTCGAAAGGGGTTTATTTCGAAATGGTCCCATTTGAATTTCATATAGATCTGATGATGAGTTTCGGAGACAGACAACGGAACTCTTCAAAAAATGACAGCAAATCAACCGCGATTGCTGCTATCGCATAAATATGCATTGTTTTGTTTGGTTGACTTTGAGAATACCCCAAGGATGATGTAATATCGAATTGGTGTGGGGTAGATAATATACCTAACTAAAAATTTAAACATAAAAACTTTATCCAAAAAAAATATACTTTGAATGGGAAAGGCGATGACAAAAAATCAGATACATATCCAAAGACACCGACTTCCGAAATTGTAATTGTAATTGTAGTGTTTTTTCGGAAGTAGGTTATTTTTTATTGCTCGGTTCCTGAGCCTGAGCGAGGCCCAGCAATAGCGTGATGTTAACTAATTTAGGCTATCAAATGCAAAAAAAGATTTTTTCAAATCTTTCTATTCTTGTAACTCACCCGATACTTTTCAATGGTCTTCAAATACGTCTCCACATCGAACTTCGCGAGGTAGACCCCTGTTCTTCCCGTGACGAAGGCAGTCAGTGTCCCCACCAGACCCATGACGTGGTACCAAGGGGTTATCGTGATCCCAATCATTGTAGGATTGATACTTGTTGGCCTGGAGAAATAAAACAATATTGTAATTGTGTAAGAACCGCATTGCAGCAAACCGGCCACATTCAGAGCTGCTAAGTATCCTAAACGCTGCTGGGCCCGGGTTTCAAACCAAGACAGATGACTGGCTGACTGAATGACAACACAAAACCTGCACCCTAATTACGTAACTCACGATTAATCATAATCTGTTTCGTTTTGAAACAGAGCGTTAAACCATAGCTTCATATGTTCGAAAAATGTTTCTGCTCAACAACGTTAATAACGCAATGAATATTGTTGAACTGTCAAAATGAAACAGATTATGTATTATCAATTGTATGTTACGCAATTAGAGTCGCCGGACTTTGAAGTAAACAATAAAAAAAAGGTAAAATAGCAATGCTAATTTACGTTTACGTCACTGTTTTATCACCATACCTAGTGCGAGAGACTGCCTCGTTGGTGCAGTGGTCGCAAGCGCGACTGTTGAACGTGACGACCTGTGTTTGATTCTCACGTCAGGCAAAGTGTTATTGAGGTTTAGAGTCTGGTGTTTCTCAATAGCCCGGAGACTGGATTTGTGGCCGGTTGATGGCATTAAGGTGAATACGCAGTAGTAGAGCGCGAAATTCAAATTTTGTTACGTTTTTTGCAATTTTCAGGTCAGTATCAGGTTGTATCCTGATCAAAATGTGATTTGCGAATATAACAGGTACGTGTTTACAGAATTTAGTCATTAGAATGTCTAATATATCTCTTATAAGTTAGATTTCTTCCACAAGCACTTTTCCATAAGAAATTCTTATGGAACAAATCTAACTTAGAAAGATGTATGATTGATTCTAATGATTATAAATCTGTAAATACGTACATTTTATAGTCGCAAATCATATTTTGATCAAGTAACAAGCTGACACTCACCTGAAAATTGCAAAAAACGTAACAAAATTTGAATTTCGCGCTCTACCACTGCGCATTCACCTTAAGCTCGCCCCCTGTTACATGGGAGTTAAACATAACTGTCGAAATGTGGGTGAACGAGTTATAGGTACACCACTGCCCACCCGTTTGGCGAAACAAGGCGTGATGTTTTGTTATGCACCTAGTGAGTTTTCCTTCAAATTGTTTGCCTACTAGAAAGAGAATCCGCAATTCACAGAATTCCAAATCTATCTATACTTTACTTATATCTATAGGTACTAATATTATAAAGAGATAGAGTTTGAGAGGTTGTAGGGGGTAATCTCTGGATCTACTGAACCTATTTTGAAAATTCTTTCACCAATAGAAAGCCACGTTATTTGTGAGGCTACATATTAACCCGAAAAATTAAAAGACTTTTTCGTGGTAGTCGGATTTGCAAAGTAAGTCGGAGAAAAAACGGTCGAACGAAAACGTTTCTTACAAAGGCTGCCTAACTATGAGAGATATATGATTGAATTCTAGAGAAAAGTTGTAGAACTTGATATTGCCTACAAAAAAGTTAGCGACAGCATAATTTTATTATGTCTAATTTTTATATTTAAGTCACAAACTCAGTACTAACCGATCCACACTCATAATTTCATCACAAGTAAAAATATTTAACGCCCAACGAAGTGGGCACAGGTCAGCTAGTTGTCTTCCAGCCCCCCTAAATGGGTCCAGGGGCGACGGATCTGGGGAAGTCCGTCGCCCCCTACTTCTTAGGACCCGATATGGCGGCGCGTAGTGTTCCACGCGCGCCTCTTTGTGATGTAAGGGGCGAGTTTAACACCTCACTCCCCCCCTAACGCGAGGTGGCCCGCACAGGCGGGCCGGCACTAGCCGGGGATCGCGGAAGTCACTTTTCCGTGATCCGTTCCCGTGATCTCCGGTGCAAGTGTGAGGCGGAACACCGGGGTGGTTTTAGTCAGTAAGAGTCTGACAGGCCCCTCCGCCCTCCCCAGGGTGGAGGACATCCATGAGGATTTCCCCCCGTTATCATCAAATAATAACCTTAAAAAACTTACAAGCAACACGCAGTAATGACATTTAGATGCGTTGACATTACACCTTTAGGCAGCCCAGTGGTCCCAGAAGAATACATAATAAATAATGTATCAGACTGTCCCTGTACTTCCACAGAATGAAACTCTTCATACTTCACGTTTTTAATCTGACCATTATTTTCAAATACCATGTCGTTGTACATTAAGACGCCATGTTGTTTTTCCTCGCCGAATAAGATGAGTTTCTTCACGAAATTCAATGATTTCAGAGTTTTTGCGTGTAACTTGTACATTATTGGAGAGCAGATTATGTATTTTGGTTTTGAAATGTTTGTTACGTGGATTATTTCACCTGAAAGAGAAAAAGAAGCATGAGGAACATGTTTTAAAGCTCACTCATCCGCCATATAAAAGGGAGGATCCCCTGACCAGACGGGTCTGGTGTGTGGTGGGCAACTGCCCGACGATTGATGTCGACGTTGCCGTTGTATTATGCTAGTTGCGCGGTATACCTTCTCTGTTTGCGTGATGCAGGAATTTGCGTGACGTCAGTATAATTCCGCCACAAGTTTAAGTTTTTACTGGCACCGAGATAGATAGAGTTAATTGCAATCTTGGTAGCCGATCAAGCGACAAAAAAATAAATAAAAAATTATAAATGGTAGTACCTATGCCCTAGATACTTTCCTGAATCAACTCATGCACAAGGATCTCTGTTAGTATTATCAGCCTATAATGTGCCCACAGCTGGGACACTCACCTCCTCTATTCGAGAGTGGGCTGTAATCTACCGAACGGACTCAGTGCGGGTTGGTAGATGTTACATGACTTCGAATTCAGGGTTCTAGGACATGCCGGTTTCCTCACGATGTTTTCCTTCACCGTTTTGAGAGCAGTGGTGATTACATTATTAACACAAAGTTAATTGCCTGAATGGGGTCGTACCCACGATCCTCTTAAGCTCAGAAGCTAAGATCGAACCTGGGATTCTAGCCTAAGGGGCCATTCAAGTCACCACCCGCCACCCCCTCGCCAGCAAAACTAAGCAAAGCTCTTACTCCCCCCTCCCATGCTCACGTAAACATTGGTAGCAGACACCTAACGTGTCTGCTCACTTTCTTGTGATTTTGGTATATTGTCATCGTTTTCTTGGAGCCATTCATAGACAAGTAGGGTTGCCATATGTGTTCAAACCAAATACGACTAAATTTTGTAGAAAATCCAAAAGATAATAAATAAATTCTGCTGACGTAATCACCATCCATAGCCCCATACCCCATGTCATCAAAAATAAGCAAAGCAAAGACCCCCCCCGCCCCCCTGTAGTGCTTACGTAATACTTGAATGGCCCCTAACCAGTAGCAATTAGGACCACTAGACCGTCAAAGAGGCCAAGAATCTTCATAATAGTCTCTTTGACTCATATTTTTTTGCTAGAAACCCCTGCTTCAATTCCCTTCATGGTTTATTGGTCGCAAGCGCAGCTGCTGAGCATGAGGTCCTGGCTTCGATACCCAGATTAGGCAAAGCTCATCTTGAGATTGACCTTCAAGGTTCAGTTTAGCCAGATACACACGGTACATACCTTTAACATACCCCGTACTTATAGTAGTCAACACAGCGCCCGCGCAAGCAACTCCCAACACAGCACCCCAGAACTCTTGTCTATTCTCAGACATCAGCCCGATCGTGTCTCCCTTTCTAACGCCCATACGACTGAGCGAGACAGCGAAGTTCATCGCTTGCTGGATCATGTCTCCATAGGTTAGGCGTTCGTCTGTTCCTCCGTTTATCTGGAATTGTTAAAACTCGCATGTATGAGGAGTGAATAGATGATCAGCAGGCTTAGCATGACGTTTTCTATTTCTATGAAGAATAGACAGTGCTTTTTCAATACAAAGTGACATTTCGCTTCTCCATTTTTGAATTGCACCGTAGATATCCTTCTACAATCTGTCATTTTCTCTTTCGTTTCTAACGATCTTTGTCTAGGTTCATAAAAATTTAGACTAGGTACTTATTTCAGAAGAATATTTCTTCCGAAACTGTCAAAATCACACTGACAACAAACTTCCTACTCGACGGCCACAAAGTGCATACGATTATCTACAAAGTCATGATTCGTTTAGAACTCATAACTGGGGGCCATCATTTCAGCCGAAAGACGTCTACTGCTGGACATAGGCCTCCCCCAAGCTCCGCCACTTCGACCGGTTCTGTGCTTTCCGCATCCAGCGGACTCCTGCGGCCCTCACAAGGTCATCGGTCCACCTTTTGGGAGACCTTCCAACTTTACGTCTTCCGGTGCGCGGTCGCCACTCCAGAACTTTTCGGCCCCATCGGCCATCTGTTCTTCGAGCAATGTGCCCTGCCCACTGCCACTTAAGTTTGGCAATTCTTCGGGCTATAGCTATTGCGTTGGTAGCTTGATAAATGGCGTCTGCAGTAAACAGTTGGTATTGTAACCACTTTAATGCCATCCTTATGCCTACGGAATAGAAGTCAAAATCGGTTGAACGGACTGTAAAAAAGGTTTGTTTAAATGTTTAATCTTATAAAAAATGGAGTATTTATAGAGATACTCAATCTGCTAAGCCTTTTCCCAGCTACGTTTGGATCAGCTTCCAGTCTTACTGGCTGGATGCAGCTGAATGCCAATATTTTACATAGAGCACCTGCTTATCTAATCCCCAACCCAATTACTGGGTAGCATAAAACCTCCTGGTAAGACTGGTTGTCAGACTTTCGGGTTCCGTTCCGTTGACGAACCGAACGACTGTCAAAGATCTACGAATGGCAGCCGAGACCAACGGCTTAACTTGCTTTCCAAGGCACGAAGGTACAGAGTGTCTAGAGGCCTAGAGGCAGTGGCGTAACTACAGGGTGGCAAGTCGGCAAAATGCCACGGGCCCCCAGCCGGAAGGGTCCCCGGTCAGAGGAGAATCCCAACTCCCAACATTTATTATTAAACTCTTTCAAGTAAAAGTGTTTAAATAAGTCTTATAAAATAAAAAATACTCTTATTTTTGGTTCTGCTTCTTTATATTGGAGGGGGGGGGGGCATCCAATGCGATGATATTATTACGTTTAGACTGACAAAAGTAATATTGACAATAACGGCCTGTTAGGTGGACCCCCTCGGGCTCAATGTGACAGTGTAAGACCGTAAAACAAAGTATTAATGAATCCACTTAATAAAAAACAATAGATATACCTAAGCCATAATAATTTTATCTGATAACATTTTGTTTGTAAAACGTTATCAGTTATTGTACGGTTTATAGCACTATGTAATAAATGTTTGTTATCTATTATTACGTGATTATTATTTTTTATATTGGAGAAGATATCAAATTATGTAAAAAAAAAGTGACTAAAAGTATCTATAGGTCGCGGAGGAATCTATCTGTGAAGTTAAGCCGTGCTACACGCTCATTCCGTGGATGGGTGACTATTCTTAATGTATCAAGAAATCTCTGCTTTTTGGACTACACACACAGTCGTTTTTTTAAGTATGTAGTGCAACCAGCTGTTTGGCTGTCTGTGGCATCGTAACTCCTCAACGGAAGATCACAGTTTTGATGCGGTTTTTTTTAGGTATCTACAACATAACCGAATGCAGCTGAATACCAGTATTTTACATGTAGCGACTGCCTATCTGACCTCCACTATACAGTTACTGAGTAATAGGATACGCCTTAGTACGTCTGGTGGTCAGACTTCCAGGCTTCTGACGTCCCGTAACGACTTTCAAAGATCCACGAATGACAGCCGGGACCTAGCTTATCGTGCTGTCCGAGGCACGGAGGGAGATCTCGGTATGAGAAGATGGTCACCCATCCACAGACCAACCGCGGCAACGGTTTTTTTTTTATCCGTAGTTAACTCTACCAATGGTTAAAAATAGTAACGAATGGTTAAATTTTAGTAAAAAGAGTTTATTGATCAGGTGTTTGTTGAATCAATGGTCAAATAACTAACTATTAGTTAAAATAATAAACCACCCAATGTTGGAAGGTTAAAAATAATATGGCGGATGGTTCAGTCAAGCTCAACATCTGTTTTGTACATTTTATTGTATACACACAATACAAAAAGATTAATAGTCGAAAAATACAGGGTGTGTACTATGAATGGGTTCAGTACGTGTCTAGACCCCTCTGCGTGGAGATTTCCTGTCAGTATTTTTTTTTTCATTCTTCTGTGTACGCGGTCAAAATGCTTGGAACAGCCCCCTTTTTTATACCCAACGAAAAATTTCCGCGCAGCGTGGTACAAAATCATGTAGGTACCTAAGTACTGACTCCATGGTACTATTATTATAGATGTTGTGCTATTGACTTTAACCAACACTGGAAAATATTCTAAGGAGAGGATTTCGTTTCAATGTAATGCAATCAATATTTAAATAGGACCTATCCTGCCTTAGTTACACATAGGTATATATATCCTAATAGAAATTTCTAATACGTAAGTGATACAAAACAGCTAGCAAGGTTCACAATTCCGGGAAATCCCTGCAACTGCAAAGTAAGGTTTTCCATGGTGCATTTAGTACCTACCTAACTTCAACTAGGTACTCATAATGACTAGATAATCTAGTATCTACATACCATAGCCACATTATTTCTATGTTCCCACATCCGACCCAGAATATAGTCTCCAAAGTTAACATTAGCTGGCACTAAAACACTCTGGGGCCCGTACAAATAGTTAGGGTTCCGTAACATATTGCTTTATACCCGACTGCGACAAGAGGAGAGGAGAGAATGTTTTTAATTAAATAAATTGTAATGAACGAGTGCGTGCGCCGAGTTCACGCGTAATACTAGCGCAAATTGCGATAAGTACCTATGTACACAAATACATATAGCCTAGTAATCTACTAAAGGTTGTAAGCAAGTATTACGTTGTAGATAATTGATAAATTGCTTCAATGCAATGTGTCTTTAAGGTGAACCTAGTCCACATTTTTTGCATACAAACTTTGGGAGTGTTTTACTCCACTGTCTGACATGGCACATCCAAAGAAAAATATGATATCGCTTCATCTCATTATTAATATTATCTATACGGAAACAGAATACTAAAATAAAAACCCATTAAAAGGTTAGGAGCCAACAAAGATTCTTTTTTCTTGCTAATTTTACTTAACTTTGGGCGTGATTAAGTAATAAAAGAAGTGTAAAATCTCCAATACCAAGTCGGTACCGAGAAAGTTCAATTATCGAAAAGTTCAATAAACTTTAGTGGTCATTGATTTATGCATTGGCTTTTTCATAAAACCCGTTCTTCTAAAGGACTTTTCTTAATTTTTTCGCGATTTTTTTTACTATAAATGATCCTGCATCTCACTCAATAATGTTGTGCGTGTAGACTAGCGTGTAACTGCTCATCACTGATACTATCTCTGTCGGACACGAAGCCTGATGAGACAGCGTGATTTTTAGCCAGGCCCACCAGTGAGTTCGAGCCCGCGACTAGGTTCCCCTTAAGAATTATATTGAGGACAAAAAAAGCTTGGAAACCTGCTCCAATTTTTGCAAACTTATACTCTTCGACATTTGATAATTATTATATACACTTTGACATGAATATTTACTTTGAGAAGTATAATATTATTATTGTTTTAATTATTGTGAATGTGAGGACTGTGTGGGTCATGTTTTTATGTTTTGTATTTCATCTCTTTCTCAGTTAGTTTTTAATGTTAATCTGGCAGTTTGAGTACTTTATGCGGCCTACCCAAATGTCCTTTCTTTGGTATTGTTCGTCAAATCGTTGAGCTCCTCAAGTTCTGAGTTGAGCTGCATGATTACTCGTGCACTGAATGGACAGGTCCACTCAATCTGTGTGGTTCTTGTGTGCGTAGTCCCAGCGGAAAAGTGTCGAATTTCGTAATTTCAGTTTAGCAGATATTTAGTGTATGACGTCGTGTATTGTGTATTCAACAAAAACTGATTCCGCTGGGACTACGTCATCCCAGCGGCACTTTTTAAAAAAAATGGACGTACAAGAAAAAAAAATCATTCAATAATTAGTGTGTAACGAGAGGTAAATGTGTATGTTTAAATGAAATTTGTGTGTCAATACACTGCGGAGATAATCAAGTTGCCGCTGCGCTGACGTTTGGCTATTTGATGAAAACCATATAAAACAGTTTACTGCACAGTTGTAATTTTTTACACACGTTGCTTTGAATTTGTGTATAAAGTGTGTGAAAACAGAATTTGGAAAAAATATACCGTTCAGAAGATATACACGTAAAAGTAAAATAAGGTTATTAGGTCCAAGTACTTAAAATAGGAAGTCTAGAGCCTAACTTATAACGTTTATTTGTTTCTTGTAAGGGTCTACAATGTCTTGCCAAGTTTCATTTATGTGCTCTTTGTAATTAATGAGCAATGGCATAATTTATACGACTGGACCACTATATTGTATGACATCCGATTGTAGGATTTTTTTATGGAAAAGAAGAATAAAAAATATGGAGATATTTAGTGTATTAATGCAACTATTCGCACGTAAAATTTCAGCTCATTACACTAAATAATTAAAGAGATATAATAAAAATACCAGAACGACCGCAATACGTGGATAAACCGACCAAGTTTGAGATGCTACGAAAAAGCGGCCGTGCAGTATATAGAGCTAACGTTCTAAAATTTCCAGTATATTATCGGTATTGTGTTTGATAGTTTCGTACAGGTGTGTACACAATAGTTTAGCAGAAAATAAAACAAACTACATTAACTTTGCACTATCAAAAGTATTTACAAGTTAATGACTAATTAAAATTAAAATAAAACAACATTAGAGAAATTAATAACATTGATAGAAGAATCAGTTCTTTTATTAAATATAAAAACAAATATATTGCCTACTGTAAAAGCCATAGGTGCCTTAGTAGGTAAGTAAATCTTAGGTTTTACTAGTAAATTTTCGGGAGTTGGTCTTCTCGGTCGAGCTTTTACAGCAACAAATATATCATACAATCGCAGATCAGTAATAATTGACTCAAGTGTGAAAGTAGATTTATACCATTCGACGTTTGAAATGACTACTGGAGTTAATGTTGTTTTTGATTCGTCATAGACCTCGTCAATCGCTTTTGATCAGGCGTGATCGAGGTCAAGAGCAGGCCCAATAATAAAAAATAATGTTTTTTTTTTACTAATTATTAAATGGAATTGTACCGTGTAACATCTAAATATTTGTACGCTGGAAGCAGCAGAATATTAAGGACATAATAATTATCTACTGTTACAATTTTTTGTAATATTCTGACAAATAAATGCATTTGTTAATACAGATGTAATTATTATTGTAATCATTTCGTAAGTTTAGGAAAAAAACAAGTGACTAACTAGTTTAATCACGAAAGCTATTAGTTACTTGTACAAGAATTGTGTGCCCACCTGTACCAATTCAATAATGGTACAACACTGGAAAATTTAGAACGTTAGCTCTATATACTGCACGGCCGCTTTTTCGTAGCATCTCAAACTTGGTCGGTTTATCCACGTATTGCGGTCGTTCTGGTATTTTTATTATATCTCTTTAATTATTTAGTGTAATGAGCTGAAATTTTACGTGCGAATAGTTGCATTAATACACTAAATATCTCCATATTTTTTATTCTTCTTTTCCATAAAAAAATCCTACAATCGGATGTCATACAATATAGTGGTCCAGTCGTATAAATTATGCCATTGCTCATTAATTACAAAGAGCACATAAATGAAACTTGGCAAGACATTGTAGACCCTTACAAGAAACAAATAAACGTTATAAGTTAGGCTCTAGACTTCCTATTTTAAGTACTTGGACCTAATAACCTTATTTTACTTTTACGTGTATATCTTCTGAACGGTATATTTTTTCCAAATTCTGTTTTCACACACTTTATACACAAATTCAAAGCAACGTGTGTAAAAAATTACAACTGTGCAGTAAACTGTTTTATATGGTTTTCATCAAATAGCCAAACGTCAGCGCAGCGGCAACTTGATTATCTCCGCAGTGTATTGACACATAAATTTCATTTAAACATACACATTTACCTCTCGTTACACACTAATTATTGAATGATTTTTTTTCTTGTACGTCAATTTTTTAAAAAAAAATGCCGCTGGGATGACGTAGTCCCAGCGGAATCAGTTTTTGTTGAATAGCTCCTCAATGGCTGGCTGCACAAATTTTTATTTACCATACACAATTACACGACGTCATACACTAAATATCTGCTAAACTGAAATTACGAAATTCGACACTTTTCCGCTGGGACTACGCACACGTGGTTCTTTCCCCAAAATACCATTTCAGACACCAATCCACATTGTCTTCACATGACCAAGAATAGTCTGGACTTAAAAAGAGACTGTGACCTCTGAGTTTGTTTCGGCCTTTCTTCTCCAGAGTAGTCAGATAGGAAACGCCTACCTCATCTAGTTTAAAAAAATATGATTGACGTGTAAAAGTGTTTGTACAAACCTACTACTTTTATTTCTGTTAGAAATCAAATCATTTATCATTTATAATCGATAATGCAAACAGACTGCGCCTTGGTGAAAAATATGTACAGTCACCAAAAGATACAAGGAACCAGGTTTGTCGGATATAGTTGAATTTAGCAAGAATCCGATGGATGTTTTCGAATGAAATTTAATTTGGTAAATGAACTGTTTGTTTTCTATTACTTTTATTTTATTCCAAAACATCCAATTCTTTTGGTGACTGTGAAAACTAGACCTTATCCAGTGGAGAAAAACCCCTTTAACCCAGCATCTGAGAGGTAGTTAAGACGGATATGCTGATAAGGTAGTAATAAAAATAAAAGTCGTGTAGATTACATAATATTGTTTATATATCATTTATTACATAGTGCGGCGCAATCACGCGAGATAGCTGTATGTGTCCTTCTCGCCCTCCGTGCGCTCTAAGTACTCCTTCTCGATCAGGATGTCGATACATTTCTGAAAAAAAAAAAACGATATATTGTATGTTAGGTTTGCACACACTGTAGGTATTTATTACGAGAAGGGATACGTCAGACTCAAACACCGGTTAGAGACACACTGTTTATTCAACATGGCGGGTCGCGCAACAGGCCCGTCGCTTGGCCAAGGTATCATACAGCCTATGCCCAACACAACATCTCCCCACCCTAGTTAACAAACCCCCAAACGAATAATAAGATACAATAATATATGTACAATCAACAGTAGTAATACAACTAAACAGAAAATATACAGTTACAAATAGGGTGCATAATACAACTAAACAGAAAATATACAGTTACAAATAGGGTGCATAATACAACTAAACAGAAAATATACAGTTACAAATAGGGTGCATAATACAACTAAACAGAAAATATACAGTTACAAATAGGGTGCATAATACAACTAAACAGAAAATATACAGTTACAAATAGGGTGCATAATTAACCCTTGGTACGTTGCGCAGGAGCCTGCTTGGACACCTAGAAATCGGTGTCCCCTGACTATTTTCCCCAACCCCTTCTTCCCCCGTTTGAAGTTGATGCTCATACACCCCAGCTGTCAAGTCATCGTCCTCTATGCTACAAGAGTGAGGATCCCTTACATTGGTAACCATTTGGTTTTTGTGTTTTCGTTCGTTGGTAGATGGTATTACACTCATTTTTGAAAAGTGTCCTAATTACATTCTAAAGTGCTAATAATCTTTATTTTTTTACTTTTACTCTATGCTTCGAAAGTACTCCATAAGGCAAGTTGTTCTGCCGCGGGAAAACAACCATTAAAATTTCTCGTTGTATGAATGAATTAATGACAGTGACAGTTGTTTAGACTGACGGCTGCTGGTGACTAAATCGCTATCCTGTATACAACGTCTCGACATCAATCGTCGGGCAGCAGGCCGTCAGACAACACCCGTCTGGTCAGCGGGAAGGGTGGAACCCCTTCCCATTTCTATGGAGGATTAGTTATCTTTACACCCTATTCTTCATAGCACTATAATCTATAAGTTCAGGTTCCTTCACGATGCTCTCCTTCACCGATTGTCACTAACTGTAGCGCCACTACAGAAAAATACTTCGCAACAATATCTAAAAACACAAAAATAATAGTTTAAAAAACTAAAAAACTCGCTTTAAAAACCAAACTAAATAAGGAGAAAATAATTTAATTCAATTAAAAAGCGTGGGGTGCTTTTTGAGGTATTTTTATAATCACATAATGTCAAGCACCCCACGCTTTTTAATTAAATTAAATTATTTTCTCCTTTTTTAGTTTGTTTTTTAAAGCGTGTTTTTTTAGTTTTTTAAACTATTATTTTTTGTGTTTTTTTTTAATTATTGTATTGTCATCGGTCCTCGATAAGTTTACAAAGTCTAAATGAAATCTGACCGTTTAAAGTGGGTCAAAATAGCGTCCAAAGGAGTCGGTTACAAAAAGCTAATATAAAGCGTGTAAAAAGAGAAGTGGCGCCATCTACAACAGGCGAACTACGCAAGACTCACGTCACACAAAATCCTGCATCGCGCAATCAGAGTTTACCGCGCGACTCTCATAGGTACAACATCCCGATATCAACCGTCGGGCAGTTGCCCACCAGACAACACCCGTCTGGTCGGAGGATCCTCCCTTTACCAATAGAGTATGAGCGAACTTTACACCCTGTTCCTCATACCTTCTAAACTATCTATAAATTGAAAATTGAGTTATTCTCACCTTGATGACTGGCACTCGTGGCTTGAAGCGCGAAGATAGCTGGTTGAGTACTTCCACCACTAAATGCTGGTGTTTTAGCGTTTTGCGGGTCTTCATTATCCTCACTATTGCGGCCTGGGAACAACAACAAATACGTTATTTTTCTTCAGTTTATGGAGGTTTTTTTATTCGTCTCACATATAATTCTTTCTCAAAACTAAGTTTTAAGTATGAATGTCGATGGCTATAAATGTAGGGGGAGACCAAAGAAACGACAGATGGACTGTGTGAATGATGATATGGTTAGAAAGGGTGTGACTACGGAGATGACGACTAATAGAGAAGTGTGCGGGGAAAAGACATTGTGGCGTCTACATAATCCCGAATCCGGACCCTTGAGTACGGCTCTGTACAGCGGTACAGTACCATGCGGGGCGAAGGAGCGTAGGTCACCTAGAAATCCCGTTATATTTAGTGCGCGCGCGAAGCCGCGCCAATCTCTCCGACCCAGACGACCCCATTACTCTCCTCCAAGAAAGCAATAGGGCCACCAGTACAGCTCGCTCACACAAACAAGCGTCCCTTGCTCGTTAAAGCGCCAGCCCGCGCCGCAGCTGAGCTAGTAAAGTTAAATTCCCCGATTGCTAATAATAATCATGATAATGTGATCCAGCCTGTCTCCACTTGCTGTCCCCCTGTGACGCCCTGAGCCGAGGCCCGTACCCCATAGGGGGTGCCCTCAGCGTGCAGTTGCTTAGTAATCTAAGCAGTTTTACGCCCCTGACTGGTGGCTTTAAGTTTTCTTAAGGCAACCACAGGAAAGTCCGGTTGAGCAGTCACGGCCTCTCAAGGTCAACTGCGAGATGCCAAACAAAAAATTTACGCCGCGCCAGTGCACCCAGATCGTCTTAACGAAGGCACGTAGTACTTTGTCTTAGCCATCCGTGTTTATAAACTCGCTCGTCAAATCACTATTGTCTTGTATAACTTGGCTTCAGTTCTACCCTATCACTCTAATCGTTTCTTCTTCGTTCTTACGTCTGTAATAATCATCTACCCTAATTAATATAATAGGGTAAACAAAGAGATATATGAAGGAAAAGTTTTTATTCAGTGCGCACACTGTAACCATGAATTCAGCTTATCATTGTAGACCCCCCAGCGCAGAAATTTTTCGTTGGTTATAAATAAAAATAACAGCTGTTCCATACATTTTGACCGCTTAGGTATTGCACTTTTCTATGAAACAGCTGTTTTTTTTTTTTTGTAAAACCGACGAAATATTTCTTAGCTGGGGGGTCTAGAATGATATGCTGAATTCATGGTTACAGTTGCGCACTGAATAAAATCTTTCCTGTATATACTCTAAGCAAGCACATGTATGTAAAAAAATCTAACAAATTGGATAAAATAATTTACTGAAGATACTGAGGTCAGTCGTTACGGGTCGTTAGAAGCCCAAATATCTGACCACCAGTCTTACCAAGGGGTATCGTTGTACCCAGTGGGTTGTGGAGGTCAGATAGGCAGTCTCTTCAGCTGGTTAGACTGGAAGCTGACTCCAACATAGTTGAAAAAAAGCTAGCATAATCATCTGATGTAGTTTACGTTTAGCAGATGAACGACATGCGTTTTCGGGGACTGTCTTATGTAACTTTTGATGTTCGTAAAGTGCTGATTCTCAACCCAATTATAATAAATGACATTTGATTTTACCTGAATGAGCATCTTCCGGTCCTCCTCGATGTGTTTGTGCGTGGCTTCCTGCTCCACCTTCAGCTCCGTCTTCAGCGGGATGTTTATGTTCACGCGGAGTTTTTTGCTTTTACAGAATTAATATTTGATTACTAGCTGACCTGACAGACGTTGTTCTGTCTTAACTATGAATAATGAATTCGCATTGGTATAATTAATGCGGAAGTTTCTTATTTTTAACCGACATCAAAAAAAGGAGGACTGTTCAAAATTATCTCAACAACTAAGAAAATTAAACTTTATCTCAATTGGATAAAGTTCTTGTAAGAATGACAGTTGTCATGTACTGTCTTCATTCTGAAACATTCCTTGTATCATTGAGTTAATATTAAATTTTCATAATAGGGTATTACACTCATTTTTGAAAAGTGTCTTAATTCGATTCTAGAGTGCTAATAAACCACTAAAAAAACACAACATTTTTATTTAATCGATTAGTGCCATAAATATGCATTAAAATTTTACATTTTCAAATTTCGCGCGTAATTTGTCAAAAACGCTGGACACAGTAGATGCCATATTGCTCTGTGGGTATGACGTCAGTTTGCTAAAAACAAATGCGCTGATATTTTGTATGACAATTGTTTATAATAAAAAAAATGAGTTATTTTACTACTTAGCGTTGGTTTGCTGTTCCTGAATGCAAAATATTATTTAAATAAAAATTACTTAGGTTACGAAAATAATAAAAGTACAAAGTTGCTCAGTTGACATGCCGTATGACGAAATAACATGGTGACTACTATTTCATGGTGTTCAAACACAGATTAAAAAAACTGAAATCTTTAAATTGTATTTTAAAATTTATTTTGTTGTTTCATGAACTAAAACTAACATTTTCCGACTGCATTTTGCCTAAACTATCTCAATAATATATTTTTAGATTTTTTTCTCGTATAGAGTAAAATACCCTATTGTTTAGATCATTTTCAACTATCTGTTCGTCCCGATATTATTGACGCTGACTGTAACAGGTTTCGTGACGATGTACCTGCCACAATAGCAACTTTATAATATAAAATGTTGTATACTCACTTCTTATAACCTACATACAGATCGACGACGGAAGCCTCGGATAGTTCAGACTCGTCGTCCGTACAGACCAGCAGCTTCGCTTTCAGCAGGATTTGTAGCACCTGACGATGGAAAATATAGTGTTAAGAACAGTTGAACAGCAGCTTGCTGTGTTTCGTCGATGCGTGGGAGTATCAGTGCCAAGAACAAGAGCGAACAGGCATTTTCTGGGCACGCCCGATCCATTATAGACCTCATCAATCGCTGGAAAGCGATGGAAATCAGGCGTGATCGAGCTCAAGAGCTGGCCCATTTAGTAGGTAATAAAAATAAAGTTATTCAATCAATAAAATAATATGAAATAAGATGATAGATACTGTTTCTTTTTTTTTAATACAATTTTGTACATTTGTGTACCATGGAGAAGAATGTGCAAGAAAATGTTGGACCGTAGACACTCTTTTAAATCAAAATATGGTTACACAATATTGGTTACAGTCAGTTCAACCATTTTGAATGTAACATAACGATCCAACACACACGCCAGTGAGACATTTTGTATGTTTATGGTAGGTAAATAAATGATTTATTTCTGTAAGTAGGTTTGTACAGACGCCAGCACATCAAGCTACCCCAAACTATCAAATTTTCCCAATTGAACATGAACCTTAATCTTATGCGATAAAGTTGAAAATCTATCTATGAAATATGACAGATTGAGGTAGCTTGATATGGTGGCGTCTGTACAAACACTTTTACACATCAATCATATTTTTTTCCTATCCGACTACTCTGAGATGGGTCAGTCTCTTTCAAAGTTCAGAAATAATCTTGTTTAGATCATGTGAAGACCATGTAGATTGGTGTCTGAAATGGTCTTTTGAGGAATGAACCACACAGATTAAATAGACCTGTCCAGTCAGTGCACGCATTTGTCAGTAACCGTGCAGTTCAATTCGAAACATAAGGATCTCAACGTAACATCAACCCTCACACTTGTGGATTTTGAGCTATACCTGTACAAGGAAGTCCCCTTTGATCCCGGTGTGCTGCTCGAGCTGTCCGACGGTCCAGGACGTGTTGTCGTTGTACTGCAGGAGCACCGCCATTTGGAACGTGCTGGCTTGCAACGTGTATCTGGAAAGGTAATGTGATTGTTAGACGTAGGATAATTTTTTTTTTAAGTGTATATTCACAGATTTTTTTTTAAGGTTACATTTACCTCCGCCAAACTGCATAGCAGTTTGTTGGCAGACGTAGCTCCACTGTTGTACATTCCCAATGATTAAAATTATTTTATTATAATGACACTTTTTCACCTAGAAACTACACTTGCATTCTGTTGCATTCCTTAAAGGACCATGGGGGATTTTGTATGAATCCCGTCCCCAACCTACAACAGTCATGGGATACATGTCAATTTGTTCATTGGGACCCAAAAAAGCCTATAGTACCAGTATTAGTTGCAAAAACCACTGGGATTATTTATAATAAAAAAAATACTTTTCCGCAAAAATGTATTAATTTTTCAGAAATCAGAAATCAGAAAGCTTTATTTGTAAACATAGGTCAAATTACAATAGTTTGCGAGATGTTACAGATAGGTAGATCCTCCATGTTTTGCCCAAAGGCGTACAAATATATTTAATTACACAAATACATTGTCGAATTTATATAAAAACAATATTAATAGGTACATGCATATCAATACAAATTGCAGAAAATAGAATAAATTTCATTACATGTCAAATAGAATAGAGTTACATGCCATAATAATGCTATTTATTGTCAAATAAAATTCTAAATCGTCAAAATAGGTGAGATTATGTACAATTTTCTGAAGCAGTAACCATAGAATTGTCGTCCAAATATTCCTGTAGTGAGTAATAGCATTTATTTATCAATATTCTTAACAGTTCTGTTTTAAAATGGTCCAGACTTAGCGTTTTTATTTTTTCTGGTAGTTTGTTAAATATTTTTTTGGCCATACAGAACGTACTTTTATTCATTAGTGCAGTTTTGCCATAGGTCACTTCGAGTTCTGACTTATTTTTATCGCGTAATTTTCTGTAGTAACTTTTAGTAGCTATTTTGTATGATGAAATTTTAGAATAATTTTTTCCACAAACGAAAAAACATATTTCACGTAAACATGACACTTATTTCAAATCTGTTGGATGGTGGGGACGTTTCTTCTCATCATCCTTTAAAACAAACATTTATCTACAGTGAGGCTTTCACAATATAGGTATATTAAATAGGTACTTATGTATTTTATTTTTAAAGGAGGTTTTTCTGATGCAATCGTTTATATCGACTGGAAGGTTATTAAAAATAGTTGGGACTAAAATATTTAAGAAGAAGAAGAATCGTACAAAATGAGAATTGTTTGTATCATAATCAATTTAGTTTTGCTCTTTTCTCAACTATATTGGCTGCCGGCTTCTAGTTCAACCGGATACAGCTGGACACTGCTATTTTAAATGTAGCGACAAACTGACAAGCTGTAACCACTGTACGTTAGTATTTGAGTGGATTAATCAACTGACTGGCTGAATCGCTGCAGGACTTGCAGCAGATGCTGAACGACCTAGTTGACTCTTCTGTATGCATTGGTCTCCGGATGAACTTGGACAAAACTCAGGTTATGTTCAACGATCACGTTGCTCCGAGACCGATTGCTCTCAATGGCGGTGCTCTCAAGGTTGTTCGAGAATACGTTTACCTCAGGCAAACTCTGCAGTTTGGTAAGAACAGCTTTGAGAAAGAGGCTAACAGAAGAATTCAGCTGGGTTGGGCAGCATTTGGGAAGCTTCGTCGAGTCTTTTCGTCGCGTATTCCGCAGAGCCTGAAGACTAAAGTCTTCAACCAGTGTGTCCTACCTGTTATGACCTACGGAGCCGAAACGTGGACACTCACGGTACGGCTGGTCCATGAATTCAAGGTCGCTCAGCGAGCTATGGAACGAGCTATGCTCGGAGTATCTCTGAAAGATAGAATCCGGAATGAGGTGATCCGGCAGAGAACCCAAGTTGTCGACATAGCTCATAGAATTAGCAAGCTGAAGTGGCAATGGGCCGGCCATATTAGTCGTAGAACCGATGACCGGTGGGGTAGACGTGTTCTTGAGTGGAGACCGCGAATCGGAAAACGTAAGGTAGGACGCCCTCAGGCTAGGTGGAGTGACGATCTTCGCAGGGTTACTGGTAGCAACTGGATGAGAGTTGCCGAGAATCGAGTTAAATGGCGTGAAATTGGAGAGGCCTATGTCCAGCAGTGGACTGCTGTAGGCTGATGATGAATCAACTGAATTGAATGCTTGATTTTCACTATTTTTTAACTTACGAAAATAAAAGGACGAGGTTCTCAAATCGACGCGTGTATTTTTAAGTATTGCTATTGGTCAGTCCGGCCCCACGTCATCCTGGAATGCGAGGCCGTGGCTTCTCAACGCGAAGAAATCCTCGGAACAGTGAGGTCGCTCCGCGAAGCCTGTGAAGCTCCCAGGAAGCTTCTGTGCTTTTGGGCGGAGCAAGGCTGGCTTTGCTAGCCAGAATCCCCACGCACAACGGACCGAATGGGAGTCTACGTGCGGAAAAGGGAGTCCCATCATCATCATCATCATTGGTCAGTCCGGCTGGATCTCTCTACGACATACCCACCTGTTTTTAAAGCAGTTAGTGACGAGCTCGCCCTTGGACATGTTGTAGAGCCAGTTGAGCTTGCGGCCAGAGTGCTGCGAAGAGTAAAACGTTGTGAACCTGTGCACTGAACGCTCCAGCTGGAATATAGAATAATACATGCGTTATTAGGGGTTTACATAGAGGGTGGTATAAGACCTCGACGCGCAAACTGAAACCATGAATAGGGTATTACACCCATTTTTGAAAAAGTGTCCTAATAGATTCTAAAGTGCTAATAAACCACAAAAAAAAACACAAAATATTTATTTAATCGATTAGTGCCGTAAAAATGCATTTAAATACTACATTTTCATATTTCGCGCGTAATTTGACGAAAACGCCGGATGCAGTGGACGCCATATTGCTCTATGGGTATGACGTCAGTCTGCTGTGTAGACAAATGCGCTGATATTTTATATTTTTTTTTTTTTTTTTTTTTTTCCCTTGTCCTAAGGTTCATCAATAGAATGAACCCTAATCTTATTACAATCTAGCCTTTTAAATAGACTAATAAGTAATTAAATTATAACCTAAACTACTAAATTGTCTTTACTAAGAATGTGTCCAATAGCACTTTTCTTATTGTCTCTATTAAGGCGAATACACTTCATTCTTGTGTTTGTTTGGCACTTTTGTACTTTACACTATTCACTAACACTAAACACTAACTCGAACGGTTTTGTTCTTTTTAGTCTTCTTACTATATTTGTGTGATCGAGAAGCTGGATTGCTTCGACGTTCACATGCTGATGAAGCCTCTTTTCGTGAGCTTCTGCAAATTTCTGGATCACTTTATCGATGAACTCAACTTTTAGATCCCGATGGAGGTCATCATTTCGTATGTACCAAGGTGCATTTACAATTTCCCTTAGCACTTTGTTCTGGAATCGTTGTATAGTTAATATATTGGTCTGTTTGGTGCAGCCCCACAGCTGGATACCATAAGTCCAAACTGGCATCAGGACTTGTCTGTATAGCAATAATTTGTTTTGCACGGACAGCATGGAGTTTCTTCCAAGCAGCCAATACATTCTTTTGAATCGGTGGTCGAGTTCATCTTTTTTCTTCTTAACGTGGGCTTTCCAGCGTAACTTTGCGTCAAGGGTCATCCCGAGATACTTAGCTGTATTCTCGTATGGTACTAGTTTATTGTTAATGTAAACTGGAGAATACTGATGTTTTTTGTTGGAAAAGTCTATGTGAACAGATTTGGATTCATTTAGTTTAATCTTCCATTTTTTGGTCCAGTTATAAACTTGATTTACAGCCATTTGGACCTTTTCCACTGCTTCTTCGTGGCTGTTACCCACAGCCATTATGGCTGTATCATCAGCAAAGGTCCCAATCGTGTTTTGCTCTAATTCAGGAATATCGCAAGTGTATAGTAGGTACAGGATCGGACCTAATACACTTCCTTGCGGTATGCCAGCATTAATTTGTTTCAGTTCTGAGTAGGCGTCTTCTTGTCTTATTCTAAAGGCTCTGTTCAGAATGTAGGATTCTAATATATCTGCAAACTGCTTTGGTAACAGACTTTTCAATTTATTTATAAGGCCTTCATGCCATACTTTGTCAAACGCTTGTGCCACGTCTAAGAATACAGTAGCACATACTTTCTTGTCTTCAAGGGCGTTTTCTATTACATTTGTGATCCTATGCACTTGATCGATGGTAGAGTGTTTTTCTCGAAAACCAAATTGGTGCTCTGGTATGATGTTTTTATTATCTATTATTGGATTAAGCTGTTTGAGTAACAGCTTTTCAAACAGCTTGGACATGATTGGTAGTAAGGAAATGGGCCTATATGATGATGTTTCGTGAGCCGGTTTTCCTGGCTTGGCTATCATTATTACTTCAGCCACCTTCCATACGTCTGGTACAAATTTTAGCCTTAGTGCAGCATTGATAAGGGTTGTTAACTTAACCAGACCTTTTCTTGGTAGGTTATATATTTTATATGATAATTGTTTATAATAAATAAATGAGTTATTACTATACTTATCGTCGGTTTGCTGTTCCTGAATGCAAAATATAATTTAAAAATAAATTATTTTGGTTAAGAAAATAATAAAATTACAAAGTTGTTGAATTGACACGCCGTATGAAATAATAACATGGCGGCTACTATTTCGTGGTGTTTAAAAAAACTGAAATCTTTGAACTGAATTTTAAAATCGCCACGCTTGGCAGGCGCGTTGGCGATCGCAGTATGGTGGTAAAATGCATAGAGAACGCTGCTGCCCATTCTCTAGTAAGTCCCTTATTCGCCTTCTACGACACCCACGGGAAGAAATGGGATGGTGACACCCACGGGAAGAAATGGGATGGTGCTATTCTTTTACGTCCGGCACCAAACAGAACCTACTAAAAAAACTACTACGTACCTACCTTTTACCTACGTAAAACTACTAAATACTAGACATGGGTAGCTCATGAGCTAATGATAGAAAAGAGGTAGCTCTTTTTGATGGACGTCGCTCTCGCTCACTCGCTCCCTCGCTAAATAGCTCACTAGCTCAGTTAGCTCACTCGGACTCCCTACCTCAGTACTGAAGTACTGAAGCGAGACACCAATGACCGACCGAAGTTACCGGCCGAACGGCTCATTCGGTTCGCTTCGGAATACTTCGGATGGCATCGTTCGTTCTTCCAACAATAGCTCTCCGATGCAATACGTCATTGTAGACTATCATGCGACATAAATAACTGTAAATCTATCTTTATGGCCACTGCTTCAAAGTAGAAAATACTTTGGCACTTTATAAAAGGTTCCTTTTTATAATGTGTCAAAGTATTTTCTGCATTTTTTTTTGCGAGTTGTTTACGTAAAGTCATAACATTATAATTATAAACAAACAGAAAACCTTATTTAACTTAACTCCAAACTTCCAAAAAGCTATTGACAATGACTATCGAGCGAGCCGAGTCGTTTCCTTCGACGCGCGTGCAGCGTAAGTCAAATGAGCTAACAGTCGGCGTCTGAGTCACTAAGCTATAGAAGAGCTAGTGAGCTAGAAGAGTGATATAGCTCTTTAGAGTGAAAGAACGAATCGCTTTTTCTTTTCAGTGAGCTATTTCGACCATGTCTACTAAATACTGTTATCCTGTTTCTCAGTCTTTCAATAATAAACCGCAACACCCAATAACATTTTCTCCGACCCAAGAATCAAACCCGTCTCATCATTAGTTCTGTAAGTAGATTTATGTGGTAACCCATCCAAGATTTATCTTGGCTAACTTACTTCAGTGGGCAGCTGGAAGCACGAGGACTGCTGGAAGGGCCAGGAGCCAGAGGACAGCACCTGGATGCTGAAGTCGATGTGCAGCGGTTGTTCAGAGCTGTTCGACATGTGCTTGCGGAAGTTTTCGTTTAAGTCCTTTGATACGCCTATGTCCTGTTGATTTGAAAAGGGAAAGATTTAAGACCTATTTGGTTGGCTCCATTGATTTACAAAAGTAACTCAAAACTGTCCACAATTATATTTCAGTGGTTATAGTTATGATCAGAGATCGGATATTCGGATGCATATTCACCTAAAGTTGAGATGTTGGCTAACATGAAATGCGCTTTTGTATCGAAAAAGTCTTAATTTAATTAAGTAATTTTTGTTTTGACTAATACAAACCACCCCTCCTCCAGTACATACACATATTTGTAACGGGTTAAACATTAATTTTAAATTAATACACATCTGAATAGTTATGCAATCCAAGAATGCCGGGGTTTTTAATAAATATTACAAATAATTTATAAAGCCGCTTCCATACTTTCATAGCTAAAAATTATCTTTAGGTAAATATGCATCCGAATATCCGATCTCTGGTGATGTAGTATGGCAACTGAATTGGCAGGTATTACGTTTAGTCGGATAACCAGACTTTGACAACGCTCTCAACAATTGACATTTACGATTTTGCGAGTGAGTTTCGATTTTGTTAAATTGTGTTATTATAGCTAGCAAAATAATTGATGATACAACGGAACGATTTATTATTATTAATGTGACAGATAGTTCATCAGATTCTGATTCAGAATAGAGCCTATTATTATATGACTAAATAATATGATCTTAACATTTGATTTAAAAGGTTTTGCATCTATGAGTCACGTGGTTTTTTTGTTGTTTACGTTTATTTAACTACCTAAACCTATGGAGTATAGACTAGTCGAAAAGTGAGCAACCATTATAATACAACTGCGGCAGCTTCCGCGCGCTTTTTCACATGTTTCCGCAACTTTTATAAGAAAATATGGTCGCAAGGTTACGGTTGTGCAGGGGCGCGGGCGGTGGGGCGGGGAGATATTTGTTTCCGTTTCTGCTTCTGCTACGACACTTCCGTTGCATCACTATTTTTCAGTCGGGTTTTAATTTTTGAAATGACTTTTTTTTTAATTATTTTGGGGTTATATATATCTAATACCTTTAAACGAGAAATTCTTGATGTATATAATATATATAATCTAAATCTCGGAAACGGCTCCAAGGTTTGGGGGGCGATAAATCGATCTAGCTAGGTGTTTTTTTCTCGGTCATCTAGATATTATTTTTGAAATGTGCAAATTAAACCCTTTCATTGAATACCCAATATGCCACCATAAAAAGGGGGCGCTGTATTCCATTTAATGTGACGTCACATAGCCTATAAACCACGCACAATAATTTGTCAAATTTTTATAAGTAGAGTAGATTCTGTCGGTTTATGCGAACATAAATGTGTGAATCAGCTCATTTTTATTTCACGATTTCAGGGTTGATCCCAATGTAAAAGTTATTCATAATGATGAGTACAATGACCCTTTTAAAGGATTAAAACGATCAAAATGTAGATCAAAATAAGAACTCTCCTTTTTGATTCGATCCGCCGTAGTCGGGTACAAATAGTGACGTTTTCGAAATAATAAAAAAAAATTGTGTAAATAATTACCTGGAACATTCTCTGTAATTTGCTTGTGTACTCGAATCCGCATGCCTGCTTCAGTTTTGAGATCATTGATGCCTGCGAACAAAAACAAATCACTACTTAATACGCATACAAGTTCTTCTAACTTAACAGACAGCTATGCTGCAGGATTAGCAAGACGTTTTCTATTTCTACGAAGATAGACAGTGCTTTTTCTATAGAAAGTCACATTTCGTTTCTCCATTTGTGACATAGCACTGTAGATATCCTTCTACAATCTGTCATTTGGTCTTTCGTTTCTAACGATCTTTGTCTAGGTCCTTATAAATGTAGACTATTTCAGAAGAATATTTCTTCCCAAACTGTCAAAATCACACTGACAACAAACTTTCTACTCGACGGCCACAAAGTATATACGAAAATCTACAAAATCATGATTCGTTTAGAACGCATAACTGTGATAATTAATAGAAAACATAGCTATCTTCTCCTATTGTACATCATGTAGTTAATAGTCATGTCTATTCTTCCGTCGACAAATCGGTGCTCGTGCTAAGCCTGCTGCTGGGGAGTTTGTTGCGCAACTTCTTCTTCCCAGCTAAAGCACTAGGAAGTGGTGAAGGGTGGGCGTGCCGGGGGACTGTCTTATGAAATTTTGACGCTCAAAACGAGCTGACTCGCTGACTCTCAGGCTCTCAGCCTAGTTTGAATAAATGACTTTTGATTTTGATAAGATAAGATTTATTTATTTGTCTAAACATTGTATACATACAAGAACATGCCAGATATTAGATACATCGTTTGAGTCCATTCATGTTTAGCCGTAAGTATCGGCGTACAAATATTTCCATAACATTAAAAAGAATTACCAATAAAAATAAAAATACCTGGAATAGGCACTTTCATAGTTTATAATTGAGAAACTTAACAATTAGAAATTATTTTATATTATTATGTTAAAATTCCATATTCATATAAATTTAATCTAGTGTCAGGAAAAGATAAAATTATTCAATCAAAAAAAACTTTTTCGTCTATACAAATACATTAAAGAAACAGCATATTGGAAAAGTGTATTTTCCTGCCCGTATAGCAGACTGCTGGTGTATGCTGTAAGAGGGGCTTGTGCGTAACTAATAACAGCCGCATGGGTCGATCGATTTAGTTAAGCTACGCTTCCCGTGGTGCGGCCATTTTTTTTATACAAAGACCTCTTAACACGTTAAAGAGTGTTTTCCCTACGCGGGCTGGCAACGGCGCATTTATAGCGGTTTGTCGTGTATTGTTGTTTATTTCATGAAATACAAACAAAAGTAAAAAAAGAATTCAACCATGCACTAGATCGTTGGTATTTTCAAGTTTGTACTACCCACGCGAGCAAAGCAGAGGGCAGCATATAATATTTAAATAAGTCCTTACCTCTGCATCATCGCTGGCAGACATGTGTTGCACCAGTCGCTTCGCCAGCATCTTGCTGTAGAATTTCTGGAACACGTCCTTGTCTTCAATGTATTTGAACACAACCATCTGGAAATAACAGGAAACATTATATTATTATGGGGTTAAATATAATGACCACCATAAAATGCTTTGATACCCTTAGTTCTTTTACCAAAAATATAAACTTGACACCAGAAAAATAAATTCTAAAATTACAATAGTACTTACTAGCTATTTTAGTCACGACTGCACTTTAAATTGTATTCGAACACCAAATGTAGTAAATGATCACCAAATCTTAGTGAGCAAATTAATGCACTATTTCTATCTAAATAAACCACTGTCATTGTTAGGTTAGGTTAGGTTAGTTTATTTGGAGTCATTTTGCCTAAACCGGATAGCGAGATGTTAAAACTTTGGTTATAATTTTACATTAAGATGCGGGTTTAATTTTGGTGATCATTTACTATTTTTGTCTGTTACATGTTAATATATCTGGTGGTAAGTTAAACATAAGCCTATTATTAGTACGGCAGCAAGGACAATATTGTGCATTATGAGTAAATGAGAAATATTCGACTTTTATTACATGCCCGCATGGATTTACGAGATGTAGGTCATAAGTTCGAAGCCAGACAGGCGCTTTACTTTGTGTAAATTATTTCATCACCACTGCTCTCAAAACGGTGAAGGAAAACATCGTGAGGAAACCGGCATGTCCTAGAACCTAAAATTCGAAGATACGTGACATCTGCCAAAACGCACTGGGCCCGGCCCACTCCTCCTCACAGAGAGGCCTCTATCCCAGCAGTGGGAACGTTATAGGCTGATTATGAGGATGGAAAAAGGTGTGATTTTTTAAGTATTCGTGACAATTATAAGTATTTTAGGATTGCATTAGACTGGGTGGCATGGTCATCGACGCGCAACTTGTTACCCATCGTTTCAGTGCATGATTCTGAGATTATTATTAAATCTGTAGATTATTGGAAAAAAAACACAGTTTTTAGTGAATATTATTAATTTTAACGTTAATGAGACGTATTTATGAAACCCTTTATTTTGATACCCCACTCAATAGGTATCGAGAAAAACAAAAATTCGAAGACCCAATAAGACGCCAAAAATCGGCCATCTTTTTTTTTCAATTTTGATATACGCAGTGTCACTCTCACAATTAAGACGAATCTAACGACACCTGTCAAGCTGAAATCGAGCAAGCCAGCAAATCCATATACACACATACACTCGAAAAACATAACCCTCCTTCTGGCGCAGTCGGGTAAAAATACCTAAAAGCTTTCTGCACTCCTTCTGCATATAAATATATAGAAAGATATGACAACATCAAAGTTGTGACATACCACTTGATTGAGCGTGTCCTCAAGTTCGGCCTCCTCGGGGTTTTTGCTGGACTTCTTCAGCAGAAGGTCGCAGTACTTCGCCAGGAGCTCCGGACTCTTCGACGATGAGTTCGCTGCTTTTGTCACTGCGTTACCTGGCGAAATTAGTTTAATGTTGTTGTTAAGTAAATCAGGGTTATTGTAAGGATAATAAATTTACATACATAAATAAACACACGCCTTCTTCTTATGGGGGTAGGCAGACACTACACAACGTAACCTGCTAATGATAAATGATAAATGATTTAATTTCTGCAAGTAGGTTTGTACAAACACTTTTACACGTCAAACATATTTTTTTTAAACTAGATGAGGCCGGCGTTTCCTATCTGACTACTCTGAGAAGAAAGGCCGAAACAAACTCAGAGGTCACAGTCTCTTTTAAGGTGAATGCGCAGTGGTAGAGCGCGAAATTCAAATTTTGTTACGTTTTTTGCAATTTTCAGGTGAGTGTCAGCTTGTTACTTGATCAAAATATGATTTGCGACTATAACATGTACGTATTTACAGATTTATAATCATTAGAATCAATAATACATCTTTCTAAGTTAGATTTGTTCCATAAGAACAAATTTCTTATGGAAAAGTGCTTGTGGAAGAAATCTAACTTATAAGAGATATATTAGACATTCTAATTACTAAATTCTGTAAACACGTACCTGTTATATTCGCAAATCACATTTTGATCAGGATACTACCTGATACTGACCTGAAAATTGCAAAAACGTAAGAAAATTTGAATTTCGCGGTCTACCACTGGGCATTCACCTTAAAGTCCAGACATAATCTTGGTCAGATCATGTGAAGACCATGTGGATTGGTGTCTGAAATGGTCTTTTGAGGAAAGAACCACACAGATTGAGTGGACCTGTCCAATCAGTGCACGCATTTATCAGTAATCATGCAGCTCAACTCAGAACTTGATGAGCTCAATGATCCGACGAACAATACCAAAGAAAGGACATTTGGGTAGGCCGCATAAATTACTCAAACTGCCAGACCATGATTAAAACTTAACGAGAAAAAAAAGAAACCAAACAAAAATAAAAACACTCACACAGTCATCACGCTACGATCCTGACATACTCCTTTTTTCTCGTTTATGTTCATACATCTGAGGCCTTAGTGTGAGTTTCATTTAACCATCTCGATCCAACGCAACGACCGCGTTCGGCGCTCCGATGGACCCTGGATTGGTGAAGGGCCAATCGGAGCGCCTAACGCGCTCGATGCTTTGACAGAGATGGTTAAGGTGAACCTAGTCCACATTTTTTGCAAACAAACTTCGGGAGTGTTTTACTTCACTGTCTGACATGGCATATCCAAAGTAAAATATGATATCGTTTTGTCTCATTATTAATATTGTCTGTACGGAAACAGAATACTAAAATAAAAACCCATTAAAAAGTTAGGAGCCAACAAAGATTCGTTTTTCTTGATAATTTTACTTAACTTTGGGCGTGTTTAAGTAATAAAAGAAGTATAAAATCTCCAAAACCAAGTCGGTACCGACAAAGTTCAATTATTTATCGAAAATTTCAATAAACTTTATTGGTCATTAATTTATGCATTCCCTTTTTCATAAAACCCGATCTTCCAAAGGATTTTTCTTAATTTTTTCGCGAATTTTTTACTATAAATGATCCTGCATCTCACTCAATAACGTTGTGCGTGTAGACTAGCGTCTAACTGCTCATTACTGATACTATCTCTGTCGGACACGAAGCCTAGTGAGACAGCGTAATGTAAAAGATATGGCTTTACATAATTCATTAATAGCATCAATGCAACCATCCAAGTTTGTTGAATGACCATTTTATGAATCATATTTTAAATACATACATTGACCTGATTCTCGCTTCCCCTTAGCCTCGCCTACATTCGATGATTCTTATTATAATTTCCATAGAGTATAGTATACATACTGTTAATAAACCGGCCGCAAGCCTTGTCCAGCGCGGCCACAAAGCCAGAGTCATTGTTGAACGCCACCAGGACGAGTGCGTTGTATTTCTTGTGAACTTCTAGTATTGTTGATACGTAGACTTTGGGATCCTGTGGGAGAAAATAATTGGATTAGTCAATTGTAAGTGGCATTTAAGGGAGAGATGTCAGCATCAACTGGTGGGGTCCGCATGCCTGCCAGGGGTGCGGGTTGTTCGAAAGAGATACCGCGGCGCCTGGCACACAGGCAACTGAGAGAACACGGGTGGGTTTTAATCAGTAAAAGTCTGACACGCCCTCCTGCTCCACCCAGAGCGCGAGGAGAAGTTAATTGATGATTTCCCACCCAAAAAAAAAGAGTAAAATTTGAAAAGGCACTTCAGGTACCAGTGACGAGAGTTTTCCTATTGATATTTATGATAATTGTCCGGCGATTTGGGTATTTTTAGATTTAGGGTAGGACAGGTTTTTAGGTAGATTAACTGAACGTGCATTGAGTTTTTGTACTACCAAAATTAGAATAATTCTTTCCCGTCGCCGACGTTCTAATTCTTGTCTGAAATCTGAACCCGAATCGTTCTCGACATTGACGCCCCAGTTAAATATAATACATTCTATGTGTTTTTTAAAAATATGTTGAATAAGTATAATAACTATTAATGGGGAACAAAAAACAATCCCAGGTAGGTTGATCTCCTTTGTTGTTTCAGTGTAATTTCAGTGTTAGACGTATTGGAAAAAAAATAATAGTTTAAAAAACTAAAAAACACGCTTTAAAAACCTAACTAAAAAAGGAGAAAATAATTTAATTCAATTAAAAAGCGTGAGGTGCTTTTTGAGGTATTTTTATAATCTATTAATGTCATGTGTGTGTGTGTGGCTTTTTAATTGAATTAAATTATTTTCTCCTTTTTTAGTTTGGTTTTTAAAACGTGTTTTTTAGTTTTTTAAACTATTATTTATTTTCTATTTTTTAGTTCTGCTAACTACAAAAACGTGTTCTTTTTATCTATTTTTTTTAAAATTTTTGAATTGTCATCGGTCCTCGACAATTTTACAAAGTTTCAATGAAATCTGACCGTTTAAAGTGGGTCAAAATCGCGCTCAAAGGAGTCGGTTACATACAAACAAACAAACATACAAGTGAAGCTAATATAAAGCGTAACTTAAAGCAAAGTTTATAAAAAAACGGCTACCAGAACCAAGGAAGGCCGCAGGCGCGCAAATTACCCACGGAGAGTTACATACTGACATACTGACATACAAGTGAAGCTAATATAAAGCGTGTAAAAACAGAAAGAATTCTGTTTGTTTTTAAAGATTAGTGTTCGATTGGGTTAGATATCAGGTGCAGATTTGCAAATAGGGTTTTAAATCGAGCCAGTCGTGTCGTTTTTGTCCGATCTTTGGTCGGGTAAAGCTTCTACATTCTTGAAAGAGTTTGTGGCGGGATCTACAACGCCACATGTGAACCTGACATCACACAACACAAATAGAGTTGACCGCGGGACTGGTATAATTATGTTACCGGCCAAACCCAATTTCAGGCCAAACAGACTTATCCTACGCGTGATATGTCGCAGCCAACTAGCTTAATTAGCCGTTTCGTTAACAGCCTTTGGAAGTAACGCTCGCCGGCCGCTGCCGCGGCACCGCTCGCTCGGCTCGCGCGCTTTTGGTTACAGTTCTAACCTAACCTAACCTAACCCATTTAATCGGCGTGCCCCGGCTTAATAAACCAGTTTGGCCTGAAATCGGGTTTGGCCGGTAACATATACATAATATACAACATCCCGACATCAACCGTCGGGCAGTTGCCCACCAGACACAACACCCGTCTGGTCGGAGGATCCTCCCTTTTCCATAGAGTATGAGTCTACTTTACACCCTGTTCCTGATACCTCTATGTAGTTTTAAAATGGTAATTAATCTGTGGTACAGTACCGTGTGCGCACACTCGCCACACTTGTCGATGGCCTGCAGGCCCTGCGCGTGGATGTGATGCTCCAACAGACGCCGCAGCTCGCACAGCCCGTCCGGGATGCGCGCCACTAGTGCGTACATACGCCCTAGATCACTGTTCTTTTCGCCGTCCAGAAGTTTCTAGAAAAAAAATAATTAAAATTAAAAGGAGACTGGCGACCAAACTATGGGTTTCTGCCCTGAAGCCATAAAATGTATGCCAATGGAAAGAGCTTTTCAAGTAGAATCTTTGCTATTAACACGACTTTTTGCAATTCGTTAGTAATTTCGGAGTTAAGAGCGTTTATTCTGAAAGTTGGCAACGTCGCAAATAGCTGTCAAATATTTACCTGTTTTTATTAATTTGGTAATATTACTGTATGGAAGTATGAAATATCGCTAACTAGTGACCTAAAATATGAATAATGATTTGCAATTATAACACTAAATTTGAATGTTTTAGGTGTAAAAAGGGCATTTGGAAAGTTTCTAAGTTCTTTTTTTACATCGAAAACGAAAAAGATATTAATTATTGCATTTCATAATCAATATTTTAGGTTCGCGATAAATTAATGTTGTTGTTATTAAGTTAGACTGGAAGCGACCCCAACATAATTGAGAAAATACTAGAGACAGATGATGTTTGCAGTAATTATTTTTAAATGTTGCACCATCACGCTGATATTGCCTTTTGGTCTCATACAGAACATTTATATTTTTTCACTTCTCATGCTATAAAAGTACGCCAATAAATAAAGCCCTACGAAGCGGGACTAAAGCGACCACTTTAGTCTCTAGGGAGTGAAAAGTAATTCGTTTTTTTTTTAATTTCCTTCATGTGACAAACAAACTCAAACAACAAAATAAAAAAAATAAAAAAAAATAGTAAATATAGAGACCATCTTCATTGCGAAAATGTTGAGAGTTTTAGTTCCATGGTTGTTGAAATAATTCGAATTGTACATTTGTTTAGCTTCAAGTAAAAAAATCTTTTCTGATTTTTATTTTATTAAGTAATATTTATTAAATGTTTTTGTACTAAATCGACTATTTTTCTCGCACTCGAAGTGAAAAGTACAGTTTGCACCTCGACACTAAACGCCAACTTAATATACCCTTGCTTTAATTGACTCCCTCGCACACTCGGGAGTCAAACCACCTCTGGTATATTATGGTTTCGGTTTAGTCCCTCGATATAAAATATACTTACTATATTTTTTACTTTCTTTCTATGGAGTCTTAGGTTCTGTTTATGATATCCCTGCCTGTGCGAGTCCCAATAAATAGTTTTACTTTCTTCATTTAGGTACGTACCTGGAACTCAGCGTGGAAGATCTCGAGATGTTTCTCAATGAGCACTCTGTCGCAGGTCTTCGCCAGTCGCTCCATGGTAGTCTCGTGTAAGTAAACTTGCACGCGTCGCTGTTCTTCTTGAAGGCGTTGTTCAGCCTGTACACAAAAATCTATATTTTAGAATGGAATATAATAAAATACTCTTTAGCGGCTATGTTATAATAGCCACACGGGTCTATCGATCAGGTTAAGCTACGCTTGCCGCGGTTGGTCCGTGGATGGGTGACCATCTTTTCATACCAAGACCCCTCCGTGCCTCAGAAAGCATGTTAAACTGTGGTCTCGGCTGTCATTTGTGGATCTTTGACAGTCGTTTCGGGTCGTCGGAAGCCCGAAAGTCTGACAACCAGTCTTACCAAGGGGTATCGTGTTACCCAGGAACTGGGTTGTGGTGGTCAGATAGGCAGTCGCTCCACGTAAAATAGTGGTGTTCAGTTAGGCTGGAAACCGACCCCACATTGTTGGGCAAAGTCTAGGTAAATGACTCGAAACTCGACCATATTTCATTTATATTTTAAGTTTGAACAGTATTAATAGGATTTTACACTCATTTTTGAAAAGTGTCTTAATTCGATTCTAGAGTGCTAATAAACCACTAAAAACAACATTTTTATTTAATCGATTAGTGCCAGAAAAATGGATTTAAATTTTAAACTTTCAAATTTCGCGCGTAATTTGACGAAAACGCTAGACGCAGTAGACGCCATATTGCTCTGTGGGTATGACGTCAGTCTGTTAAAAACAAATGCGCTGATAATTTTGTATGACAATTGTATATAATTTAAAAAAAAATGATATTTTTGCTACCTAACATTGGTTTGCTGTTCCTGAATGCAAAATATTATTTAAATAAAAATTATTGTGGTTACGAAAATAATAAAAGTACAAAGTTGTTCATTTGATTAGTTAAAATAGCGGTATGACGTAATAACATGCCGGCTACTATGTTGCTCAGTTGACATGCCGTATGACGAAATAACATGGCGGCTACTATTTCAAGGTGTTCAAAAATAGATTAAAAAAACTGAAATCTTTAAATTGTATTTTAAAATTTATTTTGTTGTTTCATGAACTAAAACCAACATTTTCCAACTGCATTTTGCCTAAGCTATCTCAATAATATATTTTTAGATTTTTTCTCGTATAGAGTAAAATAGCCTGTTTAAAAAATTGGACACTTAAAAAAAATGTGTGTAATACCCTATTGTTCAAACATTTAAAGCAATGGATTAGCAATACCCTTCAAAATTATTCAGATCGGGGTTAATAGTGCGCTACGCAATTATTATTATGGTGCTGGAAGGACTTGGCAGACCTCCCTTCTTTGCCCAGCAGTGGGTCAATAAAAACTAAACAAAAAAAAAAAAGCTTCGTGCTCTTTCTGTCAGTTATACGCCCTACCTTGATCATGTACTCCGTGACGGGGTTGTTCCTCAGGAAATCGGTGCTCTCGCGCGTGTAGAACCGCTCCGTGTCCTCCAGGAACACGGCCTCGAACGTGTCCTTGTACACCACCAGGTTCTGGCCCCGGGCCGACGTGTCGTCTTCATTCAGGCCTAGGGCTACGTAGCAGTTGATTACCTGGAAGGAGAATATGGTTAGAAAGGAGGTTAATTTAAGCTAACGATACAACCGTGGCGACATCTACAATGCCATATGCGAACTACGCATCGATGACCTGACGTCACACAAATCCTGCATCGCGCAATCAGTTTACCGCGCGACTGGTATATATACAACATCCCGACATCAATGTTCGTGCAGTAGTCCACCAGACATAACACCCGTCCTGTCGGAGGATCCTCCCTGTTCCATAGAATATGAGTGAACTTTACACCCTGTTCCTCATACCACTATACAACAAACAAGGCAATACGTACTGACTGGGTTTGCATGTTGTTTGCTGTATCTTTTCTGCATAAAAACTTCGGGAGTGTTTTACTCCACTGTCTGACATGGCACATCCAAAGTAAAATAGGATATCGTTTTGTCTCATTATTAATATTGTCTGTACGGAACAGAATACTAAAATAAAAACCCATTAAAAAGTTAGGAGCCAACAAACATTCGTTTTTCTTGCTAATTTTACTTTACTTTGGGCGTGTTTAAGTAACAAAAGAAGTGTAAAATCTCCAAAACCAAGTCGGTACCGACAAAGTTCAATTATCGAAAAGTTCAATATACTTTATTGGTCATTGATTTATGCATTGGCTTTTGCATAAAACCCGATCTTCCAAAGGACTTTTCTTAATTTTTTCGCGATTTTTTTTACTATAAATGATCCTGCATCTCATTCAATAACGTTGTGCGTGTAGACTAGCGTCTAACTGCTCATCACTGATACTATCTCTGTCGGACACGAAGCCTGGTGAGACAGCGTGATTTTTAGCCAGGCCCACCAGTGAGTTCGAGCCCATAACTAAGTTCCCCTTAAGGGACAAAGGAAGATCACCCTTCATTAGTTCTTTCATGGCCCAATAGCTAATCCAGGCATTTGTGATATTACTTATAATTTTTGGTACTTACTCCAGAAACAAGCCGCGTATTAATAGTCTCTCCATTGCGTTCTCTCTCGATCAGTTTGAGCACCGCATTGGTTACTTGCTTGTTCAGTCGCTGGAACAGATTGTCTCGCCACGTCACCAGCGCCAGTTGGTAGATCTCGTAGATTCCCTGGAAAATAAAAAATATAGTATGAAAATATGTGGCAAAATGTGTGTACAGACGCCAGCACATCAAAGTTACGCCAATCTGTCAAATTTCTTTGATAGATTTTCATCTTTATTCCATACGAATAAAGTTCATATTCAATTGCGAAAATTTTACAGTTTAGGGTAGCTTGATGTGCTGGAGTCTGTACTATACATAGGACACCTCTGCCTAATCCTGCGGGCATACAGGCGTGATTTTATGTAATCCCTACTGATATTATAAATGCGAAAGTATCTCTGTCTGTGTGTTATGCTTTCACGCCTAAGCCGCTGAACGGATCGTCATGAAATTTGGCAGAGATATAGCCTGGAATATGGAGAAGGACATCGGCTATTTTACGCGATAACCGAGATCCACACGGTGCCATGGGCAAAAGATAGTGTAAAATAGAAATAAATTTTGCAGTTCATCATAATCATTTCACCCGAAAGACGTCCACTGCTGGCCATAGGCCGCCCCCAAACGTCGCCAAATGGACCGGTCCTGTGTTTCCGGCGAGTACCAAATTCAGACCATAACGTTCCCACTGCTGGGACACAGGCCTCCTCTCTGTGAGAGGGAGTGGGCCGTAATCCACCACGCGGGCCCAGTGCGGGTTACTAGATGTCACATATCTTCGAATTTTGGATTTTAGGACATGCCGGTTTCCTCACGATGTTTTCCTTCACCGTTCGAGGGCAGTGGTGATGTAATTATTTACACAAAGTAATGCGCCTGGCTGGATTTGAACGCACGACCTACAACTCGTAAGTCGCCGCCGTTACCACTGGGCCACCAGCCAATGGGCCAATTTAGACGCGCCTACTAGTATATCCTACAACTAGAATAGTTCCGTACCTACCCCCGTATAATATTTAACACTAACCATAAAAAAATACTGGTATTCAGCTACATACGGTTGGACTTGGAGCCGACCCCAACATAGTGGGATCGGCTTCTAGTCGAACCAGAAGCCGCGGAATACCAGTAATTTGCATGGCGCATCTAACCTCCACAACCCAGTAACTGGATAACACGACACCCTTGATGAGACTGGTTGTCAGACTTTCGGGCTTCTGACGAGCCGTAACGACTGTCAAAGTTTCACGAATGACATCCGGGACCAACGGTTTAACGTGCTTTCCGGGGCACGGAGTTCTAGGTACCTATAGAACAACCCACCCATCCAAGGACCAACCGCGGCAAGCGTAGCTTAACCTGATCAATCGATCCGTGCAGCTGTAATTACTTAGCCGCAAGCCCCTCAAAGTTTATGTATGTAATTATGGTACCTTCCGTCCCTCCTCGCACTCGCGCTTGACCCAGTGCCTGTTGAGGTATGCGCACACGCCGTTCAACACCCGTGACGAGAACTGGTACTCTTCCCATTGTTTCGTGTAGAAAGCTAGCACGTCCTCGCCCATTAGTTCTTCGCCATTCTGACAAATAATGAGATATTTTATTGGTAACACTTAACTGATCCTCTGAAAACTTATAACGGTGTATGCTTTGTTTAATAAATGTGCCTTTAAAAACTTTTTGAAGCTCTTTAAGTTGGTTGCAGTTCAAAATTTTTTTTTTTTTGTGTTTCAGGCCAACATAATGGGAATTATTTGAGACCTATAAAAAGAGGCAGAATAATATATATAAATACTTTTTGGAAAGAATTCAATTAAATTTTCTTGAAAGTTTCCACATTTGAAAGTCCCTTTAATGTGCCTAACTTTAAATAAATGATGTGATTTTGAATTGTGTGTGCCTATGAACATAGAACAAACCTCAAGCAGAGCGATGAGATAGTTCCTAAGAAACTCTTTCAGTCTCTTGTACAATTCGAGACCGACCAGCTGCGCGCCGCCCTGCACGTGACCAGTCTGGAACACAAATAGAACATCTTTTTAGAACTACTATAAATTTATCATCGTCATCATTTCAGTTGAAAGATGTCCACTGCTGGACATCGGCCTCTGCCAAGCACTGCCATTTCGATTGGTTGTGCTTCTTGCATCCAGCTGAATCCTGCAGCCTTACTAGACTATGGGCAGCAGCGTTCTCTATCCATTTTAAAACCATAATGCGATCTTCAACCCGCCTGCCAAGCGTGGCGATTATTTATTAATCACAGGTAAACAATTGGTTACAGAAAATTATGTAATGGAATCCAGGCATTATAACGCCTCAACCGCGTTCGGCGCTCCGATTGGCCCTGGATTGGTGAAGGATCAACCGGAGCGCTGACCATGGTGGATGCGTTACATCGAGATGGTTAAAAAAAACTCACTCTAGGGCCACAGATCGTGGTGTAGAAAGAGTTTGTCAAACAGGTAGATACAGTATTGTTATCTCGCATAGCTAAGTGGACTTTTAAATTGTAAATATTTTAGATGATCGCTGAAAGAGTTAAATAATCACGGTCGTCGAATATAGTTGAATTTTAGTGAGAATTGTGAGAAACCGATGGATGTTTTTGAATAAAATTTAGGTAATTTAATTAATAGAAAACAAACAGTTCATTTATGAAATTAAATTTCCTTCGAAATCCTTCTGTTTTTTACTAAGCTTCAACTACATATATCCGAGGACCCTGGTTACTTCTCTCTTTTGGTGACTGTACAGTGTAAATGATTTCACTATCAATTTAATAGTCTAAAAGAATCGTACACTTGTAAAGTTTTATGGTATAGGGCCGACTTGGTATACTCGTAGGTTCCACTAATTTATCCCTATTTCGTATAACGTGTAACTTAATTACCGCAAGACCTCATACATTAAAGCAGTGGTTCCCTAAGTTAACTGAACCGCGACCCACCTAACAAAACTTCCAAATTCGGGACTCACCTCTTGGCTGTCATGGAGAAAAGAAGGGGCATAACTAGGTATGAATGAAGGACTATTCAAATAAGAAAAAAACATTCAGTAAGAATCGAAAATAACTTATTACAAGGAGTGCTATTTCAAAGAGAAGGATGTATTTGTTTCCAATTTTTTGCTGTCACAACTTATAGCTTTAGCTTCAACTTTAATTTCAGGCAACAAGCAAAGATAGTTGTCAGCAACTGAGACCTAGTATTTCGCGGCTTGCCATCTATAAAATTCTTCAGTGACGTATCTTCTGATAAATCAATGAGTACACTTGGACGTATCTCCCAATTTTTCAAGCCTCACCCAATATTCGCTCGCGACCCACCAGTGGGTCGCGAGCCATAGTTTGGGAAACGCTGCATTAGAGTATTGAATTAAAAGCATAATGCAATGACCGAAACTTTTTTTCTAAGCCAACTGTGTAATTATGAAGAACGTGTTGACCTTACCATTCGTTTATGCCTTTAAAATTTAGCTCAATCGGCAGTAGGTATAATTTATTTATTGTTCCAAAAATAGTGTTACAGATTATTTTTTCACCAGTTATTTATTAAGCAAGAACTATGCATTATACAATACAGTACTAAATATAAGTGGAAAAGATCATATGTATCCTGTACTAGTTAAAGAAACTGTATCACAGGAGACAGGGTCTTCCGTATAAAATGAGTCAGCGTATTCACAGTGTATGTAAGCCGATGTTGCTTGGAAACAGATAGTACGAGTAGGTAATAAAAGTATACATGAAAAATAGGAACAAATTGGTAATTAGAAGAAGGCTAACTAGAGAAATACTGAATATGCTTTGTAGGAGTGTTGTGTAAGTGTGGTGTGTAGGTATGGAAAAATACTTTTTTTGTTTAATACGTAAGTATATCAAAAGTTACTGAAACCGATGCAATAGTTAATATGAATAAACTACTTTCAGGGCTTGCTTTTATTCTGCTATACCTTGTATATGTCGCAGCCATCTGGTTAAATTAGCCAGCTAATTGGACGCCTAGGCCGTTCATTAAACGCCGACATCCAATTCTAGGCCAATAGTTTAATAGAACTAGACTCATTCAACATTTAACAACTTGGCGTTTTGAAAGTCAGCCCTTTAAAGATGACTGACCAAGACTCAGCCAAGTGATTCAAATTTAGTTCAGTTTTTTCCACTGCGGCGCTAGTAGTCACCAAAACAAATATAGCGTCAATAGCACAAACCGTGAATGTTTTTTTTTTCCTATTCTATTCTATTCTAAAAATATTTATTTATTTAAAAACATTTCACTATTACTAGTCGTATACAGGAAAAGTTTTATTCAGTGCGCAAACTTTAACCATGAATTCAGCATACCATTCTAGACCCCCGAGCGAAGAAATTTTTCTTAATAATATCAGTTAGCTTTAAAAAAAATAGTTTTGATCATCGTATTATGCTTTTAACTCAATACTCTAATTGGGGTGTATAGTTCTTGCGTTCATTATGTTACTCGTTGTATACTCCATACACAGTCAAGAAACTTATGAAAACAATGTACTTCTATAATAAATAGGGTAAGTATAGTAAATGAAGTACCTGTTTTTTGCCGCTATAATTAACCCTGCCGCCATTGCTGGCGGTGGAACGGCTACTGGAAGTACTGCTGGCGCTCTGGTGATGCACAGACGTACAGTAGTTGTACACATGACTGGATTCTGTTCAGGGCTTCATTGTATTGAACACATAGTTATTACTGGCATAACATCGTTTGATTTCACAGAAGGATTAAGCAGAGATGTACTTTGTAAACACACCCTCTTTTCGCCAGTTTGTATAGGAGAAACATAATAAAATAACTAATAATAAGTTTATTTCAATAATAGGGTATTTTCCAATTTATTAAAAACTATTTTAATTTGAAGATTGGGACGAAATATCTAACAGAAAATTAAAAATAAATTGATTGATATCCATTTTATCAATTAAAAACGATTTAAATTAAATTTATTTTTCGTAGTTTTGAATTTACCGCCAAAACGCTCTTTACGATGACATTTTATCACGTGACCACACGTGACGTCAACTTTGTGTAAACTAAAACATAAAGTTATTTATTATGTGAATGTCAAGTTTATAATTTAACAAGATTTTTAATGGATAGAAAGTGGTATTACTGGTGTGCGGTGCCTTTGTGCACAAATACTTCTAAAACTGCGCCACACAAAGTATTTGTACTGGTGACATTTACACAAAGCTGACGTCACGTGTGGTCACGTGATAAAAAGTCATCGTAAGGAGCGTTTTAGCGGTAAATTTAAAACAACGAAAAATTTATTTGATTTTAATTGAGAAAATGGATATAAATAAATTTATTTTTATTTTTCTGTTAAATATTTCGTCCTAATCTTTAAATAACAATATTTTTTTAATAAATTGGAAAATACCCTATTGTTTAAAATTATATGTACATATAGAGGTCTGAGAAACAGAGCGTAAAGTTCACTCATCCTCCATAGAAAAGGGAGGATCCTCCGACCGGTGTTGTTTCTGGTGGGCAAATGCCCAACGATTGATGTCGGGATGTTGTACCTATGCGAGTCGCGCTCTGATTGCGCGATGCAGGATTTTGTGTGACGGGAGTCTTGCGTAGTTCGCCTGTGGCATTGTAGATGGCGCCACTTTTTTTAGTTTTTTTTAGATATTGTTGCGAAGTATTTTTCTGTAGTGCCGCTACATACAAATATCTTATAGGCTATTTCTTTTTACAAATGAATTAGACATAATATATGTAGCCGTACTAGACGAAAGCCTGTATTTTGGGAGTACTAAAATTCACCATTCTGAAGAACATGTATGTAAAGTTAAAAATTTGAAGCAAAACTTCGAAAGCGGCAGATACGACAAGGACTAGAATTAAAAGTGAAATTTTAAGGCCCCGTCACGTGTAGGCACATTTCGTTACATGAGAGAGAAGAAAGATATATCGCCTCTTATACTTACGGCTCCCATAAACAAGCGCGACGCGACTCTAGTAGAAAAATTTCTATGAAAACTTCATGGAAATTGTTCTACAAGTGTCGCGTCGCGCTAGTCTGAAGAATCCTTTAATCTCTCATAGTCTTTGTTTTTTTGCAACTAGCAAATTTGCAAGTTTAAAATCATTAAAGTACTCCTTAAGTTATAAATAACCAAACGTCCCAAACAAAAATCCATCCGCCATGTTTATTAAGTTCATTAAAGATGATGATAACAAAACATAAACGGACGATAAGAAGTTAATCCACGTACGTCGTTGTTTTGTAAACAAGCGCGTCGAACCACTTTAACGGCTTTAAATAGAACTGCCCTGATTTTTTCAAACACGGAGTTAGAAAACTTATAAAGTATAATACAATTTACAAGACTATTCTGTGTGAAGGTTTTTTTTTTTGGGTGGGAAATCATCAAATAACTTCTCCCGCTCTGGGTGGAGCGGGAGGGCGTGTCAGACTTTTACTGACTAAAACCCACCCGTGTTCCTTCAGTTGCCTGTGTGCCAGGGGCCGCGATATCTCTTTCGAACAACCCGCACCCCTGGCAGGCATCGGCTCTTGCGGACCCCACCATTTGGTGCTGACATCTCTTTGAGGCGCGCGTGGAACACAACGCGCCGTCGACCCGGGCTTGGTCCTCACCGGACAGCGAGCTACCCATTACTCGCCGTCCGCTTCTGTGTGAAGGTGCCCCATAAAAATAATGGGGCATTTGATGTCGTGTCCAGCGTGTCCTGCAGCCGTAGCACGACCGATTCTATCTCTATCCTAAAAAGAATAGACAAGTTCTTTCTATCCAATTTGACATCTCTACTGTTCGAGTACGGGGCGACGCGCAGACTCGCGTTTCTATGAAGACAAAGACAGTTATTTATTCTTACCATAGCATCGGGGACGTAGCTAGTGATGTAGGATTTTTTAATGAAATAGTCATTCAATGGGATTAAATGAACTTAGAGCGTTGTATTGATGATAAATCACAAAGATTATAACTCTATAAAAATGTTTACCACCAAGTGTCAATGAGAGGTTTTGTTCGTCATGCTTGAGACATCGTAGACTTTTGTCGACTGAAGAGTAGAAACATTTCTTCTCTTCAGTATTAACATCAGCATGCTTAAGACGATAGAAATCTTTCTACAAACTGTCATTTTGTCTAACCTTCCGTCGACAAAACTCGTTTCTATGGTGGTCATGCTACGCGTGCTGTTGTCTGCACGCTACAGGAGATGATGGGCGCTACAGAAGGTGCCAAGCTCGTAGCCAAATTTTAGGGTGAAGAAGACTATTCTAACCTTTCTAGGTGCGTGACAAATGCGTGCACTGACTGGACGAGTCCACTCAAAACTGTATGGATCTTTCCTCAAAAGACTATTTGAGTCACTATTCTACATGGTCCTCATATGATCTGCCAAGATTGTCTGGAACCTTTAAAAAAGACTGTGACCACAGATTAAATGTAACCTCTGAATTATAATCGGTCTTTTTTCACTAGTTTTTAGAATATTAAAGTGTTTGGACAAATCAGACACATAAATAAAATCTATACTAATATTATAAAGCTGCAGTTTGTTTGGTTGAACGCGCTAATCTCAGAAACTTCCGAAAAATCTTTTTAGTGCCGGGAAACCCATTTATCGAAGGCTATAACATCACGCTAGGACCCTTAGGAGTCGAGCAAAAATAAAAAAGGCACGAATACGAATTACTCGGACGGGCAGGCGATTCGATGCGACGAGGTGGGTCGGGGGAAAAAATTTGACGCGGACGAATTCACGGGCAGAAGCTAGGCATTTATAAAACACAGATTGATACTTGCCTCGGTGATATAAAAAAAAAAGATTTACAATCTACAAAAATTCAAGACAGATTTTATACTACATACATACTTACAAGTGAAAACTTTTAATTGGCCTTCTTTCGCTAACGGACAACTATCTGTATCCTAGCTGTAAGTTTTCTTAAGATAAAAAAAAAAAAAAAAAAAACATTACAGATCTGTCTGTGCTTCGGAAAGCACGTTAAAATTACGTTCCCAGTTCCAAATGAATGTTCCAACCGTAGACCATTAGTATTGATCTTCAATTGGGTTGTGAAGGTCAGAAGGCAACCGTGGTGTGGAGGTTAAGTATGTCGATTATTTCTCCTGTGACCTCATTAGTAGTAATTTTGAGTTCTTTACATGGCCTTCACGAGTGTGCGATATTTAAATGAACTTCCGGCAAAACGTTTGCTGACAGCTCCACGATAACACGGCGCAAGGGACAGCACAGATTTGTACGATAATAATACAAAGGGAAAGTAAGTAAGTAAGTAATTTAAGTAAGAAAGGGATAAAAGAAATAGAATTTCCTAATGAAAGTAAGGGACCTTTCCAAAAGACATCAACGCGCGACTCATCCGTGTGCTCAAGCGTTCGGTGTCGATGACGCGAGTTCCATGATTTTTATTCACCCAAAAACTGCTCAGCGCGCCTAAAAAAGTTTTCACTTCAAAAATGAAGAACAAGTGGTAATTGATATTTCTCGATGTACTGAAGTTATGTTTATGAGCGCTATTGGAGCGGGTCAGCGGATTAATTTCATTACACAAAAATACTCCTGAGTGTAGACTCGGGAGTATTTTTTGAAACATATAAATCAGAAATAAAACGATCCGGAAAAGAACGAAAGAAGCTTGCAGACGAAGCAATCTGAAATGGCAGCGGGCTATGTGTCATGTCGTAAGACCGATGGTCGATGGAGCAGGCGCGTCCTGAAGTGGAGACCGCGTGTCAGCAAGTTTAGTGTAGGACCTCAGTTAGATGGACCGACGGCAGCCTGGGAAAGGCCTATGTCCAGCAGTGGACTGCGATAGGCTGAGCGGCTGAGTTGATAGAGACCTTAATGGGCTAATAAGAAACAATTTGAAGATTAAAGATACATGATTATCATGCAAAAGAAAAAATAGAATAATAATTATTCTTGATAGCGGAAGAAACTACTCAATTTGGCGTTCAATAACCTCCAACATCTGACGTCTTAACCAGTCGGATCACATACGGAAGTAGTGTAGAGTTTCCTTATGTTGCTTACTTAATATGTCATGTCTTCTAATTGCAGTTTGTATACATAGTAGATAGTTCTATACAGACCGCGAAATCTATATCGTGGTGACACATATTGTACATAGATATTTCGGGTATAAAAAGACACTTAACGAAGCCGAGAGGCACTTGTTCTCCCCGTCAATATCATATTTTTTTTGTTCTGGACCTTACCTGGGAAACTTCTGCCTCTGATTACGGAGATATTGAAGGTCAAAACTCCAAGTTTTACTGACGTTTTTTTTACGGAAACAAGTTCTAGTACCACCTAGACCCTTGTACCGTTACATGCATCCATAAGCACAATGTTTTGCGTGCCTTTATATAGCGCACTACCGCAAATAACAAATTTTGACATTGAAAAGAAAAATTGTTTCCCAGCAATTATTTTTGTGCAATGTTACTTAGATTGATGTACAGAAAGCGTAGTTGACGGTTACGTGATGTTTTTTTACTCCCCATAGCGTAAATCGGAAAGATGTGGTGGGTGATAAGTGCTTAATGCACGATGACCCCGTGTATGTTTGATTGCATACGCTGCTGGTTCCAGGTGGCAAGACTTGCAGCAAGTCAACTTGTTGTAAACGTTTTCGCAATGCAAATTGACTGCAGACGGAAACTTGCGCAATAAATTTGCCACTGCTTATATCGTGTATGAAGAAAGACAAGGACACTCGAAATTCGGCAGGCCAATTAAGTGCTCGCTCACAACAGGCCTCATTAGAAGGCTTAAAGTCACCCATAGCAAAGTAGAGGGGTATGCTGAAGATATCTGCAGGAGAATCAAGATAACCTATATAGCCCGAAGAATTGCCAAAATTAATTTGTAGTGAGCACATTGCTCGTAGATCAGATGGGCGATGGGGCCGAAAGGTTCTGGAGTGGCGGCCGCGTACCGGAAGACATAGCTTTGGAAAGCCTCTCACAAGGTGCACCGATGAGCTTGTGAAGGGCGCAGGTATCCGCTGGAAGCGAGAAGCAAAGAATAATCCTCGAGAGCCAATTTCGGCCATGGCCACCAATCTCAGCGCAGACTAGCTTTCGGCGCGGAAGATATTATTGAGCTCAAGTGTATGCACACTGGTGTACTCCCTCTTCGCTCATTCTCATAGTCCGATGGGACAGCAATCCAAAATGACCAGAGAGAGATGTTGCATCTACAACGCCAGAATACATGCAAATTACGCATCGATGACCTGACGTCACACAAATCCTGCACCGCGCAATCAGAGTTTACCGCGCGACTGGTATTTATACAACATCCCGACATCAACCGTCGGGCAGTAGTCCACCAGACTCAATACCCGTCTGGTTGGAGGATCCTCCCTTTTCTATAGAGTATGAGTGAACTGTACACCCTGTTCCTCATACTTATACAGGGTGATTGGAAGATGGGTGCAAAGCTTTAAGGTGAAGATAGTATAGACAATTTAGAACCATTTAAGCCATGGTTGTCTTAGACGAAGTCTTACCAATTTTTTTTTTTTAATAAGGTTTAAAAGACGTATTGTACAAATTTTTTATTTTTTCTGAGCTTTAAATGTCTGTAAAAAAAATGTCTAATGACACAGAAGCCTAAAACATGTTTTGCTTGATTGCTTACACATTACTTTAATTAAATAAATAAAAAATGAATTCATTTATCATTCAATTTGGCCATAATTATGCAGTTTACATTAAATTTTGAGAATTTCCGAAAAAAAACTTAAAAATTTGGTTAAAAATATTTGGTAAGACTTCGTCTAAGACAACCATGGCTTAAATGGTTCTAAATTGTCTGTACTATCTTCGCCTTAAAGCTTTGCACCCATCTTCCAATCACCCTGTATAGAGACTTACGTTACTTTGTAAGTCAGTTTTGCACTTTGCAGCCTGTCCTGCGTTGGTTTATCAATTACATAGTGTACACACGAATTGTTGGGTGCAGCGCTGCTCTCCTAGCTAGATCACTGAATAAGAGAGAAAATTTTTCGCCGTAAGCTGCAGTTTTGAAAAGGATACGTATACAAGTCCATATATCTCTTCTTTTCCATGTGCTGTCTCAAGTAAACCTGCTCGATACCCTCTTGTAGGTCGCCCCATATCTGCAACAATATACATATGGATCCCATAATTATAAAGTTATTGATGCAACATTTTAATGATAGTTTAAATTTACTAGAATGGATTTGTGGAGATTCTGTAAGGTACTAATTAATTGGGTGCATTCAGAAAAATCGTCGTAAACAACATTAGTTTTTGTTTAGCCTAAACCGGAAAAGGGGTCATTGTATTCATCATTTTGAACAACTTTTTCTATGGGACCAACCTGGAAATCGCGAAAAAAAAATCAGCACTTCCATACATTTGTGTTCACTTAAATCGACAAAATGTATGGAAAAGCAGATTTTTTTATCGCGATTTCAAGGTTGGTCCCATAGAAAAAGTTGTTCAAGATGATGAGTATAATGACCCTCTTTTCAGGTTTAGGGTAAACAAAAACGAATGTTGTATAATGTATTAAATATCAGACAGCGAAAGACCTTCCAACCGGGTGTCCCACGACACGAGACGGCTCGACGTTTTTTTATGTATCATTGAGCAAAAGCTGTAATATTCACATAGGCTAGTTTAGTCATTGCACTTGAATTTGTTTAGGTGAATTTACTTACCTCGATCAAATACTTTTGCAGCATTTTACTAGGTATAGAAAATCGTATTTTTTTATTTTTCGTGTTTTTATTCTTAATAGTATTTTTATTTTATGTCGACATAACTCGAGAAAATTAGAGATACAGCAAATTTTTAATATTTCAGGACATAGAAAAGTTCGTTAGTATTAGTTACCCAATGGAAAAGCAATGAGGGCCATTTAATTTGGGAGTATATAAAAACCAGCCAAGTGCGAGTCGGACTCGCGCACGAAGGGTTCTGTACCATTAACTATAAAAACGGCAAAAAAATCACGTTTGTTGTATGGGAGCCCCCTTAACCCATTCTTGACCACTGTACCAATTTGGGAACACTTAATAAATGAGGGTAGGTAGATAAAGTTTTGACAACTGTTAACATTATGTTAGTTTGTTGTGAAGTCGAAAGTGCGTTCGTTTGGTAATAGCATCGCAATAAACTAATTTGTTTAAAAATCTTACTTTTTGGATTTACTAAAGTTCGTTATCCGGAGGACAGTACAGGTAAGCGTACTTGAGTTATTATTATTTATTACAGATGATGAATATAGTGAATATTGTTTATATTTTCATAAAATAAGTATCCAACCTAACATTCAAAATTATTTTATTGCAGTTACTTCACATGTATATAAAAATATAGTGACATAAATATTGGTGTGCCAATTTGGGTACAACGGCTACAAGTGTACTAAAAATGACCATTTTATTTACAGAATCAATATGAATTGCGAGCAATTTTTTAGTGGCACTAATGAATTCAGTGACTTAGAAGCTATCAACACAATGGCAGAGGATAAAGACGAAGGCTTGGGGTATGATGTAGCCGTCATTCCACCTGAGCTTAGCGTCGTGATTGACGAAGAAGAAGGTGATGGTGATGTATCCTACCAAACGATATCCCAGGTGATATCGAGGTATTTGCTGCAACGTGGGTACTCCTTCGGATTCCGAGGATACCAGCGATGATGAAGTTTTGGCTGCTAAAAGGTCACGATCTTTCTTTAGATTGACAGAGCAGTCCACTGTATCTGGGTGCCGATTCGAGGTCAGCCTGTACGATTTGGTTACAAGAATCGGGTAGCAGCAAGCTCAAGCGGATACTTCTATAGTTCCAATTCTATAGTTCCAATATATACATATATTGTGGAAAAACGACTACCTCTAGCTCTAGAGTTGTAAAAAACCTGCTCAACAAATTGGTTACAAATCCTGCAAACCACCAGGTATATGTTGATGATTTTTTTGGCTGCGATCTACTGTGTGGTATACGCCAGTTAGGATATCGTGCCACTGGAACTATCCGTGAAAATCGCACCAAAATGTCCGCTATCGAATGCAAAAGAGATGATGAAGAAAGCAAGACCTGAATTCGATCACAGATTTGATAAAAATACCTTCTGCTTGTCCGCTGTTAGTATTTGCACAATGGCGACCAATCACGACTCGTATGAAGCAATGAATCCATACACAGGTGGTAGAGTGAAAAAAAAAAGGAAAAGGGAGATGTGAACATTCCTAATCTGTTCCAAAATCAAAATAAAGGTATGGGCGGAGTGGATGAACTAGCTAGACCTATCCATATCTCTGTATAGAAATGGCATTACGGTAAAAAATGGTGGTGGGTCTTATTTACTTACATGGTCAATATGACCATGCAAATGCATGGCGATTGTACGGAATGGCTAAAGAAAAACCAATAGACTAATAAACTGTTCCGCCGAAGTGTCGCCAGACACTTCCTGAAACTGTCATCCCAAAGACCTGCTCGCCCTTCATCATCAAATATTGAAAGCTGTTTAGTTGGATGGGGTTAATCACGTCCCTGAACAGCTTCCAAAACGAGTGTGATGTACTGTGTGCCATATCAGAGGTCATTGGGGTTGCTAAAAGTGGAAGAAAATCATGATTCTTGAAAAATCGTGTTTCGCTCATTTTCACTCATAAGAAGCCATTGTGCCAATTTGGGTACACCCCTTAAAAATTAAGGTTTTTTTATTGGATGTTTTTTTTTGTCATGCTATTTACTCTTGTGGTTACTAACTTTCAGTAAATAAAAGAATTTTGAAAATCCGTTCAGTAGTTTTGATTTGGCCACTAATGGGTTAAATATTTATTTTATTCTGTTTTTTAGTATTTGTTGCTATAGCGGCAACAGAAATACATCATCTGTGAAAATTTCAACTGTCAACTATCACGGTTCATGAGATACAGCCTGGTGACAGAGGGATGGACAGCGGAGTCTTAGTAATAGGGTCCCGTTTTACCCTTTGGGTACGGATCCCTAAAAATGATATTTAAGGACGAACTCTAGAAACTTTTTTTTTTCGAGTTCTATGAATTTTCGCCTTGGCTATATCGTTGATGCGAAGAGTGAGAGACAGTCCTAACGACTACCTGAGGGTAATTGCTGAACATATTAAGAGTCCTATCTGGAGGCACTTGATTAGCCTACATATAAGATCATTATTATAGTTTGCTTTTGTATGTGTGTAGTACTAACATAGTTATTAAGTTTCAGTGTATTACTAACACTCTATGGACAACCTAGTCTGAAATAAATAATAAATAAATAAATACAGGGTTAATAATTGAGTTTGAAGGAATATGTCCATTACAGTGCACCCTGAATATCCTACTACACGGAATCCAGCAACTAGGTATAATTAATTCATTTAAAAAAATATCAAAACCAGATCTAAGATTATGAAGACTTTATAATAATCAAATCGCTATACATTGGCAGCGAGCCAGGTGTATTTTAAATAAATCTCCTATAAATCCTTATTGCTATGTTGATAAAGTTCATCTTCGCGCAGTTTAAAGAGAGAAAGCTGATCGATCAGAATGGCGGAAATAAAATTTTATTTCGTCATACATAACTGTGAGACAGGCAAAAGTCATTAAATAAAAAACAGTAGAAGATCAACAATGATCGTGGATCTAGAATCGTACAGTGTGTTTTTGAGCACGTGATCTAAATCGATGTTTTTTTAGAAGAGTGATGGCAGTTAGTGTTCTATGTTATTATTACGCCCCTCTGGTTGGACTGAACGAAACTTTGTAAATGCAGTTGGGAAAAGCATAGATAGACTCTGATATTATTACAAAGCAAGGTTTTTTTAGACACGATTTAATAAACCTTCTAACCATATTTTTTTTGAAAACCTAACTCTGATCTACATACAGTGTATTTATGCAAAACCGACAACTTACATCCGGTATTACGTTGTCGGTTTTGACATTACCCTTGGACCTTCAAAATACGAAATCTGGCACAAAGTTTTAAACTCAAGCTAAAATTAGTTCTCGTTTGGAACGAGACGGACTATATTAAGCAATGGAATTGAAGGTACTTGCTAATAATAATAATGACGATGACTACTCAGTTTTGCACAAAGTTGATCTTCCGTCGATCCCTGCAGCATGCAGTTACGTTGCAACATGACGTGCGGTGACGTGAGTTGGCATGAGCGACGCGTTAAACAACGTCAGATGTTGAGTCTAGAACTAGACTTAGAATTATTTTAAACTAGAAAAGTGTTGACAGCGAAAATTGTGCCGATAGTTTTGGGAAAAAAACTTTTTGATAGGAAAATCAGTCATGACAAATCTATTCACCATCGAATAGATTTGTCAGTCAACAAGGATGTTCAGAGAGCAGTGGTGGCCCGGAGGTTACGGCCGCGAATTATCGCTTTACTTTGTGTAAACCATTTAATCACCACTGCTCTCAATACGGTGAAGGAAGACATCGTGAGGAAACCGACATGTCCTAGAACTCAAAATTCGAAGACATTGACATCTACGACGACGCACAAGGCCCGCGTGGTGAATACGGCTCCCTGCCTCTCACAGAGAGAAGGCCTGTGTCCCAGCAGTGGGAACGTTATAGGCTGTTTACGAAGGATGGTCAGGGGATTGATGGCGCGTGCACAGGGTGTGTCAGATATCCTTATGCATCTGGTGGAGGCTGTTTTAAATTGAACTATCGTTTTAATTTATACGAAAGAAGCCGTACAAGGGAAATGGTTAGGTACAAACACCAGCACATCAAGCTACCCAAATCTGTCAGATTTCTTGGATAGATTTTCTACTTTATAACATAAACATAAGGTTCATGTTCAATTGGGAAAATCTGACAGTTTGGGGTAGCGATCTGTACAAGCTTGTAAGACGACCTAGATATCTCTGGTTCTACTTCAATTTTCTTTTTTGCATTTTTATTTTGACTGCCCCGTTTTGGTCTAGTGGTCGCAAGCGCTACTGCTAAGCTTGACGTCCTGGGTTCGATTCCCAAGTCGGAAAAGCGATATTGGGTTTTTCTATCTGGATTTGTGCTCGGTTGATGGTAATATGTTCGCCTCCTATTACATGAGACTTAAAATAACAGGCGAAATGTAAGTGTACTATGGGTACACCCAAACTCAAACTCAAAGCATTTATTTCAAATAAGCCAATTACAGGCACTTTTGAATTTTCAAGGTCGGTGAGGTAGAAAGATGAAGCTAGTTGCCCATTCCAAAGCGTAGGTACCTATGGAGAAGAACGGGCAAGAAACTCCATGGACACTCTTTTAAAATCATGATATTGTTAAAAAAACTTGGTTACATCATTATGTTGAAATTATCAATGTGAGAATGATGTAAAAAGACGTGCACATTAAAAGCGTCCGTAATTAAAACAAAAATAAAATAACAATTCAGAAATTAAAATAAGCCGTGGGACCAAAGAGACGACCAGTCCCTACTGGCGGCGCCCGTTCACGAACATGACGTATGGATCAGCACCTCTAAAAGGGTTAGGCCTGTCGGGGAAACAAGGGATGATGTTATATTTTATTAGCATCCTGATTTGCACCCTAGAGTTTGGAATGTTACACCATAAATACAGATGGATGGAGTCTTGATTGGAATATTGACGATAATAGTACACCCCACCACCACATACATACAGTCATACAAAGGGAACGTTTGTTATTATCAAACATTTCAATTGTTATCATCATATTTATTTATATGACCTACAGATATGCGTTCGAGCATCCGTTACGTCACAATACATAAAAAACTCATACAGCGATGACACAGAGTATTCGAAGTGTGCAAGTCTATGACGTAGGTTACTGATATGGTATAATAATAAACACATTCCACGTTTTATTTATCAGATTGTGCGAAATATTACCGATTCTTCCAGTCTTTGGAGTCTGCTTATCGGCAAGCGTAGCATGGGACGTCCCCCAGAATGATCAATTCTATAACTATTCTACCAAGAATAGACAAAGTTCTTTCTATCCAACTTGAGCTTGACATCTCTTCCGCCCGAGCACGGGGCGACCCGTAGACTCGCGTTTCTATGAAGACAAAGACAGGTTATTCTGTCCAAAGCAACGGGCCAACGGGCCAACGGGGACCTTTTATTCTTATTCCCAGATAGAATACTAGGAAGTGGTGAAGTAGTTTAGTGGGGCTGCCGTTTGTAACTTTTGGCGTGTTTCTAAGCTAAGCACACCAAGCCAATTTGAATAACCCTTGCCGTTTGTAACTTTTGGTGTGTTTCTAAGCCAAGCTAAGCACACCAAGCCAATTTGAACAACCTTTGCCGTTTGTAACTTTTGGTGTGTTTCTAAGCCAAGCTAAGCACACCAAGCCAATTTGAACAACCTTTGCCGTTTGTAACTTTTGGCGTGTTTCTAAGCCAAGCTAAGCACACCAAGCCAATTTGAATAACCTTTGCTATTTGTAACTTTTGGTGTGTTTCTAAGCCAAGCTAAGCACACCAAGCCAATTTGAATAACCTTTGCTATTTGTAACTTTTGGTGTGTTTCTAAGCCAAGCTAAGCACACCAAGCCAATTTGAATAACCTTTCTAAGAGAAGATTTGGTCATCCATCATGTGGGATTAGCACGGAATTTTGGGCCTCACAAGTCTGCTTATTATTGGATCTAGGTTCTTGGATATCTCACGACGTTTTCCTTCACCATTTAAGGATCATACGTAGAATAAGCCTATAATTTTCCCATTTTTGGGACACAGCTCTCAGTCCCGACCGACCCTTGCTCGTTGAAGCGCCAGCCCGCGCCGCAGCTGAGCCAGTAGCTTTAAATTCCCCGATCAATAATAATAACGCCAATATTTTGATCCAGCCTGTCCCCAATAATGATAGCTGTCCCCCTATCAGTGACGCCCTGAGCCGAGGTCCGAACCCCACAGGGGGTGCCCTCATCGTGCAGTCGCTTAGTATATAAAATTTAGTTTGTAAGCCCTGGCTGGAGGCGTTAAGATTAACTTCTTAATGGCAGCCCCAGGAAAGCCCGGTTGAGCAGTCACGGCCTCTCAAGGCCAACTGCGAGATGCCCAAAAAAAAAAAAAAAAACAGCTCTCAGTGAGAGTGGGGTATGGTCTACCACGCGGGCCCAGTGCGGGTTGGTAGATGTCACGTTACTCGAATTTTTGGTTCGACATGCCGATTTCTTCACGATATTTTCATTTACTATTTTAAGAGCAGTGGTGTTGAAATAATTTATTTTACAAAAAGTAAAGTCTGTCTGGGTGTGAACCTTCGATCTACAACAAAACAATCAGCAAAACTTAGTAAGTGTCTACAGTAAACTACATAGGTGCATTCAACAAGTCCTGAACTCTCGTTAGCAAAACAAAAAAAAACAAATACAACTGCTGTTTATCCTTCACCGGGATAAAAACAAAAACCAGTTGATCAGCTGCTATATCCCGTAGGTATGGGGAACTGATGCGCTATGGGTGGGCTTACAATCTGTCACTATTTACATTATTACGGTATTTCAATCCCATACGGGCTGCGAGACTTCGGTACGGTTCGTTAGGATATTATAGACCAGCGACCCCGCCTCTGCTTTTTATTATTATTTTACAAGCTTTTATTTAACTTGCAATGTATGTATTCCTTCCGTGTGGTGCCGGACGTAAAAGAATAGCACCAACCAAATTCTTCCCGTGGGTGTCGTAGAAGGCGACTAAGGGAATTACCAGAGAATGGGCAGCAGCGTTCTCTATGCATTTAACCACCATACTACGATCGCCAACCCGCTTGCCAAGCGTGGCAATTATGGCAAAACCCCCCTATTGAAGCCTATGTCCAGCAGTGGACGTCTTTCGGCTGGAATGATGATGATGAATGTATAATTGTAACTACTTATGTTCGGGTGGAATATTGCAACTCAATTTTGAAGCAGATATCTTTAACCGATTGAGTTGAAATTTTTAAAGTTAAATAATAATGTATTGTAGAGAAGTATGATAGAAAAGGATATGTTGCGCCAACTTCTAATAAATTGGTAAAAGGGCAGGAGAATAATGATCATGGTGTGCACATAAACCTTCCGGAATAAATTCTCTAAATGATGGTGAAATCCGGATCAAAATCCGTAGACTAGTTTAGAAGAACAACGCAGTCACACAGGCAGAATCGATCGGGAAAAGGCTAAGAAGATCATGATCATGTATACCAGCGGCGAGGTGTCAATTTTTCTAAGAAAGAAGCCGAAACGAAGTCTGCTTTAACTTACTGAAGTATCAATAACTAGCTTTTGCCAGCGGCTTCGCCCGCGTGGATGTCGCTGTATTATACATATACACCTTCCTCCTGAATCACTCTGTCTATTGATGAAAACCGCATTCAAATCCGTTACATAGTTTAAACACGAATAAGGACTTTGTTTTATTCTATGTAAGGAAGGATACTTACTATCATTCCAAAACGAATATAGAAATGCCGATGCGAAACCCCGAAGGGGAATCGCCGTAGGAATCGAGTTATATGGTGCTTTCGCCACTGATGTCTATCATCTATGATGGGAACCAGGAAGCCTTTAGCCTTCCATAACAGTGGGTGTAGGTCTATCAGTCTACGAATGTCGATGGCTATAAAAGAAGAGGGAGACCAAAGAAACGATGGATGGACTGTGTGAATAATGATATGATTAGAAAGGGTGCGAATACGGAGATTACTACTAATAGAGAAATGTCGAAGAAAACGAATGTTGCGCCGACCCGAAATAAACTGGAGTAAGGAGGTATTAGGGGGGGGGGGGGGTGAACAGTGGAGCGTAGGTCGTGTTTCAGTAACAGACCAACTTATTCTGGCAGAGAATGTAGTTTCTTATCTCTTATCTAGTCATTCGATAGACCGTTGTTAAATAAGGTCGATTATCGATTCAGTGATCAACAAATCACCACAGCTGACGTGTAATTTATCAGCAGATTTATGTACCGATCAGGGGTTGATATTAACCAGGTGCAAACTATATGATAGTGTTTTAAAGCAATTTTTTTGGACACAAATATTAATAGCTATGTCAACGATGTAATATTATTTCAGCCTTTTTGTCCCACGGCAGGGTAAAAGCCTTTTCTGATACAGAGAAGGCACGAGCATTTATCACCACGTTAGGTCAAGACGGGTTGGCCATTACCGACTTATGTAGACAGATAAATAAAATCGAAGCATCCGTTTGTAATGTCAAAATAACAGCTTTTTACTACATGCACATGAATGTATATAAGGTACTTTACTTATAACAAAGAAACAATTTTTAATATTGTTTTGTGTCTGTCTGTTCCGCCTAATCTCCGAAACGGCTGGACCGATTTTGACGGGACTTTTACCATGGTTTCGATTTTCGACAAGGTTTTTTTAATAATATATAATAACTTCTCCCGCTCTGGGTGGAGCGGGAGGGCGTGTCAGACTTTTACTGACTAAAACCCACCCGTGTTCCCTTCAGTTGCCTGTGTGCCAGGGGCCGCGGTATCTTTGGAACAACCCGCACCCCTGGCAGAGGTTTCCTCAGTATGTGTTCCATCACCGATATCAGGTCCAAGATAAACTTAGAAAGTACAAATGAATCGAAAAGATGCATTGGTACTTGCCCGCATTTGAATCCACAACCAAAATGCATAAGAGGCGGTAACCACTGGGCCTTCACGAGATATAATTTCATAATTCAAGTAATACAAACCAACTGTTTGAGGTGAGCGAAGTAATTATATCTGCGAATCTAAACACAACAATGAAAAAGGTTATTTTCATCGAGCCTTCCAAACTAACCTTGACTGACATTTGTACAAGTGGGGTCAAGGTGAGATGCTAAGCATTCGGGGTTGCTGTTCGAGCGAGGTCATATCTTTGCAAATCTGTTAGAAACTTTTGTATAGCCAAATGAATTAGGGAGAGGCTAGATCGATAGGCGAAGTTATTGACCCGCGGTCTTTGAAAGGATGGTCGCGTCTGTGATTATTGATCAAAAAATCAACTGTAAAACAACCGACTTCCAAAAAAACACTACAAAGTGAAAAATAACTTTAATTTCGGAAGTCGGTGTCTTTGCAGCTGTATTTAAATTTTTTGTCACCGCCTTCCGAAATTTATTTTTCACTTTGTAGTGGTTCACATGTGCTTACCCCTTCACAGCATACCGGCGTGATGTTATGCAATAGGCAGAGATGAGATTTCAGCAATTCCAGTCCTTTTGCTATCATTTATTGAGGAGTTCCGTTGCCTATCTCCAAAGTGCTTCATCAGATCTTCACCAAATTGAAATGAGACCACTCCGAGAAAGTACTCTTCCAAAAAATACCTAAATCGCTTCGTGTGCCTATAAAATTTGAAGAGTTCTCTCTATTTCCCCAGGATCCATCATCAGACCCTGACTTGATGATCATGGGACCACCTGGGAAGTATACCATTTCAAACAACAAAAAAAAAATCCAAATCGGTCCAGCCATCTTCGAGTAATCGGGGAACATACATAAAAAAAATATATATAAAAAAAATGGATTACACCGATCCTAAACTTAGATAGGGTGGTCAGGACATTACGAACAAGAACTCTTCATCCTCTGCCTACCCTTTTCAACTATTTTGGGGTCGGCTTCCAGTCTTAACTGGATGCAGCTGAATACCAGTATTTTAGATGGCACGACTGCCTATCTGACCTCCACAACCTAATTACTGGGTAATACGATACCCCTAGGTAAGACTGGTTATCAGACTTTCGGGCTTCTGACGACCCGTAACGACTGTCAACGATCCACGAATGACAACCGGGAGGTACGGTTTAACGAGCAGGCATAATAGCACTACTGAATAGTAACTACAATAGTGCAACGGGCGGGGTTCAAAATCACGATTCGACTTTTCAATTACGAGTTGAATTCCATGATTTAATGACGACAGCGTATTGTTGTTGAACTACATAAACCCATAACACGCGAATTCTTAGGAGCAGAGCTTACGAGAATGCGAGAAACGTATATTATAACATCATGCCTGTAATCCTCGAAGGGTTAGGCAGGGGTGGGTAGTGTGTACACCCATATTTCGCCAGTTATGTCGTTGTCAGGTGAAGCAAAACATGTCTTAGAAACAAAAAAAAGATATGTGTGACCTCTACGAACCCGGACTGGGCCCGCGTGGTGAGAGAGGCCTGTGTACCAGCAGTGGAAACATTATAGGCCGATAATGCGGCTATTCTATGCCATTGTCCAATATAATAGGGAGACGAGCCTATTGTCATCGGACCAGGCACGAACCTAGAATCCGGACTGTTATCGACACATTCCTGAAGAACAAAACTCAATAACAATGCTCGAGCTGGGATTCAAAACAAGGACATCCGCTCAGAACTAGCGCTTGAGACCACTAAATAAACGATGCTGTAGAACTACCTACAGTGAGAAGGCTACAGTTAACTAAAATGTTTACAAAGAACTGACCCACGCTCCTACGCCCTGGATTACGGTATGTATACAATAATTTCTGCCGAAAATCGTCCACTACAGGACATAGGCCTCCCGTAATAAGGCTATTATATAGACTACTAGCAAACCCGGCGAACTCCGTTTCGCCACCAGATGGCTTCGTTTTATGTAACATTTCGTTTGGTGATTAAAAGAAGAAGATTTTTTTTTTGTTTTATTTCCTGAATTTTCTTTGCTATAAACCTCACGGAGCCCGAGACCTTTCCAACGAATGCAAAACCGTGGAAATCGGTTCGTGCGTTCTGGAGTTATAGCGTCAGGAAGGAAAACCCGACTTATTTTTATATAGTAGATTTATTAGTGTTTGTCATGGAAATCATGTCACTTGGTGTTGGTTCAAATAGGTTCATTTTATATAGGTAGATTCTTTTACATATTATTATTGTGAATGAGAGAACGTTGTAGGCCTTACAGACTAGATTTGAAGACGATTTTCTATTCTGTATTTTCATTCTTCTAAGTACCTGGTACTTATTGACAGGCCTGCACTGTCCTCCCATACCTATTACGACTGTAATTTTAAAACATTGTAAAAGCCAATTATTTTTAAAAGACTAACCGTGGAGTTTCTTGCCGGCTCTTCTCCATAGGAAGCGACATATTGGAACCGTGCAACTAGCTTCTGACGTTTCATAAGTGCTCATGCAGGTTTATGTGAAATAAAATATTTTGATTTTGAAGGGGGGCGCTAGCCATAATCGCCACGCTTGTCAGGCGGGTTGGCAAACGCAGTATAGTTGTTAAATGCACAGCGAACACTGCTGCCTATTCTCTAGTAAGTCCCTTAGACGCCTTTTACGACACCCGTGGGAAGAAATGGGATGGTGCTATTCTTTACGTCCTGCAGGCTAAGCATGACGCTTTCTATTTCTACTCTATCGTAGAATAGGAAACGCTTGTCTACGGTTCTCGTGCTAAGCCTGCTGCACCACACGGAACGGCATGGTATGTCTATGTTGCATTCATATTCAGGTCTGCTAATCCATCTGCTAGCCGTGAAGATTATGGCAATATCTTCTCTGACCGTTCATTGTCAATTAAGGGTTTCTCATGTCCAGCATTCGGTGTTTAAAGAACTGGTTAAAAATACGATTTACACTGTAAAAATGTATTTAAAAAATCCATCTCCCCAGTACATTAACATCTTCAAATTATTCTTAGCCATCGATAAATCAATAATTAATCAAAATTAGGGCAGCAATTGTCGAGTTGCGAAAGATCAAACAACACAAAAACTTTTTCTTGTTAATTCTAATAAAATGGCTTCTAAAACATGTGTAGCAAGCATCAAAACACATGGTGCTAATTCAAATGGTAACCTGCTTTTTTTAAGTCGGTTAGGAGTACTGTTATGTCAGTTGGAAGTTGTTAGAAATGCAGTTTGTTTAGTTTTAATTTTTTTTATGTTAATCTTCTATCAGTGATTAACATAATGCCACTTCCGATTGCGTTATGGTCTAGTCGTCGAAACTGACGAGGTCTTATTTCGACGCTTAGATAATCCAGTTAGGATTTGTGTCTGCTTGAGAATGCTTTTAAAGCCAAGAAAATATTACAAGGTAGATTATTTCGACTTATTATTACTATTTTAAATGTCTTTGACTTATCTCGAGACCCTGCACCCTAATTGCGTAACTCACGATTCATCATAATTTGTTTCGTTTTGAAACAGATGGCTAAACCATTGCTTCATACGTTCAAAAATGTGTCTGCTCAGCAACGTAAATAACGCAATGAATATTGTTGGACTGTCAAAATGAAACCGATTATGATTAATCGCGTGTTACGCAATTAGGGTGCTGGGGTCCCGGAAATTTGAAAGGCGTACAAGGAGCCGAAGCCAACTCGTAGAGGCCCCTTAGACATTTTTAAATGATAAGAATATTTTTTTTTAAGACAGCAGCACAATATAATCATCCTATAATGTTCCCACTGCTGGGACACAGGCCTTCTCTCTGTGAGAGGGAGTGGGCTGTTATCTACCACGTGGGCCCACACACATGACTTTGAATTTTTGGTTCTAGGATATACTGGTATCCTCACGATGTTTTCCTTCACCGTTTTGAGAGCAGTGGCGATGACATAAATTACAATACTGTCCCTGCGTGCCTTCGAACAAACAACACGTAACTTGGGGCAATTACCACTGGCCCACCACTGCGTTCTGCATTAATAGGGGACGGGGCCTGCGAGGAATTTGAAGAAACTATTGCCGTCGCGCTGTCAGTAAGTCTGCCCCCGTAGTGTGTGATAGGGACAGCTGCAGCTCAGACCGAAATTTTCACAAAAATTATGACGAGATCGACGTTTCGTATTCCCCTTTTTTCTCCTCGAAAACTGAGCCGATTCAATAATTTATTACATTAACATTTTAAGAAAGAGTATTTTTAGGTTCCTATAAAAAAAAAATATATATGTTAAAAAACTTTTCTAATTTGTCTGGTAGTCCTCTAACCACGGCGGTAAAAATAGGGCATTATTTGTATTTTTTAGAGGGTCATATTTTATTTACTAATTAGTTGCTGAATTCAATTAGGGAATTGAACATAAACTTATTTAGGAAAAGGCTTAAATTTTTACTGTTGCATAAAGCATATTATAGCATTTCGGAATTTTTGACAGACAAAATGTAATGATTGTTTTTAATCTTAGTTCGAACTCAAGTCAAGTCCATTTAACATTGCATGTGACATTTTTTTTTTTTTTTGTATTATTTTAATTATTATATTACTTGTTTCTCTCATTTTGTTTAAAAATTATTTGAATATTGACATAGTAAAAGTTACATATATATTTTTCTTTATGACATTTATATTTTATTATAGTAAATTGGTGTTTTTTTTTTTATTTTTGTTTGTGAAAATCAATTTTTGACTAAGTATATGCGTTTGATTAATGTAAATAGGTTATAAACTTTAATATGAATGACAACCATGAATATTTGTACGCCTTCTGGTATAACATAGCGCGCTTGTAATTTCTTTTACCAACTATTTTTTGTACCTATGTTAACAAATTATTAAATGAATTATGAATTATTATGAATTATGAAAAAATGACAGGGACGTGTTTACAGCAGACCTTGATTTTATGAAGAAAAAAATTGCTCTAGAGGCATTATTCAGGAAGAAAAAAGGGGAATACATTTGTATGGAGAATCGCACGCCCTGTTCCATCTTAACGGTTGGTTTCTACACTACTGTTTACGAACAAGAGCTTGAAAACAGGCGTGATAATACACATAAAATAACAACCTGAATCACAATCGGTTGATGAGTATGACATATCCCTGACTAAATATAGCACACCCGCGCTCTTCATGTGGGTGAGATGACGAAGATGAAATTGGATGAGCAGATGCATTCGCAAATTGTTAGGTTATGTATCAGGTGGCCCAGTGGTAACTGCTCGATCCCAGACAGACGCTTTACATTGTGAAAATTATTTCATCACCACTGCTCTCAAAACAGTAAAGGAAAACATTGTGAGGAAACCGGCATGTCGTAGAACCAAAAAAATAATAGTTTAAAAAACTAAAAAACACGCTTTAAAAACCAAACTAAAAAAGGAGAAAATAATTTAATTCAATTAAAAAGCGCGGGGTGCTTTTTGAGGTATTTTTATAATCAATTAATGTCAAGCACCCCACGCTTTTTAATTGAATTAAATTATTTTCTCCTTTTTTAGTTTGGTTTTTAAAGCGTGTTTTTTAGTTTTTTAAACTATTATTTATTTTCTATTTTTTAGTTCTGCTAACTACAAAACGTGTTTTTTTTTCTCAATTTTTTTTTAAATTATTAAATTGTCATCGGTCCTCGACAAGTTTACAAAGTTTCAATGAAATCTGACCGTTTAAAGTGGGTCAAAATCGCGCTCAAAGATTCCGTTACATACATACATACATACAACCCGAGCTAATAAAAGCGTGTTAAAAACGAAGATATGTGACAACTACCAACCCGCACTGGGCCCGCGTGGTGGATTACGGCCCACTCCCTCTCACAGAGAGGTCTGCTGTCTCAGCAGTGGCAACGTTATAGGTATCAGATTAAGGGGCTCAGAGTTATCGAGTTGCCTAGTAATTAGCTTGTGGAGATCACAAGAGTAGGTCACTGTATGGAAAACACTTATATTTGCCTGCATTCGGTTAGACCGGAGGCCGACTACATAAGTTATTATCTGCCTAGCATTTTCCCCCAAGTTCAGAATCAGTATCATGAAGGAAGTGGGTTCAAAAACAGAATTTTCATTAGGCCCCCCTAACTTATTTGATTTGTAAATAAAATTCGTTTGTTTCACATAAACCTGTGCACTTATGAAACGTCAGAAGCTAGGTGCACGGTTTCAATTAGTCGTTTCCTTTGGAGACACCCTTCATAACTGCTTTTGTACATTTTTTTTATTTCTACTGCTGCAGCATGGCCTCTCGTTTTAGCTTTTCAGAGAGATTATAGTCAAGGTCGTACCAACGAACCCGTCGCATCCTTCCATCAAAAACAATAACGTATGAATATTATCTACTACGGAAAACGCGATTATTGTAGTATGATTTTTGTAATTTTTACTAACTCTCAATAGTCTCAATCAAGCTTTTTTTTTTGTGGGTGGGAAATCATCAAATAACCTCTCACGCTCTGGGTGGAGCAGGAGGGCGTGTCAGACTTTTACTGACTAAAACCCAACCGTGTTCCCTCAGTTGCCTGTGTGCCAGGGGCGATGGTATCTCTTTCGAACAACCCGCACCCCTGGCAGGCATCGGCCCTTGCGGACCCACCAGTTCGGCGCACCAGGACACATGGCACGCCGTGACCACCCTAGGAACCAAGTAGCATAAGGGCCCCAGACGACGCCGTGTCTGGCACCCTTGGTCCCCCTGCGACGGGACAGCGCAGTGGCCCCACCGCCTACCACTTTTCGGCCGCAGGGGATAGGGAGAGCGACCAACGCTATACCGACACTCCTCTTCCCCTGCGTCTCAATCAAGCTTGAGTGAAGCCAAGGCAAAAGAATAAAGAACATTACAGTGTGAATGGTTATCCTCGATGAATATTCTCAGTCTGAAAGAGGCAGAGAACCACCATAGTGTCTTTCCAACATAAGATCTGCCTATTCTAATCACAGACCATAAATATTTATAAATGTAAGTACTAGCTTTCGCCCGCGGTTCTGCCTTCGTGGATCTCGGCTTACGCGTAAAAAAGTAGCCTATGTCCTTTTCCATGTGTCAGGCTATATCTTTGCCAAATTTCATGACGATCGGTTCAGCGGTTTAGGCGTGAAAGCGTAATATTAGTAAGATAAATCACGAAACTTCCCCCACGATCCCTAAGATCACTCATTGGACGCCTGAGCCAGGACATCGTCTTCTATGTCTAGCTGAGGTAGTGATATAATTTGATCATGGTTGCGGGGTCAGAGACTGTCAAAAACGGAGAAGTTTGGAAGGCAAAAAGGGAGGCCCAGAGGACATACTGACATATTTGGTGATGTTCATCACATGCGTAATACTCGTAACTGACGTGTGTTTATGGCCAGATTTATGGACGTAAGCGAATCAAAATGAGTATGTAAAGATTTAGTTTCTGCCTACTTTCCATGGGGAAAGACAGCGTGAGTTTATGTATGTATATAGGGGAGGGCTTTGGGCAATAGAGAGACACAATGTCTGCTACCAAAACCTACCAAAAAATTTATATTATATATGGGGCAATACTCTAACCAGTATAAAAATACAAGATACAGCTCACAGGCAGACGAATCGAGTCGATAACCCACATTTTGTGAGTCAGCAGCAAAATACAGTTATGTGAGGCTGACGACAGACAGCTATTTCGTTGTGTTATTGTTGAAGTGGGCATGACAAAAAGGTTGACTGATGTTTAGATGACAAAGTATTTGTTGAGCTTCACGACTATGCTTGACGGTTGGGTAAGCAGGAGTAGAGATATGGCGAAGTAATACAGTAAAATTTAGCATGTTATTTTCGCAATGCCAAATCTTCTTGTTCGAAGAAAAGATCACCACGCTTGCTTACAGGTCGAAAAGAGATCTCTTTTTAAACGCCTTGAAAAAAGGAGGAGGTTATCAAATCGTTGGAATCTTAAAAAAAAAAAATATCTTTTTTTTTTTTTTTTTTTTTTTTTTTTTTTTTTTTTTTTTTTTCCCATATGTAGTATGTTCCCCGATTGCTCGAAGACACCTGAACCGATTTGGAAAATTCTTATTTTGTTTGAAAGGTATACATCTCAGGTGATCTCATGGTCATCAAGTCAGGATCTGATGATGGAACCCTGAGAAATGGAAGAAACTCTTCATATTTCATAGGCACAGTTGTTTACATGGCAAGTAATGGTATATGAATTGGTGTGGGGTAAGTACCGTAACTACAAAAATTTTCCTCAAAGTGAAAAATAACTTTAATTTCGGAAGTCGTAGCTTTGGATCTGTATTTTAGTTTTTAGTCACAGACTTCCGAAATTAAAGAAATTTTTCACTGGAAACGTTTTTGTAGAACAATTCATTGAAAATCTATTCAAGATTTTCGACTTACCAGAACCCTGTCTGGCGCATTATTTAAAGATGCTTTCAATTATGGGTTATGTGGTACACAACACACGGCTACACATCAAGCTATACATTTCCAGTTTACGCTGATCTCGCACTGTACGGAAATCCTATACAATGCGAGATCAGCTTATGCTGGAAATGTATAGCTTGATGTGTAGCCGTGTGTACCTGAAATAAATGTTTTTTTTTTATTAAGTACTTTATGTAATCTACTTCATCACCACTGCTCTCAAAACGGTGAAGGCAAACATCGTGAGGAAACCGACATGTTCTAGAACCAAAAATTCGAAGACATGTGATATCTGCCAATCCGCACTGGGCCCGCGTGGTGTATTACGGCCCACTCCCTCTCGATGATAGGAGGCCTGTGAACCAGCAGTGGGCTTATAGGCTGATTATAAAGGCTTGCCATGCCTTGCGGCTTGCTTGACCGCAATTTTTGAAGACTGAGGTCTTCACTCAGTGCGTCCTGCCCGTAATGACATACGGTGCCGAAACATGGACAGTGACTGTTATTTATTCTTATATTCCACATCATCATTTCAGCCGAAAGACGTCCACTGCTGGACATAGGCCTCCCCCAATTTGGGGGGGTTTGCCATAATCGCCACGCTTAGCAGGCGGGTTGGCGATCGCAGTATTGTGGCAAAATGTATAGAGAACGATGCTGCCCATTCTCTAGTAAGTCCCTTAGTGGCCTCCTACGACACCCACGGGAAGAGATGGGATGGTGCTATTCTTTACGTCCGGCACCACACGATCCACATGTTACAAAAGATTTTTTAAAGTTTTATAACGAAATTTTAACTAAACCATTTTTATCATTCGTTCTTTAGTCTTTACGCAAAATCGTTCACTACCCCAAAACTATTAGTTTTAATATGGTAACATTATTTTTATTCGAACTGTCAAGTTACTGAATACGATTTGAGTCCAAGCATAAACTTTTAGGTAAGCAGCGAAATATTACGCCATTATCTTACCAAAAAGACTTGAAACAAAATTTTACGCTTTCTATGAATTATTGTACTCGAAAATCTGCATTAAAATCAATCTGTTATAGTTGCATCGGAGGTACGATAGGCCGACTCGATTGATTGATTGATAGAAAAGGTATATTTGCGTTACACAATTAAAATTGATGACGCATTTAAATACCTTACGGTGCACCAAGTTGGTCACTTACTGAACAACAAAAGTCCAAACTGAGTTAGAAACACCAGGCCCTGCGCTCCATAACTGAAGTAGCGTATGTATTTTTAATCCATAGCTTCATATGTTCCAAAATTTTGCTTGCTCAACAACGTAAAAACGGAATGAATGCTGTTGAAATGTCAACATGAAAGCCATTAGTACTGTTAGTCGCGCCGGTAGTAGTTTCTTGGCCATTCTTCTAAATAGGAGCCGCCTACTACGCTTTCGAATAGACAACTTCATCTTTCCGATTGAACAACCCCTAGGCAATTCAAATGTGCCCATTATTTGTTTTTACACGCTTTATATTAGCTTCACTTGTATGTTTGTATGTACTTTAAACGGTCAGGTTTCATTGAAACTTTGTAAACTTATGGAGGACCGATGACAATTCAATAATTGAAAAAAAAAAATAGAAGAAAATAAAGGAAACTGAAAAAATCACGCTTTTGTCGTTAGCAGAACTAAAAAATAGAAAATAAATAATAGTTTAAAAAACTAAAAAACACGCTTTAAAAACCAAACTAAAAAAGTAGAAAATAATTTAATTCTATTAAAAAGCGTGGGGTGCTTTTTGAGGGATTTTTATAATCAATTAATGTCAAGCAACCCTACGCTTTTTAATAGAATTAAATTATTTTCTACTTTTTTAGTTTGGTTTTTAAAGCGTGTTTTTTAGTTTTTTAAACTACTTATTATTTATTCCTACTATCCTACGAATATTATAAATGTGAAAGTTTGGATGTTCGGCACTCAATCACGCAAAAACGGCTGAACGGATTTCGATGAAATTTGGCACACAGATAGTTTGTAACCTGGAGAAACACATAGGATACGTTCTATCCCGGTACTACGTTCCCGTGGTATAATTTCCGACCTCCACACGGGGAAGCCGCTATCCAAAAGCTAGTTTGAAATCAATTACTTGAGTCTGAGTATGGGAGAAGTCTCAAAAATTGCTGCCTTTTAAAACAGCTTCAGGTAGAGAAATCTTCTATAACAGCCCATCTAATCTTGCTCAGAACACCGGAAAAAATACTCGAAAACTAGTTACGTCAGTATGACGAAATACGGTACAGTAAGTAACTAATACCATTGTCACAGTAAAGTAGGTCGATTTGAACAAACGTAGGCGTTAAGTTACGAGTATTATAGTCTTTATTTTTAGAGCAATAATGGTGGAAATCCTTTGTGATTTCCAACAGCAGTTCGATTGTCTAATTAGTTATTTATTTAATATATAGGACATATTTGTATTGGAATAAGGGTGAAGGTCGCGTTTGTAAATATGTGAATAAATTATTGATGAAAAATTGTTAATAATTAATAAAGGACGAAAACAGATGTTCGTAATTATTATTATAATAAACCTAAGTGTTTCGGAAATAAGGATGATAATCCCTTGAAAATTGTGTGATTTTATCTTGGTAATTTATTTGAATAAATTAAGTATAAATAATATCGAATTATTTTTTTCATAACTTGTTTACATTTTAAGAAACATCTGTGTCCTTTACCTGAGTTTACAGGTAACATTGCATTGACAATCAAAAGTCATATTTCCGAACATAACGATAGTGTAACAGCAGATATTTTTATCACCGTCGAAAAATTTCTAGGGTCTCTAGAAGCATGTGCTAAATTAATGGTTTCAGTTTGCGCTTCGATATCCCATAAGAGATTCTAATTAATTTCAGAAAAATCTATTTCATTTCAATACACTTCACTTCAGCAACCCCCTTGGAGAATACAAACGTGAATTTATGTTCTTTATCAAACAAACTTCGTACATATACCACGTGACTTGTAATCACAGGTACCAGGGTCCCATATTGTCTTAGGAGTACGAGTTGAAGCCATAACTAACATTTGTTTAATAAGGGCGCGCACGTGACTGTCGCTCTGGTATTTAATTTAGTATTACAAGTTGGTTGGTAGGTTATCAGTTTTAATAAATGGTGGATTTGGATTTTTTTTGACCTTCACCTTACGTCCTACTGAAACTACCCACAATAAACCTTTTTTCAATAAGGACAAGGTTAACTTTGACAGCCGATGGCGGCCATATTAGATTGTCTATTGGCGCGATTTTTTTACAGCATAATCAGCCTCTAATGTTCGGGAACTAGTGAGACACGCGCCTCCTCTCATCGAGAAGGAATGGGCCATCCACCACGGGGGCCCCGTACGGGTTGGTAGATGTCTCATGTCTTCGAAATTTTGCTTCTAGAACATGCCGATTCCTTACGATGTTTTCCTTCACTGGTTTGAGAGCAGTGGTTAACCTATCATGACAGATGAGTCATTAAATGTTGGCATTTATCAAGATAAGATCCGATAGACATCTGGTTTTGTCAGGCGCCACCTCTCATACCTCCACAGAAACAATAAGTTTACTTATAGAAAGAGAATTTCAACGGGTTTCTGATCTCAAGATTCGGGGACAAGCCTCGAAGATTATGTGATTTAACACCCCTTGATTATTTTGTGTAGGGTTACGTGAAATCACTGGTATACGCGTACAACCAAGAACTGTCAATTACGTAAAGAGTAACATCACACGTGTCATCATCGATGAGATAGAGGCATCATTATGTCAAAAAGTAATGGAAAATTGGACCTCTCGTATTCACTCTACCATACGAAGCCCAGGAGGTAATTAAAATGATATGGTAAAATATAATCAATTTGTAAACAATCAATGTGGTTTTCGCTGCGGGAGACGCCCTGGGCGTCGGGAATCCCAGGCTGATTCCCGGCCACCATAGGCGCGGGCTTGCGGACGGCGAGTAATGGGTAGCTCGCTGTCCGGTAAGGACCAAGCCCTGGTCGACGGCGCGTTGTGTTCCACGCGCGCCTCAAAGAGATGTCAGCACCAAATGGGGGGTCCGCAAGGGCCGATGCCTGCCAGGGGTGCGGGTTGTTCGAAAGAGATACCGCGGCCCCTGGCACACAGGCAACTGAGGGAACACGGGTGGGTTTTAGTCAGTAAAAGTCTGACACGCCCTCCCGCTCCACCCACAGCGGGAGAAGTTATTTGATGATTTCCCACACAAAAAAAAAATCAATGTGGTTTTATTTCAAATAAAATATACCGGGTCCTTACTGAAAAACTCTGTATGACCTTGATTACAGTGGAGCTTATTAAAGTAGTACCTACTTTAAAAAAGTCTTATAAAATCTTTTGCTCTGCTTTTGGTTCTTAGTTATCATAAATAAAAGTTTTTATTTATTATTTATTTATTTATTTGATACTTTTTATAATTTCGGGGTCAGCTTCCTAACCTAACCAGATGCAGCTGGAGATCCATATTTACAATGAACAACTGCTTCTTATGTTAGAGATGCAGTGGTCTCTGTAGCACCATGAAACATGAGGCTTCATGGGCTAGTGCAAATCTTGGGGTTCATTCCATCAATCGAGTCTGGTCAAACCACGCTGGGGTCAGTGCATATCATTGATTCATTCAGATATAGGTAGCACTGAAATCTCGATGTTTTGACGTCATGTCGTCACCATTAGTAGATTGCGCCCGTGCGAGCGAAGCAAGGGCGGGTCACTAGTTTTTCTTTTTGAAGAAGTCTTTTATTGGATGACTTACAAACTAAGTAGGTACATAGATCCTGTTGCAATAACTTGACGTTCATTGCAAATGGTCGCTGTTGCAGTGTTGACTAGATAGGGCACATATTATTATTTTAATAATAAGTTCATTCGTAACTGATTTATCGTGTTTAGTTAATTTTAAGTTTGATCGGAGTTTCTTTGAAGGACATAACTACCTCCTCCTTTTTGAAGTCGGTTAAAAATTATCCGAAAAAGCACCGCAGTTACCGACATAGCTTTTTTTTGGATGGGAAATCATCAAATAACTTCTCCCGCTCTGGGTGAAGCAGGAGGGCGTGTAAGACTTACTGACTAAAACCCACCCGTGTTCCCGCAGTTGCCTGTGTGCCAGGAGCCGCGGTATCTCTTTCGAACAACCCGCACCCCTGACAGTCCGACATAGCTTACAGAGCAAGCAAACTGAAGCGGTAGTGGACTGGCCACGTTTGTCGAAGGACCGATGGCTAGTGGAGCTGACGAGTCCCGGACTGGAGAACGCGTATCGGCAAGCGTAGTGTGGGAAGCCCCCCAGGTAGATGGACCGACGACCTTAAGGGCCTAAGCCCCGTTTGGTAGCGTAACACGGTCACTTTATGAACCGTACTGCTCATTAACGGCTTGTCTTGAAGATTTGAAAAATACATGATTTTGCTATAGATTCATATAGATCATTTTGCCGAGGTTACTTTTTTTGTATGGTTAATACTTTTGCTGTAAAAAAATATTTTCCAACACGCAATATTTTGGCTTCTAATCCATACTAAACGGCTTCGTTATTTGAAAAAAAAATACACTGAAAAATAGATAGTTAGAGGTACCACAGAATCGCTAGAGCACAATTGCAAATTAATCAACATTTGCCAAGGTATATCCCCATTTTGAGATAAAGGCTCAGAGGTGCCCTGCGCGGGCGCGGGCGGCAGTCGTGGTTTAGCATTCAGACGGGAGATGAGGATACTATGGGCCTTAAAAAGGTGCCTGGGACAGACTGGATGCGGAAGGCGGAGGGCAGAGAGTTATGGGCTTATGGTGCAGCCTAGGAGGGGCAATGTCCAGCAATGGACTTAGTTGATTGATTGATTGAATTAATTTAAATAGTGCATTGAACTTTCTTTTTAACAGATTTCAAAAAGAAGGAGGTTATCAATTCTTTTTTTGTTCGAAAGGGGTTTATTCCGAAATGGTCCCATTTAAATTTCATATGGGTCTGATGATGAGTTTCGGAGACAGACAACGGAACTCTTCCAAAAAATTACAGCAAATCAACCGCGATTGCTGCTATCGCATATACCTGTATGCAGTTTTGACCCCAAGGATGATTAAATTTTGAATTGGTGTGGGGTAGGTACAAAAACTAAAAAGTGAAAAAAAAAAATCCTAAACAAAACAGCCGACTTCCAAAACACACTACAAAGTGAAAAATCACCTTAATTTCGAAAGGCGCTAAAAAAAAAAAAATACATATCCAAAGTCACCGACTTCCGAAATTAAAGTTATTATTCACTTTGTAGTGTTTTTGGAAGTCGGTTATTTTAGCAACTTAATAAGGTGGGGGACTCCGATGTTCCACAGTGTGATTGTGGAGCCACATCACAGATGATGCCTCGCATGTCGTCGTGGTCTCAGTGCAGTAATACCTGCACTATGAAAGATCTTTGCGAGGTCAACGATAACGCTGTCGAAATGGCCGAATTCTGATCGAAGCTTACTTAAAAAAGAAATATGGAATCCTAGATTCGATGGTGAAGAAGATTGAACTTGTTCGACGTTTTGATTTGTTAATATGATCTAGTACATTGACTTATGTGCCAAAACTTAGAAACCGTCGTCCACAGTTGCTCAATGATACACTTAATACGATACAAATCAATAAAAAAAAGAGATAACACAGATAAGTAAAAAATGGACTACTCATGTTTGCAGTTTGGGCGAAAGGACAACGCTCACTGCTTGCCTACCCCTGCCAAGTCATTAATAACTTAAAAAGTAATAGCTGCATACAAAGCATGACACATGGATGACCCCTGTAACACAGATTTCTCGTAGCATGTGGGTCATTGATAATTTATTTGTATCAGACTATTTGCATGCTTAAATTAGGTGTCATCCTGTATCTATGGACTTTTTTATAAGGGCTGATTTTTCAATAGTCAATGTGAGTAATAAATATGTCGGTATAACAACTTTTGTATAGAAAATATGCCAAACTCTCAGATTTATTCTTCAGATAAAAGTGATGACTACTGAAAAATCAGCCCTTAGTCAATTTTTTATTTTTTATTATTATTAAGTGGCAAAGAGTTCCTGGAAGGACTTGGGGAGGCCTTTGCCCAGCAGTGGGACAGTACAGGCTAAACAAAAAAAAAAAAGAATATTCCATTTGTTACTCTTCTGTGTACAAAAAAAAACATAAATAAATATAATCCTTACCTGATCAAAGTCCTTCTGTCGCAAAGGCATTTGGGGCCGCACGTTGGTATTACTAATCGAACTCATCTCGCCTCAATGTCGCATAAATACAGAATCAGACTGGCTACACACGATTCATATAATGAAATTAAAAAAATTATACTATTCACGTAACGAGATCACAGTGTGTCAGCTTTATTCAGCTGCTATATACATAATTTTTGATTTAATTTTTTTGTTTTGCTATATCAAGTACACTATGTTGTTGCCTCTGCGTTTGTCAATTCTGAAAAAAAAAGAAAATTGGTTTTGGTTTCTGCATAGACAAAAAAAAGGTTTTATTTAAAATATTCTACATTATTTCATCTGCCCTATTTGGTTGATAGTAAATAAAAACTTGTAAGAAAGTAAATAATAATAGATACCTAGTCTATAGTAATATTATAAAAAGGAAAGATTTGTTTGTTTGCATTGAATAGGCTCCGAAACTACTGAACCGATTTGAAAAGTTATTTCACTGTTGAGAAGCTACACTATCCCCGGGTGACATAGGCTATATTTTATCCCCGTATTCCCACGGGAACGGGAACTACGCGGGTGAAACCGCGGAACGCTGCTAGTATTAGATAAAACATTTAAATGCTAATGCATTTACGTATATAAACAATAAACAAAAGAATAATATGGCTTCTTCGTTATCCTAAAACCATTTTTTTTTTTTGGATAAACAAATACATATTTTTAATTTTGCAAATTAAACCTTATTAACCTAATTATATGGAACATAACAGTTAACTAGGTTTAATTCATGGTGGTATAATAGCCATACATTTCCCTATGTGACAGTTCTCCTAAAATACTCTCCGCAGTAGAGTAAAATATGAAATTTTGCTGGTAAATAAGTATTTAATATGGTCTTGCTAAAATGTCACAAAACTGAGACAAAATGACTTTTTATTAAAACTTTTACGTCAACGTACAGTCGCCAGCACGTCAAGCTACCCCAATCTGTAAATTTCTTTAATAGATTTTCAACTTTAATCCATAAGCATAAGGTTCATGTTCTATTGAGAAAATTTGACAGTTTGGGGTAGCTCTAAGTGCTAGCGTCTGTACCAACTGATTTAAAAAACCGGCAGAGTGCGAGTCGGACACGTTGGGTTCCGTACCACAAGGCAAAAATCGTTTCTTGTATGGAGACCCCCTTTAATTTATAACTTTATTTTATTCTTATTACTTGCTTTTGCCAGCGGTTTCGCCCGCGTAGTGGTCGAAAATGATCCCACGGCAACGTATTACCGAGATAAAAAGTATCCTATGTGTTACTCTAGTTTATAATCTATTTATCTGCCAAGTTTCAACCAAATCCGTTCAGCCGTTGTTGCGTGATTAAGTAACAAACATCCAAACATCTGAACAGCCAAACATATAAACTTTCACAGTTTATAATATTATACTAGCTTCCGCACGCGGCTTCGCCCGTGTGGAAATCGGAAACTATCCCGCGGGAACGTACTACTGGGATAAAAAAGTATCCTATGTGATAATCTAGGTTATAATCTATCTGTGTGCCAAATTTCATCCAAATGCATTCAGTAGTTTTTGCGTGAAAGAGTAACAAACATCCCTATATACATACAAACATTCGCGTTTATAATATTAATAAGGATAATAGGATTTGTTGATTTTGTTGTTATAGTAGCAACAAAAATACACGTTCTGTGAAAATTTCAACTGTCTACCTATTACGGATCATGATATACAGCCCACTATCAGACAGACAGACGGACGGACGGACAGCGGAGGCTCAGTAATAGGGTCCCGTTGGTTACCCTTCAGGGGGCTACTCTCCAACACCGTCAACGAAAATACGGACCCGTCCGAAAATAGTTCTAAACTTCGAAGTGGCTCCTACAGCTGATTAATTAACTTTTTTGGACGGGTAAAACCATCTATAGGGAAGGGACAGCTGTCAAATCGTGTAGTAATTCATTCTTAGTTTGGGCCTCAAACTAATCATAGGTCCGTAAGTGATACGGAGTAGAAACGCCCGTAACTTCGGCCGAGATTACAGATTTCGTGCTTAGAGAGTAGGCCCCAGGTACGGAACCCTAAAAATCAATACATTTGAATCCATTACCAATCCTGCCTTTCAAAATTTCCACGAGCCAAAAGAAACAGAAAAAAATATCATGGTCAAAACAAAAATAATGTCCTGATTTAAATGAATAATTTTGAATAACGTTTTCATGTTTTGATATTTCATAGTTGAAGGTCATAAGATTAACTGTAATCCTGTCTTTATACTTTAGATTATGCGGTTGTTTTTGATCAAAAGAATTTTATATCACGAAGCGACCCGCGCTTTATCTGTGGTAACAAAGTGTATGAACACGCTGTGAATGTGTGCGTGAAGATGAGTAGCGGGCACTCGGGCAGCACATAACACACACACGCACAACACACGACCCACACCCACACTTCCAACATTGCCATAGTCTCGGAAGGTACCGAGAGCTCCTGAACTCACACGGACCATCACAGCAGCGTGTTTGTACACTTGGGAAACACAAGTAAAGCGCGCGTCGCGTCGTTGAATAAAAATCTATATAAACTCAGGATGTTAATTCAACTAATATTATAAATGTGAAAGTTTGTATGATTGTTACTCAATCACGCAAATACCTACGGCTGAACGAATTTAGATGACTATTGGCATACAGATAGGTTAGACATAGGATGCTTTTTATCCCGGTAGTACAGTTGAACAAGCTATTACTAACTTTATGTTGAAGCAACTTTTAAACAATGCTGTATTTTCAGCATTCTCAGGCACGTGTTAAATAGTCAATTCGTTGTTTTTTTTTTAAGTAGGTTTTTAAAAATGAATACTGCCATTGCAGTGGAAACATGGAAGACCTGTAAATTTTTGCCTGTATACCAATTAGCTTGTTTGACTGTACGTTCCGGTGGGATAAAATCCGATCTCTTCAAATTGTTATGTATTGGCATGCCACCTACTAATTATAATTGTTTGTTTCTGTAAATTTTGTACGCCATTTAATTGCAAAATATAGTGCACATTTTTTTAAATACTAACTGTAACCATACCTATGTTTAACAAAATAAATGATTGATTGATTGATCTCCACGCAAGCGACGCCGCGTGGAAAAGCTAGTGCTACGTAAGAGTGTTAGTGGAAATATTTGAACTCTCTGGTCTATACCCACTTCATTCTACTTTCTCTATCCCAATTTAATCAGGGACAGGACATAATATGCCAAATGGGATTTCCCATTGGCAAAAATGACATTAAAACTTTCATACTTTTTTTTTTGGGTGGGAAATCATCGAATAACTTCTCCCGCTCTGGGTGGAGCGGGAGGGCGTGTCAGACTTTTACTGACTAAAACCCACCCGTGTTCCCTCAGTTGCCTGTGTGCCAGGGGCCGCGGTATCTCTTTCGAACAACCCGCACCCCTGGCAGGCATCGGCCCTTGCGGACCCCACCCTTTGGTGCTGACATCTCTTTGAGGCGCGCGTGGAACACAACGCGCCGTCGACCCGGGCTTGGTCCTTACCGGACAGCGAGCTACCCATTACTCGCCGTCCGCAAGCCCGCGCCTACGGTGGCCGGGAATCAGCCTGGGATTCCCGACGCCCAGGGCGTCTCCCGCGGCGACTACGGCCGTGAGGGCGCATATACTGCCTCTCCCTCACGTGCGCCGCCACCCTAACCCCTTTAGGGGACGAATTTTTAAATACCCTTCCTTAGTAACCACTTTCATTATAACAAGAAACTCAACAGTACTTTTTGAGTTGATCGTGAACAGACAGACAGACATACTGCGGCGGGGGATTTTGTTGTAGTGATGGTGATAAGTCCTGCACCCTAACAGCGTAACACGCGATTAATCATAATCGGTTTCATTTTGACAGTTCAACAATATTCATTGCGTTATTTACGTTGTTGAGCCAGACACATTTTTCGAACATATGAAGCAATAGTTTAGCCATCTGTTTCAAAACGAAACAAATTATGATGAATCATGAGTTACGCAATTAGGGTGCAGGTTTCGTCACCATGTGTCTCCCTTCACCAATGTCAGTTATGTCCAAGATAAACTCAGAAAGTAGCTAATACGAATTGGATAAGTCACCTAGGTACTCGGCCAGATTTGAACCGACAACCCACATACATAACACTAGATAATATATCATTAGTAGTAGAATAATCATAAAACAATCAGTAATGAAAATAAAGTTGCAGACGCCAGCACATCGAGCTACCTCAAACTGTCAAATTTTCTCAATTGAACATGAACTTTATGCTTATTAAAAAAAGATGAAAATCTAACAAAGAAATTTGACATATTGCGGTAGCTTGATGTGCTGGTGTCTGTACCATTAACCATATCCCCTACCCCCCCAGTGGGTTCCCGCATTGTCGTTGCGGGGGGGCTCAGTAGCCGTGGTCCGCTCCCACGGTGAAGCGAAGAGGAACCCAAAGGTGGGGCCGCTCGTCAGGGCTTTGGTCTCCAAGCCGACGACGTAGCGGCCAAAAAGTAGGTTGCGGTGAGGTGCACCGCAACTGAGGCGGGCCGCGATGTCGAATGGGAGGCATCGCGGCTGAGGGTTACAGGCTGCGGCGGAGGAGGAGTGCCGGTACTTCTGAGTAGCGCTCTTCCCTTCCGAGGCCTGGACGGGGCCGCCACCGTTTGATGGCGGACGCGGTGGGGCCGCAGGGGAAGAGGAGTGTCGGTATAGCGTTGGCCGCTCTCCCTATCCCCTGCGGCCGAGAAGTGGTAGGCGGCGGGGCCACTGCGCTGACCCGTCGCAGGGGGCCAAGGGAGCCAAGGGTGCCAGGGTAGTCTGGGGCCCTTGTGCTACTTGGTTCCTGGGGTGGTCACGGCGTGCCATGTGTCCTGGTGCGCCGGACTGGTGGGGTCCGCAAGGGCCGATGCCTGCCAGGGGTGCGGGTTGTTCGAAAGAGATACCGTCGCCCCTGGCACACAGGCAACTGAGGGAACACGGGTGGGTTTTAGTCAGTAAAAGTCTGACACGCCTTCCTGCTCCACCCAGAGCGGGAGAAGTTATTTGATGAAATCCCACCCTCAAAAAAAAAACAAGTGCTATCAGAACTGTCAGTCCGAAGAGTGACTTGAAAAGATAGGGCAAATTCCAATGGAAATGGTGCCCCACACGCCGACGGAGCCATCTCATCTGCTTATAGACTGGAAGACTGATCGCAAGATCGCATGATAAAAAAAAAATGTGGAGACTTCAAATATTGAAAGACAGATTTATGACTAACGGCGTACTGTTTTGATTACATTTGCTTGCAGTAAATGTAAATATTGTGCAGTTTTTTACGAATGAGTCACTAAATAATATGCAGTGACTGCAGTGAAACTGTTATAAGATGCAGACGGTATAGAGTCATAGATTACTAATTATAAGTTAAAAGACAGGAGGCCCAATACCCACAGGCCTCTTTAGTTTCCTAACATTATTGGGTTATTTTTAATAAGTACTGGCTGGACAAAGGTAAGCTTTAAAAAAAATACATTATCACCACAACTTGGCAGACATATTGGGAATGTTGTTACTGGCATACAGAAGGACACTGCTGCCTATCAACTTGAAGTAATACCTAAGTGATCTGCCAAGCATTTTTTCTATGTTGTAGTCAGCTTCCTGTCTAACCAGATGCAGCTGAATACCAGTATTTTACATTGAATGACTGCCTATCTAGATCTACCTCGACAGACCAATTACTGGGTTACAGAATACCTTATGAATTCTATATTATTATATCGCATCTTTAGAATAATAGAGACCTAATGCGAAATTAGCCGCAACCAAAATTGGTCTCTATAATTCTAATAATTCTAAATAATTTTGCTTGCGGCTAATTTCGCATTAGGTCTCTATTATTCTAAAGATGCGATATGCACCGGGCAGACCGCCACCGTATGCTCCACCGTGTCCTCAGGGCGATCTTCGCAGTGGAAGCACCCGGGCGTTTCCTCCCGCCTTTACGAAACAGGAACCTCCCGAAACAACCGTGTCCGGTGAGGACCTGCGTCAGGCGGAAGGTGAGGACGCCATGCCGCCTCTCAAGCCACTCCTCAAAGAGGGGACTTACCGCCGCTATCGTGGCGTGCCCAAAATAGGCACTTAAAAGGCACTTTGGAACGACAATATTTACTATTATATTATTATTATTGTAAGTAAAAGACTGAATTTAGTTAGCTATATTTACAAAAAAATGTTTTTGAAAGCATTTAAATGAATATGAGTTGATTTTTATATCACATAGATATTATGGTTAATTTTATTGCAAGAACATACATCAATCTGCCTAGCCTCTACCCAACTTTGTTGGGGTCAGTTTCCAGTCTAACCGGATGCAGTTGAATACCAGTATTTTACATGGAGTGACTGCCAATCTGACCTACACAATACCCTTTGGTAAGGAATGGTTGTCAGGTTGTCGGGCTTTTTGATAACCCATTATGAGTGTTAAAGATCCTCAAATAACAGACAGGACCAAGGAATTAACGTGCTTTCTGAAGCATAGAGGAGCCTCAGTATGTAAAGATGCTCACCCATCTACAGACCCTGGGGTTGGTCTGTAGATGTGAGAGCATCTTTACTTTAAGCGTAGCTTAACCTGATAGATCGACCTGTGTGGCTTTTATTACTTAGCCACATGCCTAAGTTCTTGGAAAATATTTTATTGTTCCTCTAAAAACTTAGTGTCTTCTAGTATTGATCGCCTTTTTTTGTTTATATTTTTTTTTTTATCTACTTGCCTATTTTCTTTCAGAGAAACAAAAGATTGATAATCTCATGGTTCATTGATTCACAAGTTGTCTCAACATGAAAGATATTTCTTATATTAATAAGTAGGAGTGGGTTTTAACAGCTATAATGTTCCGCCTGTACCTGTTCCACGTAAATAACAGTTCCAAAAACCTGTTACAAAACAACAGACTGCTATTTCATATGAGGAAATAAGAGTGGGTTGTAACAGGTAAATCGCATATCTGTTCCTCGTGTTCCTGTTCTGTGTACAGACCCCAGCACATCAAGCTACCCCAAACTGTCAAATTTTCCCAATTGAACATGAACCTTATGCTTATGTGATAAAGATAAAAATCTATCAAAGAAATTTGACAGATTGGGGTAGTTTGATGTGTTGCTGTCTGTACACAAAGTAGTTACTTCTCTTTCTTACTAAGGTGCAACACCTATGCGAGAAAAGGAAAGAGCTTGTGACTATATAACAGGGTGTCACAGTCTAACAGTTTTTATCTCATTCTAACTAAGGTAACTGTCATAAACATGAATAGAGAAAACCTTGTGACGGTTGTTTATAAGGGATTTTATTATTTCGACTAACAGTCGCTTTTATTTCAGTTTGTCTGTCACAGTTAGTCTGTTATCGTCAGATACCTGTTATATTTAGCTGTTACAATAAATACACCTCACTTATTTCTAAATGTATAAAGTTATTGTAATCATTACTTTACTATGAAGTTCCCATGAACAATTCCGAGAATCAATGACTAATTTGTGTAAATAATAGTATGTTTATAAATAAGGAAAAGGAATACAAATTATACAGCCTAAATATGTTGTTGTTATAATTTTTTTAAACAATACACACAATAAGTTGGCATGACTGTACTACGAAAATAATCAGTAAAATATTGGTTCAACAATACAGATTGAAATATTGATGTAGGAAGCAAAATATTAACTTTTTGACAGTTAGAAAGCTGTTATTGACACAGTAGGCCTCCCACAAAAACTCCTTTGCCAGGAATATCCAGTTGTTTTGCATGTATTACATAGAACTCTTTTTCCAACAATTTCTGTTATAACAGCAAAAAAAAATCTATGTCAAGAGGATTACAATCAAGTATAACTGCATTTTTAAGCAAAACTCACTCAACAGTGGCTGCTCGTTCAACTGGAACGCCTTATTTACATAAAAAAAATATCCCATATGACCAATGTAGCCACTTTCTACCACACGAAAAAAAAACTAATAAAATAGCGGGAATTTAGTAAAACGTCAGTCGATTACATGCAATATTCACCAGAAAAAGTAAAAGTGACTATGCACATGACAAAGGAACCGAGATTTTGCAACTAAACAAGGGCAGACGAAAACATGTTTTTTTTCAATACCCTACCATACACACTTGACGCATACCTTCACAGTTTCACAGACACACTTCATGGCACTGTATTTAACACTAAATAATCATAAAATAAACGATTTATATAAAATAAATTGTTCAATTACGACTGATTTCTTTGCTTCACAATATACAGGTAGGTACACATCTGTACCTGACAACTGACTGACAGGTATTTTTATTATCCTACGAAATACGTTTCATCGTGAAACCAATAGCCGTAATATTACCCTGTCGATGTATAGTATTTGATCGTATTATACTTACGTAGCAATCGTTTTCACGCTGTCATCGACCACATTTCACTCGAAATTATCGCGACACGATGCAACGTAACGTTGTACACTTTTAGGATCACAAATTGATTTGCAAAATTCAATACAGGAAATAATAGGCCCTGATTAAACTAACCATTTCTCTCACGCACTCAAATGAAAAGAAACAACAAGGAGGAAGAGAGAACAAAACCGTGTTTTATTTTTAACCTGACTAAAACGGCAGATGGCGCTTGGGTCTTCGTTGGATGCGTTCAGTCTGCGTTCAAATTATTGGTTTCGGATTTCCAATCGCTTCATTTTTCTTTCACTTCAACAAAATATTGTCCATGTTCAATATAAATAGTATTGTCTCTGACGTAAAATACATAGAATAAATAAATACATTCTCTGGATTCTCTAGATTTCAATGGCGAAAAGAATGTGTGTGGGGGGGCGCGACTTTAGACGAACTTTAGAATAGTTCTTTCGTTAGTTTCAGTTTGTGTCTGCTTCTGCTCTACTTCTAGTAAAGGCCAAAAATGATATAACAGACTAGATGCTGATGCAAGCCGAACCGACAGATAATGATGTTATCTGGACCAATCTCGATGCAGAAAGACAGAACCAAGTGTTGGGGTGTAACTTGGGAGAGGCTTCCTTTGTGTTCAGCTGTGGAAAATTCGTAAGATGCTGAAAAATGCTGCAGGCTGACTGCTCCGAGAATAGCTTCATTAGCTTTTTATAATCACGTTTTACTGTTAGATACTTTGTTATCAGTCGATTAATAACAATTGAGTGAACAGGCAATTTCTGGGCACGCTCGATCCATCATAGACCTCATCACAGAGTACTACTGAAATAGAGACCAATCTGGTTCGGTGGTCACTAGTTATTTAATGATATTTTATTTCATAGTAATATTACCAAATTAATAAAAACAGGTAAATATTCGACAGCCATTTGCGACGTTGCCAACTTTCAGATTATACGCTCTTATCAATGATAAGAGTGTTGTTATATTGTGCAATAAATGTCATAAACCTATGACAATATTATTCTTTTCTTTGTAAACAATAGAACTGAAGCCGGTTAAAAATATACTTACTATTTTAGTAATAATGTAATGAGCTATCGGAGCTAACCACAGGAGCTAACCGCCAACCGGAGCTTCGCAATGTTGACAAGTTGCAATTTGTTTAGCGCCATCTATTCGAATTAAAATTAATACTACAGAGCTGAGTTCATGTGCCAGTTCGATTATAATCCAGCAAAATTAAATAGACTCCGTGATTTTGTATCATTATACCCATTTTTTTTTTGTTGGGCATCTCGCAGTTGGCCTTGAGAGGCCGTGACTGCTCAACCGAATTCATTATACCCATTGCTGTCCCCAGTTTTTATACTAAGATTGAGCGCCCGAGCGCCCCATCAATCGCTTTCCATCAGGCGTGATCGAAGTCACGAGCAGGCCCATTTAGTAATAAAAAATAAAAAACTTGTTTGACAGAGTGGAGCAATTTGGAACAACTCTATTCTTCTGTTCAACGTGCTTGGTGGTCTATTCCGAGCAATCAAAAAACGTTAAACGTCAATCATTCGAGTCTTTGGTCATCAGTGTTGTCACCTTGTGGCATTTTCCCCTAAATATAGCGGTTTTTTCGTTTTATGAAAAAGTTAAAATCTTATCCGTATTTTGTGCGTGTATTTGCGGTCAGCTGGATGTTACCGGTTGAAAGAACTTATAAACCTACAGTAGTTAGAAAGTCACGAATAAAACATCATCATCAACATAATTTCCGCCGAAAGACGTCCACTGCTGGACATAGGCCTCCCCCAAGCTCCGCCACTTCGACCGGAATAAAACTTTTTTTCTTTTTTCGTAGGTTTTTTTTTCTAAAAATAAAAAGAAACCACTAATATCTTTATCTCTAGCAATTAATGCTTTTTAGAGACACAGAACTTTTTAGACGGGTTCCCCTAGAACCCGGGAAAGTCAAAATCACAGTGTGGCAGCACTGCAACACTGCTCGATTGTCTGAACTCTAATTGCAGTAATTGTCTTGTCAATCTTTCAATAAATTGCATACTAAAATGACAGATCGGATGTGTACGAAACAGTGATATTTAATTTTCTCGAACTATTTAACAAAACGATATAACTTTTTTAGTGTACTTTTAAAGCATATTGGAGGCTGCACATAGAGAAACAACTAAGTTTCAATCATGTGTTATGTTATCGTTACTGGCAGAAGTTTGGCATGGCTTTTGCTAAGTTTGGTAGCTTTCATGCTAATTTTAACTGGTATCATGACTCCTAAATGGCTTATGGGACAGCCTGTGGTGCTCAACGAGAATAATATTACCAGTTTTTATGTTCCAAGCGTCGGTATTTACAACAGGTAAGTTGAGAATTATGTTTGTTTATGTTCAATTATGTATATTGCATTTCAAAGTATGTATTTAGTTTAATTACCGTGTGCGCGTGGTGTAAATACGATCAAAAACTTACTTAAAAATTGTTACAATACATAACACAATTAGTCTTTGATGGTTTATGAATAAAATTATGTAGGTATGGTCTAATTTCGACCATTATTTTATTGATTTCAATTTCTTCGCTCCTCCATATAAACTTTATCTGTGCCGGATTTCGTACTCTTCTGTCTGCATAATTTTAAAAAGGGTATCACATGTTATTTTAATTACCGTGTGCGCATGGTGCGATAAATAAATACGATCACAAACTTACTTTAAAAATATAATTACAATACTTGACCAATTTTTTAATGTTTTATTAATATTTATTTCACTTTTCACTTTCAAATGATACCTTATATAAGTTTACTAACGTCAGAGTCACTTAGATATAAATATTAGCCAGTCTATTACTCATCAAAGTTATGTACTTAAGTACTTTATATTCATATTACACGCTCCCACTATTCTCTTGTTTTTCTGCTTATCATCATCAACCTAGTAAATACTATTTATTCATTGACACAAAAAATATTAACGTTACAACAACCGTATTGTGCAAGATAATTTGTAGGCTATAATGCAATATGGAGTATCTGCAGCCTAACTAACTAAAAAACCTGTACCTCGGCATACAGCGCCAAACCTCTCTAAGAATAGACTGGAAAATGCGTAGACAACATTTATAATTTTGTTAAATCTTACAGAATATGTAATATTATACAGTATATTTTTATGAAAATGAATGAAAATGGAAAAGATTTTGGAGCATGAAAGAAATAATGAAAGATAAAGAACTGCACATATCGATTAAATCTAAAGTATTCAACACATGCATTCTCCCTGTATTGATGTACGGAAGTCAAACATGGGCCCCCACTAAATTTAACAGTAAGAAATTAAACATATGCCAGCACCCAATGGAGCGAAGCATGATGAGAATCAAGAAAAAAGATCGAGTCGGGTTAGAAGACATCAGGAAAAACACAAAGGTTCGGGGCAACAAATGTCAGGAAACTAAAATGGAAATGGGCTGGGCATATGAGTAGAGGGAAGGAGAAGTGGAGCAAGAAGGTCACAGAGTGGTACCCCAGGAATGGCATAAGAAAGAGGGGAAGTCCCCGTCAAAGACGGGAGGACGACCTGGCCAAATTTGCAGGTGTGACCTGGAGCCGGGTTGCCAAGGACAGAAATGAGTGGAAAAACTTGGAGGAGGCCTTTGCGGATTAGCAATCAGCAGAAGACAACCTAGATTTTATATAACTTAGATATTAAAGAAATTGTATTACGTACTGTTGAATAAATGGCTTTATTATTATAATATTTTTAACATTAAAATATAGAAAATTATTACACTGAGTTGTAGAGTGTGGGAGTGAGGAGGATGGTGTGTGTTTAGGTGAGTGTGTATATGGGTGTGTGCATGAGTGCGTACGGGTGTGTGATAGTGTTGGTTACTCTGGTAGGATTAAAAGTTTTTCTGACTCCTCATAAGGTGTTTGTTAATACTCATATTAATGTTTTTTCATTTCCAGATGTATCCGCATGAGAGATGATAACAACAACTGTGCGTCATTCTCATTCTACGGGCTCGCTACTGATGCTGAGGTGTATCCTACTCCTTGGAAAGCGGCCATGTTCTTTTTATCTCTATGTAAGTATGAAGTACTCATATATTATTCCTATAACCTACAGTAAAATTTCTAATTCCAGGACTTTGACTATTCCCATTGAAAACCACACATTTTGTAATAGGTAATTTTTGATAAATTAACTTTCTAAAATTTAAAAAGTAACGGTTTAAAAATAATAATATGTACCTACCAGTATATAAAAAAAAACATAGTATAAAAAAATTCGCCCGCACCATTGTCAACGAGAAAAGCCTCCAAAATGCTGGCAGCATTTGCTGCAACTTATTTTTTAGCCAATATATAGGTTAGCACTCTGGTCATACAAAGAGTCGCCCAGACGGCTTTTCAAAGTTTTCCGCACTGCAGAGCCGCCCCAGTACTTTCTATTAGACTTTCAAGAGTAGGTGCCTGGTTATACTTCTGAAATAACAAGGGCAATCAGGTACCAAATACCTTCAAAACTAATACTCAATCAAACCAATGTAGTATTTCTTATAACTGCACAAACAATCTAGCCTTTTCCCAACTCAGTCTAACCGGAGGCAGCTGAATACCAGAATTTTACATGGAGTAGCTGCCTATCTGACCTTCAGAACCCAGAAACTGGGTAATACGATACCTCTTAGTAAGACCGCTTGTCAGCCGGGACCAATGCCTTGGCATTCTTTCGAAGGTACAGTGGGGTCTTGGTATGTAAACATGGTCAACCATTCACGTACCCAACCGTGGCAAAAGTAGCTTTATGTGATCGATCGACTTGTGCAGCTGTTATTATATAACCACAAGCCCTCTGTAGCAAATTGCTATCCCCATTGCAACATTTAAATCTGCAGTGAAACATAATAGAACCAGCTTCGTACGGTCTGTCTGCAGTTAAAGTCCTCTTCTCATACAAAGAATAAATAATAGTTAAAAAAACTAAAAAAACACGCTTTAAAAACCAAACTAAAAAAGGAGAAAATAATTTAATTCAATTAAAAAGCGTGGGGTGCTTTTTGAGGTATTTTTATAATCAATTAATGTCAAGCACCCCACGCTTTTTAATTGAATTAAATTATTTTCTCCTTTTTTAGTTTGGTTTTTAAAGCGTGTTTTTTAGTTTTTTTAACTATTATTTATTTTCTATTTTTTAGTTCTGCTAACTACAAAAACGTGTTTTTTTTTTCTCAATTTTTTTTTTCATCCGTCCTCGACAAGTTTACAAAGTTTCAATGAAACCTGACCGTTTAAAGTGGGTCAAAATCGCGCTCAAAGGAGTCGGTTACATACAAACATACAAGTGAAGCTAATATAAAGCGTGTAAAAAGAAGGCACGAGCTTTGAACACCACGCTTGCTCACTCCATCTCTGGTGATTTACAACTTATAAATATTACAGACTAGGTTTCCTAATAATGATTTTCCTTCTAGTATTGCATTGTATTATTCATCATCGGCCTATTTATGTATGATCTATAGTACTTCAGTTGCCTTATTTGGCATGATATCCATGCAAATTATGTCCTTATCAATTACATATTAAGGATGTCTAATCATTCATTCCCAGAGAATGTAGCTAATGTTAAATACTTAATTACACAGCTGATTACTTATTTGTAAGAGAAGCTATATAGGAAAAGTTTTTATTCAGTGCGCAAACTGTAACCATGAATTCAGCATGTCATTATAGACCCCCAGCGCAGAAATTCTTCGTCAGTTTTACAAAAAAAGCTGTGTAGCGGGGCGAGTAAGATGTGCTATGAAGATGCGGCGGCGCGAAGTTGCTGTGCGAGGAAGATGCGCAGCTCGAGCCGAGATGTATCTACAGTAGGGAAGGCACGGGAGGCTAGTGTAGGTACTCTGCCCTGCACATAGCTACACCATTCACGCATCCATAGCACGTATCATCTTCATCTGCCTAGCTTTTTCCCAAACATGTTAGGGTCAGCTTCCAGTCTAACCGGATGAAGCTTAATACCAGTACTTAACATGGAGCGACTGCTCTGATCTCCATAACCCAGTCTCAGACTTTTGGGCTTCTGACGAGCCGTAACGACTTTCAAAGATCCTCGTATGACAGCCGGGACCAACGGCTTAACGTGCTTTTCGAGGCACGGAGGGGTCTTGGTATGTAATGATGGTAAACCCATCCACGGACTAACCGCGACCAGTGTAGCTAAACCTGATTGAACGACCCGTACGGCTGTTATTACTTAGCCACAAGATATTAAAAATAATTATACAGGAAAAGTTATTATCCAGTGCGCAAACTGTAACCATGCATATCATTCCAGAACCAAACAGCTCAAAAAAATTTCGCCGGTTATACAAAATAAAAACAGCTGTTCCATACATTTTGACCGCGTAAGTATTGCAGTTTTCTATTAAACAGCTGATTTTTTTTTTTAAACCGACGAAAAATTTCTTCGCTGGGGTACTAGAATGATATGCTGAATTCATGGTTAAAGTTTGCGCACTGAATAAAAACTTTTCCTGTATACTTTGTTAATTCTTACCTTCAATATTGTTACAGGTGCAGCCATACAATTTGCAACGGTACTAGCAGGAGTCATGGCGTGCTGCATACAATCTGTGTTCAAGAAGAGCGTCATCTCTTTAGCGGGAGCTACACAAGCCTTGGGAGGTATGGTCCTTAGAATTAATTTATAATCAAACTACGTCCCTTTTACGCGCGGTTTTTCCAAGAGAGGTCGTTCGCGACTCATACGCAACAAACGCGATGGCGCTCCTGCAAGTGAGGATGTCCGTGCTGCAGTGCTCACCATGCTCCCGTATACTTACTGGTTGGACTCTCAGAGATCGGGAGATAAAATCCTCCAATACCTACAGCATCAGGAGGAGCCAAGCCCACATCGGTGCCGAGGAACGGAAGTTGGTGAAGCTGTCAGGTCAGGAAATTTTGAGTCCTACATGCTCCAGGTCCCGCGATACAGAAGGCTGTACAGACGTTACAGGGAAGCACGACCGAAACCAAGATCCCAAGTGTAGTGTGTTATATTTTTCTGTGTTTTTACTTATTAGCTTTAATGTATCCCTTACATATATACTCTATTTGAAATAAGATTAGACATTTAAATAAACCTTTTTTACAGTCCGTTCAACTGATTTTGACTTTTATTGCGTTGGTAGCATGATAAATGGCATCTGCAGTAAGCAGTTGGTATTTATTGTAACCACTTTTTTGCTTTTAATGCCATTCTTATGCCTGCGGAATAGAAGTCAAAATCGGTCGAACGGACTGTAAGAAAGGTTTGTTTAAATGTCTAATCTTATTTCAAATGGAGTATAGATAGTTCTTATTAAATGTGTTGTGTTGTATACTTATTTATTTACTAGATATCGCAGGCGGTTTCGCCCGCGTTAATTTAGAATTTTCCAATCTATTCGGGTTGTACTCTGCTTGTATAATTCAATCGTGGTTCGAAAGACACGTGACGCCATCTATTATCATAAGAATGTTATTGTTGTTTTCCTTGGAAACAGTACTTTTCTCGGGATGAAAGGTACCCTATGTCTGTTACAGTAGGACACCTGACAACGTATATGCAAAATATCGAGATGATCGGTTCAGTGGTTTAGGCGTGAAAAGATAACAAACAAACTAACTTTCGCTTTTATAATATTAGTTAGGATTTGCGTCGATGTCCCGTATGTTATGTAGGCACACAGACAGACATGAAAAGCGATTTAGTGCTGTACTCCATAGATACCCAGTTTGATAATTTATCTTCAAAAATATGAAGAAAATCGTCAAACTGCGCAATGTGAGATAAAGTATCTGCATCAAAAAGTGCCGTAGGTTTGTAGTTATACTTTTTATTACAGACAATGTATGTGTGTCTATAAATAGACTTAATCTTACAGCAGTTTAGAAATACACTTCTTTGACACCCACATTACAAGACACATCATAATACAGGCTAAATAGATTTAACAGGTGTATCATAAATCTAACTAAACATCATAGTAGTGTATACTCCATTTGAAATAAGATTAGACATTTCAACAAAACTTTTTTACAGTCAGTTCCACCGATTCTGACTTCTGTACCGTAGTCATAAGGATGGTATTAAAAGCAAAAAAGTAGTTACGGTCAAAATCGGTTCATCGGACTGTAAAAAAAGTTTAGTTAAATGGCTAATAGAGGGGCCAGTAACAGCCGCACGGGTCGATCGATCATGTTAACCTGTTCACTGTCCACAAAGTAGACACAATAGTTAAATAATCAGCCTGAACCATATGTGGTTCATGGGACAGGGAATGGGTAAAGCTATGCTTGCCGCGGTCGGTCCGTGGATGAGTGATCATCGATGAGTGATCAGTGATCATCTTTACTCACAAGATCCCTTTATCACTCGGAAAGCACGTTAAGCCGTTGGTCCCGGCTGTCATTCGTGGATCTTTGACAGTCGTTACGGGTCATCAGAAGCCCGAAAGTCTGACAACCAGTCTTACCAAGGGGTATGGTTTAACCCAGTAACTGGGTATGGAGGTCAGAATAGCAGTTGTTCCATGTAAAATACTGGTATTCAGCTGCATTCGGTTTGACTGAAAGCCGACCCCTTTACTGTGACAGATGATGATGACAAGACACATTCTAATGTCATCGGGCCAAATACATTTAACAGTAATTGTATCATAAACATCTTAATAGTGTGGTGTCTGTCAAAAGTATCTTATCTATCTATATACAGGGTGATTGGAAGATGGGTGCAAAGCTTTAAGGTGAAGATAGTATAGATAATTTAGAACCATTTAAGCCATGAATGTCTTAGACGAAGTCTTACCAAATTTTAATTTTTTTAATAAGGTTTAAAAGACGTATTGTACAATTTTTTAATTTTTTCTGAGCTTTAAATGTCTGTAAAAAAAATGTCTAATGACACAGAAGCCTATAACATGTTTTGCTTGATTGCTTACACATTACTTTAATTAAATAAATAAAAAATGAATTCATTTATCATTCAATTTGGCCATAATTATGCAGTTTACATTAAATTTTGAGAATTTCCGAAAAAAAACTTAAAAATTTGGTTAAAAATATTTGGTAAGACTTCGTCTAAGACAACCATGGCTTAAATGGTTCTAAATTGTCTGTACTATCTTCGCCTTAAAGCTTTGCACCCATCTTCCAATCACCCTGTATATAAAAATGAATTGCTGTTCGTTAGTCTCGCTAAAACTCGAGAAAGGCTGGACCGATTTTGCTAATTTTGGTTTTGAAATATTTGTGGCAGTCCAGGGAAGGTTTAAACGCTGAGAAAATATAAAGAAAATCTATAATATAAAAAATATTGACGTTTGTTAGTCTCACGACAAGTTCAAAAATCTTTTATCGGCGGTACGAAGTTTGCCGGGTCAGCTAGTATTATATAAAAATGAATCCCTATTTACCTTGGTCACGGCATCACACGTGAACGGCTGGACCAATTTTGTTAATTCTGTTTTTGTTGTATTTGTTATTGTCAGGAGAAGGTTCTTATGAAAGAAAAAATAAAAAAGTTGCGAATTAAAAATTCATAGTTAAGACCGGACAACGTCTGTCAGGTCAGCTAGTCTTATATATATAAAAATGAATCCCTATTTACCTTGGTCACGGCATCACACGTGAACGGCTGGACCAATTTTGTTAATTCTGTTTTTGTTGTATTTGTTATTGTCAGGAGAAGGTTCTTACTAAAAAAAAAAAAAAGTTGCGCGTTATATTCATATTGAAGACAGGACAACGTCTGTCAGGTCAGCTAGTCTTATATATAAAAATGAATCCCTATTTCCCTTGGTCACGGCATCACACGTGAACGGCTGGACCAACTTTGCTAATTCTTTTTTTGTTCTGTTTGTTATTGTCAGGAGAAGGTTCTTATGCAAGAAAAAACTAAGACAGGACAACGTCTGTCGGGTCAACTAGTGCTTATGAATAAGAACACAGGCACTCTTTTTCACAAAGAATTCTACTAGTAATAATATAGGTCTTTTCACAAGTTTTTATGTAACTTTCAATGTATGTATTTTTGTTCGGGTCAAATCTTGCAAGCTGAATTAAAACTACTTCCACTGATCCTTCGGAGTTGAAATTTTACATGTTGGTTTTGTTTCAAAGACAATGCATTTTTATGATGCATGATCTGAGTCTACACCCAGGATTAGCTCCAGACGAAGGAACTCCTCAACGGTCAACGGCACAGACACAAAATTTAATATAGGTAGTTAATAGGGTATTTTACACTATATGGAAAAAAAAACTAAAAATATACAGCATGTAACAAAAACCCTGTCCGATCCAGTAAAGGCGTATTCCTGGTTCAACATACGTACTAGAATTTTTTTTTATAAAAATGTAACTCATAAAACCCAAAAGTAATGGTTTTTTTTATTTATATAATCATTCACACAGATAGATTATAACTTAGATTAACACATAGGATACTTTTTATCCCGGTAGTACGTTCCCGCGGGATAATTTCCGACTTCCACGCGGGCGAAGCCGCGGACGTAAGCTAGTAATATTATATAATATTATATTTATCAAATTTCAGGTCTCTTCGGCGTGTTTGGGCTGCTCCTATACCCGTGGGGCTGGGGTGCCTCCCGCGTCAAGCGACTGTGTGGTGAAAATTCCGAGCCATACATACCCGGCGACTGTTCTATCGGTAAGTTGCTATAGTCAACATTTGACATTTACAGAAGTCTAACACAAGACATTTACATGGCAGATGGAAGGACATACGCTGAACTTATTGGTGATGTTCTCTAGAAAAGTCAGGTGTGTAGCAGTGGCGAAGCTACAGTTTTTGTAAAAGGGGAAACCGAAGAAAAAAAAGTTAAATTCTCATAAACTCTAGATACCATCAAAGTTCAGTCATTCGTTTACTTTTTCTAAATTGAACGGCAGCTATGGTCGGAATTCTTGGTTTAGACTAAAAAAAATGGCATTTTTGTAATGTTTTGTAATCTAATATGATTTTTTAAGCTAGTATGAAATATCTGTAATGTGATTTGATACACACACATGTGTTACATATTGTTTGGCAATAGTAGACACTAAGAAGAGTGTTTCTTCCAAAGGGAAGCCGATAAGAATCGGGTTGTATGGAGGCTGCGCCCCTGGTGTGTAGTATTCGCAAACGGCGTGCGTGTATGACCAACATAGCTGTTCACTACCGTTTGATACGTTTCCGTGCCGAATTGAACATCAATCAATGTTAACAAAAGAGGCCTCTTATGGGGTTACCAAACCCAAAAACTGAAAAGTTTGTCAGTTTAAATCATATAGACGACCGCCGTTTCACGAATTCGCATTAGAATTAAATCCTAGTTTAGTATATACTAATCGATAAATAAAAAATGTTGTGATTTTTTCAGTGGTTTATTAACACTTTAGAATCGAATTCGGACACTTCAAAAATGGGTGTAATACCCTATTATGTTACACGTCGTATATTTCTCATTATTTTTTTCCAGGTTGGGCTCTTTTCGTAACAGCTACAGGTATAGCTCAAATCTTCCTCGCGAGCGCACTCTCTAAGACGGCTGATAAAGCTGCTAACTCAGATAAAGTTCAGTTCCAAATGGATGAAGGTAAACAGCTGATTTGTTTAGCATAAGATACCTGAAGGCCAAGTCTCGTAATCTAAAACGTTCAAAATCTAGTCGCAGTCTCATCTCAGCGACAAGCAAATGTCAAAAATGTATGAATAATCGAGGCATTTTTGACAGATTGACACTGAGATCAGACTGTGAACGTTCTTAAAATTACGAGAATTGCCCCTCTGTTGTAATTCTGTAAAATTACGTACGAATACAGATATATGTAGTTATTTATGTTGAAAACTACCCAAGGATATTCTGTGTACAGTCAAGAGGAGCAAATGTTATGCTGATTACTTGACTGTACACTTAAATATATTTTATTATTAGATAGAAATAGCTATACAACATTATTTTGAGTAAATGCGAAACCTGAATATTTGTTTAGAATAAGGAGCCATTCAAGTTAAGCACTACGGGGGGCGGGGGGGGGGTCTTTGCTTTGCTTATTTTTGATGACTTGGGGGATGGGGGGTATGGATGGTGATTACGTCAGCAGAATTTATTTATTAACTTTTGGATTATCTACAAAATTTAGTCGGTTTTGGTTTGAACACATATGGCAACCCTACTAGTCTATGAATGGCTCCAAGAAAACGATGACAATATACCAAAATCACAAGAAAGTGAGCAGACACGTTAGGTGTCTGCTACCAATGTTTACGTGAGCATGGGACGGGGGAGTAAGAGCTTTGCTTACTTTTGCTGACGAGGGGGGGGGGTCAATAATTACTAAAAAACTGCTTACGTAATACTTGAATGGCCCCTAAGTAACTGAATCGATTCCAATATTTTTTACACCATGTTATATTTTTTCCTAAAAAAGTTTTGCATGTGTGATGGAAAATGTTATCAACAGTTAATTACAGTACAATCGCCATTCGGTTAGGTACCTACTGCTGTATTATTATCAATTAGGACAATACGACGCTGCCCGCGAGCGGCGCGGGGGCGCGTGGTCAGCATGTTTGTGTATTCTATTTCTACGAAGAATAGACAGTGCTTTTTCTATACAAAGTCTCATTTCGTTTCTCCATTTTTGACATCGCACCGTAAAATATCCTTCTACCATCTGTCATTTGGTCTTTCGTTTCTAACGATCTTTGTCTAGGTCCTTATAAATGTAGACTATTTCAGAAGAATATTTCTTCCCAAACTGTCAAAATCACACTGACAACAAACTTTCTACTCGACGGCCACAAAGTATATACGATTATCTACAAAATCATGATTCGTTTAGAACGCATAACTGTGATAATTAATAAGAGAACATAGCTTTCTAATCCTATTGTACATCATTTAGTTAATAGTCATGTCTATTCTTCCGTCGACAAATCGGTGCTCGTGCTAAGCCTGCAGTAACATAACAAGCTAATAACTTTGTGATTGTTCATGAAACAATTTTGAAATTTTCTACATAGATTCTTTACATAAAAATACTAGACACGTGTTTCGGGTTTCGCATATACTGACTGCACAAAAATATACTACTATGCTTACATATAATTTGTAACTGCTTTTTGGCAGTTTTCGCTTATTTGCGCATATAATAATTAAGCTTTTAAATATTATGTGAAATTTACAATAGTAATTATAATGTTTTTGAATGTGACTGATCCTATTGACTGAATCTCATATTTGCGTCCATATAAAACCAAAATAAAATATACAATATGGTTACGTTACAAGTTAACTTATACAAGTTAATTTGGAGCCATTTTTATACCAGTTAAATAAGTTATTATTCCCATTTTGATGTATTGTAGTAAGTAAATACCAGAGAGCACGGAGACGCCTCGGTCCCGCTGCGACGTCGCAAACCATGTCCGACCCGTCCCTTTCTCGAGCCAGCCCACACCGCTGAGCAAGTAGCTTTTAATTCGTCCCTAAATAATTTCGATTGAGCCCGTCCCTTGCTACCTTCTTCGAGCGATGCTCTAAGCCGAGGTGCGTACCCCACAGGGGGTGCCCTTAGCGTGTAGTCGCCTAGTTTTAATTTTTTTAGTCCTGGCTGGAGGCCTTAGTTTCTTGGGGCAGACACAGGCAAGTCCGGTAGCTGACAACCTCTTAGGTGATGCCATATAAAATAATTTAATTCAATTAAAAAGCGTGGGTACTTTTTGCGGTATTTTTATAATCACTTAATGTCAAGCACCCCACGCTTTTTAATTGAATTAAATTATTTTCTCCTTTTTTAGTTTGGTTTTTAAAGCGTGTTTTTTTAGTTTTTTAAACTATTATTTATTTTCAATTTTTTAGTTCTGCTAACTACAAAATTGTGTTTTTTTAAAATTTTTCTCATTTTTTTTTAAATTATTGAATTGTCATCGGTCCTCGATAAGTTACAAAGTTTCAATGAAATCTGACCGTTTAAAGTGGGTCAAAATCGCGCTCTAAGGAGTCGGTTACATACAAACAAACATACAAGTGAAGCTAATATAAAGCGTGTAAAAAAGACCTAGAGCCAATTGGTGCCGATTCTTTTGTTCACCACTTCTAAAATTAGAGTATTGCTATCTCTTATTGACAGACCGCAAAAGTAACGGTTTTTGTAAAAAATTGTAACGGTTCTTTAAAATACCGGTCAAGCCCTGATCGGAACATGTTGAAGATGACGGTAGATATTGATTCATTACGTTAACGGACATTATTTGATTTTCTTTTGAATAAAGAATGCTAGAAATTGTAGGTGGGTCAAATAGCGGCGCGCGCGGCGATCCCGTGCTCAATACATATAATACAGAAATGTTAAAAAGGTGCCTAATCTTGCTTGACATTACAGAACACAATTAAACTATGCAAGTCTATTTTGTTCTTTGACACAAAATACTGACTAAAAAAGTATTTAGTTTAAGCAGCTGTAATGTAAAGACGCCAGCACATCAAGCTACCTCAAACTGTCAAATTTTCCCAATTGAACATGAACCTTATGTATTTGGAATGAAGTTGAAAATCTGTCAAAGAATTTTGATAGATTTTTGTGCTTGATGTGCTGGCGTCTATGGATCAAAATATTGAATATAATAATATATTTAAGACATTATTTTTATAAGCACACTGGCTTTTGCCATTTCAGTTTTCACATTTGTTTTTGGAAAAAGGATTCTATATAGATACCAGAAAAAAAAAGTGTTTTTAAGCCAAAATAATTCATGGAAATGGTGCACACATTTTTAACCGCAGAACAGATGGCCGATGGGGCCGAAAGGTTCTGGTGTGGCGACTGCGTACTGGAAGACCTAGCATTAGAGTGCCTCCCACAAGGTAGACTGATGACCTGGTGAACGCCTCAGGAATCTGCTGGATGTGGGAAGCAAAGAACGGTCGGAATGGCGGTGCTTGGAGGAGGCCTATGTCCAGCAATGGACGTCTTTCGGCTGAAACGAAGATGACGATATTTTTAACGTTGCAGATTTGAAGACCACCACCACCAATCACCACTATTAATCATAGTACCGAATAATAAAAAGACAACTGAATCCTTTTTCCAATAACTTCATTATATATTACATTTATGGATATGCTAGAATCATCACATAAGTTTTAGTTTTTAATGGAAACCACAGACTGAAAATTATAATTCCAGTCTCATAAAATTTTTAGAACATTTTAGAAGTATGTATGCAACAGTCGTAAAAACTTATTTATTAAAAATAATATTACTGACTAGATATAAGCCTGTTTGGATAAACCATAAATTCATTATTACAGTGAGCTTTTCAAGCTATATTTTAATGTTTTACCTGTATTTAAAAGCCTGATCGAATTCCTGATCAGTAAATCTGCTGTCATGTCTTTGTTGTGATTGTTTGTCCGAATAAAAACAAAAATTACTTATAAAAAAAAAACCGACTTCCAAAAGAAAAAACACTACAAAGTGAAAAATTATTTAATTTTGCAAGTCGGTGTCTTTAGTTCTGTATTTTCGTTTCTGCCAGACTTCCGAAATTAAAGCAATTTACCGATCAGGATTTTTTTCAAATCAAAATTGGTCCACATTTGATGAAATATAGGTGAACATAGATGAAAAGAAAAATATATTCAGACGAACATAGAACCAAACCTCCTTCTATTTGATGTCGACTAACAACCAATCACAATGATGAGTTAACATTTGATAACGGATTAAAGCTTAGGATATACATAGTGTAAAAAAAAAACAAGGGGTTAGACAGTATCAGGATTTTTTTTTGTTGAGGCTGGGAAATCATCAAATAACTTCTCCCGCTCTGGGTGGAGCAGGAGGACGTGTCAGACTTTTACTGACTAAAACCCACCCGTGTTGTCAGTTGCCTGTGTGCCAGGGGCCGCGGTATCTCTTTCGAACAACCCGCACCATGTGATTGAAATGGTTGTCGAATGGAAAAAAATAATCTACATTTTTTTTTAAATGGTTTAATTTTAAGAATGATATATAAATAAAAGTATACTTTCCTATTATCATAGATTTATCTTCTTAACGTTAGTCACAAATAAAATCAAAGAAATGTTTAGTGAATACTCATTATTGTACGCTTTAGTATTTATACTAGTTACATGTAGGGTGAGGACACCAATTTTTGCCACTTTGGATATACCCATGTTTATTTTTTAATCGAATATTATAAATAAATTTGATTTTTTGTAAGTTTGTTTATTACGCTTTCACGCTAAAACGGCTGAGCGGGTCTCGATGACGTTTGACACATGGGTAGACAATGACCTAGATCTGCAGGCTTAGCACAAGAACCGTAGAGAAGTGTTTTGTCGACGGAAGAGTAGACAAAAATGACGTTACCGTGTAGACAGTTGACAGTTTTTAACCGAAAAAGGTAGACAAGTGATTTCTATTCTACGGTAGAGTAGAAATTGGAAGCGTCATGCTAAGCCTGCAGGTCATAGGATACGTATTCTTGTGTCTTATGCGGGTAAAACCGCGGGGCGCAGCTAGTATAAAATGATATAAGTAAATTACTTTTTCGAGATGTGTATTTTTATCCCAGTATTATTAAAGGAACTGAAATGTTGACTGATTTTAAAGCTAGGTAAATATAAATAAATTGTCCAGTAATATCTATTGACCAAAAATTGGTTGTTCTACCCGAATAAGTTATTTATACAAAAAACATCTTATTGACATAATATTTAGCATTACTAGTTATTTTTAATGAATAAATGTATTATTTTTAGGTGCCATAATAAAATGCTTTGGCTTTATTAATTATAAATTTGACGTGAAGAATTCTTTCATAAGAATGTTTAGATTACTTTTATGTGATTGCAAGAAACAAATAAATCATTATCGGTGTCAAAACTGTATGTTATACAAAAAAAAAGTATTATACACCATCTACCAAAATTACAACAAAATCAGCCTAACATGTTCCCACTGCAGGGACACAGGCTCCCTCTTACAAAGAGAAGAGGGAGCGGGTCATAATCCACCACGCGGGCCCAGTGCGGTTCGGTAGATGTCACATGTCTTCGAATTTTTGGTTCTAGGACATGCCGGTTACCTCCGCCATTATAAATGTTGCAATTATTTTTAAGCAAAGAATCTCAATAATGTCTAAATTTGTGAAAAATAAATTGACAGTATTATTTTAAAAGACTTTTCTTCCATGTTTTTGGAGTTTTCCTATTTGATTGGTTGTAACCGTTAAGATGAAAAATCAGTAAACGCACACTATTATAGAAGATATGTATTATGAAAACTATTCTATTATTATGTTACTACAAGGTGAAAAGGATAACTGAGTGAAAAGAGTTTTGTGATTTTGTAGTTTAAATAATAATGCCTATGTAAGGCTGACAATTGTCCTTTTCACCCTAGTTTGTATGTTTAAGATTATATTATTATAGGTACTATTTACAAGAATATACAAATTATGTGTCTGTATTTTATACAAATTATTGAAATTATATACGATTTTGATTGATTTGATTGTTTCTTTTTAATTCCCACTAATTCACTCCCTCATGGGCCTCATAAGAAGGCTGAAATTCACCCAAAGGGCAATGGAGATGGCTATGCAGAAATGAAGAACAACCAAGGTAACCATAGCCAGAAGAATTAGGAGTGAGGTGTATTTATCGTAACAGTTAAATATAGCAGGTATGGGGCCCATCCATAAACTACGTCACACGTTATGGGGAGGGAGGGGGTCAACGAAATGTGACATTGTGTGCAAAGGGCCAGGGCGGGTAAAAAGCTTTGTGACGTCACATAATACTAAATCTCTACTTACCTACTCTTACTTCTAAATATAAAATTGAAAAATATGTGACGTCACACAAGGGGGAAGGGGTCTTATAATTGTGAACACCTGTGACAAAGACGGGGGGGGGGGATGATGATGATGGGACTCCCTTTTCCGCACGTAGACTCCCATTCGGTCCGTTGTGCGTGGAGGGGGGGGGGGGGGACTGGCCAAAACGACAAAATTTGTGTGTCGTAATTTGTGGATGTCCCCTATCTGATTATAACAGACTGTAACTGTGACAAACGAACTGAAATAACAGCTACTTTTCCCCGAAATAATAAAATTCCATACACACGACAGTCACAAGCTTTTCTCTATTCATGCTTATGACAGTTACCTTAGTTAAAATGAGATAAAAACTGTTACTGATACACCCTGTTACGTCACAAGCTCTTTCATTTTCTCGCATAGATGTAGCACCTTATTTAGAAAGAGAAGTATCTACTATGAGTACATGGAACAAGATCAGGCGGAACAGATATGCGATTATAGCTGTTACAACCCACTCCTAAGAAGAATTGCCAAACTTAAGTGGCAGTGGGCAGGGCACATTGCTCGCAGAATAGATGGCCGATGGGGCTGAAAGGTTCTGGAGTGGCGACCGCGTACTAGAAGACGTAGAGTTGGAAGGCTCCACAAGGTGGACCGATGACCTGGTGGAGGCCGCAGGAATCCGTTGGATGCGATAAGCCCAATCCGGTCGAAGTGGCGGGGCTTGAAGGAGGCTTATGTCCAGCTTCGGACGTCTTTCGGTTGAAATGATGATGAAGACACTTCCGAACTCCTAAATAATAATACAGGGTGTAAGGGTAAACACCGTTGTCACTTAAACCATGGGTAGTTGACTTAAGTATAAAATGAACAAGCTAGTTTACAAAAGAAAAAAGATACGCGCGCGAAATGAGTGACGTTACGGCACGGTGCGTTACGTGCGTTCGCTAGCGAGACTGACCGGGGTCGCGGCCCGTGCGTCGGAGTCGGGTCACGCGGCGTGGAACACGCGCCCCGCGCTCCCTCCCGTATTGAGACGCAAGTTTGTTGCCATCGCGCGTAAGGTGAAAAAAAAGAAGATTTTCTTTAAAAAAAGGTTGTTTCTTTTTTATTAATTTTACGTTCTATAAACGAAACCATACCACTGGTTTCAAGGATAACGGTGTTTGCCCATACAGCCTGTATAATGATGAGTTCAAACAAAACGTTTTTATTGAAGCCGACTTTACTGGTCATAGAAAGAAAATACGTTTATTTGCGATAAACATGACGCAGAGCAGTGGTGGTGGCTCAGTTATAACGGCCGCGACTTACGAGTTGTAGGTCGTGGGTTCGAACCCAAGCAGGCGCCGTACTTTCTTTAAAAAAAATCATTTTCTATTCTGTATTTTCATCCCTCTAAGTACCTGGTACTTATTGACAGGCCTGCTCTGTCCTCCCATACCTATTATCACTGTAATTTGAAAACATTGTAAAAGCCAATTATTTTTAAAAGAGTAACCGTGGAGTTTCTTGCCGGCTCTTCTCCATAGGAAGCGACAAATTGGAACCGTGCACCTAGCTTCTGACGTTTCATAAGTGCCCATGCAGGTTTATGTGAAATAAAATATTTTGATTTTGATGATTTCATGATTAGATAAAATAATTTACGCAAAGTAAAGCGCCTGTAGCATCAATTGTCTAATGCTGTAGGGCAAGACAAGGTGACATTATTAGTAGCACTGCACATGGTTCATGGTTCTTGACATTTGACAAATTAATCTTGACCTGCTTTTGGATGATACTGATTTAATTGAGGTATGAAAAGTAGGGAGGAAAGTACCTAATCCTCCATAGAAGAGGGAGGATCCTCTGACCAGACGGTTGTTGTGTCTGGTGGGCTACTGCCCGACGATTGATTCCGCGACGTTGCGTTGTAATAGGTACGCTAATCGCGCGGAAAACTCTTCTTGCGCGATGCAGGATTTTTTGTGACGTCAGTGTGATGAGAAGGTATATAGTTCGCATGTGGCGTTGTAGATGGCGCCACATTGGCATAGGAGCTTGGATCTATCCTATTGTCCCTGGGATTAGCGTGGCTCAAGTCAAGCAGGGGCTCTGGTTGGTGATACTTTTTTGCTGTCTTTGACCCCGAAATTGCGTGACTGCATGCCCAAATACTGACTCTTCAAGAACATCCTCATACTTAGCTACTTAAATAAGTAGGTACCCAACGGTAAGTATTTTCTAAGAAATCCATGTAGATCGTGAGGATAATTGCAGAACAAAATTACATGATAATTATGCCTACTCATCAAAATAATTTCGTTCTAAGAAAAACTCAGTTTTCCTTATACCAATGTCAAAAGTATTTTGCTTGTCTTTAATACTTACAATAAAAGGCGAAATCTGATTTAAAGAAATCAGATTTCACCTTTTATTGTAAGTATTAAGGTTTTTTTTTTTGGGTGGGAAATTATCAAATAACTTCTCCCGCTCTGGGTGGAGCGGGAGGGCGTGTCAGACTTTTACTGACTAAAACCCACCCGTGTTCCCTCAGTTGCCTGTGTGCCAGGGGCCGCGGTATCTCTTTCGAACAACCCGCACCCCTGGCAGGCATCGGCCCTTGCGGACCCCACCATTTGGTGCTGACATCTCTTTGAGGCGCGCGTGGAACAACGCGCCGTCGACCCGGGCTTGGTCCTTACCGGACAGCGAGCTACCCATTACTCGCCGTCCGCATGCCCGCGCCTACGGTGGCCGGGAATCAGCCTGGGATTCCCAACGCCCAGGGCGTCTCCCGCGGCGACTACGGCCGTGAGGGCGCATATACTGCCTCTCCCTCACGTGCGCCGCCTCCCTCTTCGCGAGCATTACTGCTTCGCAGAAGGAAGTGACGGCTAACCATTCACTCTCGCTCCGTACCATGGCCTGCACCAGGGCCGGATGCGAGAGATCGCCGCCGCCGATCGCCTCCACGAGGACACGGCGGTGCTCCGCCCAAGCCGGGCAGACCGCCACCGTATGCTCCACCGTGTCCTCAGGGCGATCTTCGCTAAGTATTAAGGTTACACATAATATTAGGTAGGAGAATTCTGTCGTAAGTAGGTACCTACGAAAAGATGTAGGTATTATGTTCATTAGTATATATACCTTTACTTTTTTTTTTATCCCACGTAGATAATAGGAGACGAGTCTATATGTCATTAACCGGGCAAAAATCTAGACTCCAGGGTTTCCTTCTGATAAATTCCCGGTACAAAAACCCCTGAACACTGCCCGAACTGGGAATTTAGCCGCTGCGCAGGACCACATGTTGAGCAGTGTTGCCCCAGTGGTACCTACCAAAATCAAAATCAAAATACTTTATTTCACATAAACCTGCATGGGCACTTATGAAACGTCAGAAGCTAGGTGCACGGTTCCAATTTGTCGCTTCCTATGGAGAAGAGCCGGCAAGAAACTCCACGGTTACTCTTTTAAAAATAATTGGTATTTACAATGTTTTCAAATTACAGTGATAATAGGTATGGGAGGACAGTGCAGGCCAGTCAATAAGTACCAGGTACTTAGAGGAATGAAAAAAAAACAGAATAGAAAATCGTCTACCGACTCACAAGTTGTAGGTCGCTTCGCTAGTTCGAACCCTAGGCGCTCTACTTTGTGTAAATTATTTCATCACCACAGCTCTAAAACGGTGAAGGAAAACATCGTGATGAAACCGGCATGTCCTAGAACCATTGAAGACATGTGATATCTACCAACCCGCACTGGACCCGCGTGGTGGATTACAGGTCGCTTTCTCTCACAGAGGCCTGAGTTCCAGCAGTTGAAACATTAGTACAATTTATACAGCCAGCTATACAGGAAAAGTTTTTATTCAGTGAGCAAACTGTAACCATGAATTCAGCATATCATTCTAGACACCCAGCGCAGAAATTTTTCGTCGGTTTTAGTTTGCGCACTGAATAAAAACTTTTCCTTTATAGCTGGCTGTATACAGGGTGTAAAAGAAACGCTTCCGAAAACGAAGACAGGTGATAGGGCTAGTGAATCTCGATCAGTACCATCAAAAAATCTATTTTTTTTTTCTTAAATTTTTACCTATTTATTTTTTTATTTTTTGTACAATAACTATGCTATCAGACCAGTAAAGTTAAATGAGCCATTATTTGTAGGGTTGGGCCGAAATTCGGTTCACATTCGACTCAACCGAATTTCGGCAGCTTGAACCGAACTTCGGCATTCGGCCGCAATTCGGCTCAGATGCCGAGCCGAACATTCGGCACAAGAAAAATAATACCTACTTGCACTATTTTGACTGAAATTTAATAGAATTAGAGTATAGCATTACTGTAAAATAAAATTATGTCTTTTACTCACCCATGGTCATTTATTTTAGTTAGGAACATTGTAAATGTACTTAAACCTTAAATTAAATCAGTTCTTCTTATTATTCTTGAAAATATCTGCCTAATTAATTAGACATACTATTACAAAAATGAAATAAGCTTAGTATTCTTCTCTGAATACAATTCGTAAAGTGAAAAAAAAAACACGTTTTTGGTTCACAAACTGAACATTCATTTACTTCAAGTATTTTTTATTACAATTAAAGGGTATTGAACCGAAGTTCGGCCGACCTTTGGCCGAACCTTTTATTTTAACCGAATGTTCGGCCGAAGTTCGGATTCGGTTCAAACCACATTCGGCCCATCTCTGATTATTTGAGATTAAACACATTTAAAATCGACCCCAAGTCCAGGCGGCGACTTCAAGTTTAAGCATCCTTTGTAAAGCGCCGCCAAAATAAAATAAGTAGAAACATAACGGAAGCGTCAACCATTTTAAATTGATGCAAAATAAGGTTATTGGTATCCGTTTGCATTTAGGTTGTACCTATTGTATAAACCTATGTTCTGACTTCGAAAGCGTTCCCCTTACACGCTGTACAGGGGTTTATTTTTTTAGCAGCTTTATTCTTGCGGTCACTAGACTAACGAGGTCATCATCATCATTTCAGCCGAAAGACGTCCACTGCTGGACATAGGCCTCCCCCAAGCTCCGCCACTTCGACCGGTTCTGTGCTTCCCGTATCCAGCGGACTCCTGCGGCCCTCACAAGGTCATCGTCCACCTTGTGGGAGGCCTTCCAACTTTACGTCTTCCGGTACGTGGTCGCCACTCCAGAACTTTTCAGCCGCATCGGCCATCTGTTCTGCGTGCAATGTGCCCTGCCCACTGCCACTTAAGTTTGGCAATTCTTCAGGCTATGTCGGTTACCTTGGTTCTCCTAACTGGACTAACGAGGTAGTCGTAACTTAACTAATAGTAACTTCTTATTTGCATCCTATATCCTACTAATATTATAAGTGTGAAAGTTTGTATGTTTGGAGGGTTGTTATTCAATCACGCATTAACTAACGTTGAACGGATTTGGATAAAATTTAGCACATATGTAGTTTATAACCTGAATTAACACCTATGGGGTCTTACAAACAATGGCATAGTGCTAAGATTGCAATGGGTTCCATCTCATGTTGGTTTGAGAGGTAATGAAGAGGCTGATATACTAGCGAAATTAGCGGTTACTCAAGGTCAGGAATATTGTATAATACCTAATTATTTAGAACAACTATGTAATTGCAAAACAATTTGTTATGATATGTTTAAGGAGTATTTTGACGACCGAAGTAGGGAAAAGGGTATCTGGTATAAAACTATACAATATCAGCCTCCTCGAATACCGTGGTTTGCTATCAAGGAAATGAGTAGGTATCATATTGTTCTGCTCCATAGATTACGCTCTGGTCACTACCCATCAGTTTGGTTTTTTGATGAAGAAAGTGACTTCTCCCAATTGTGAAACATGCGGAACGGTTGAAGATGTTGACCATCTACTTATGGAGTGTACTAAGACTAAGAAAGAAAGAGAGACACTGTGGAGCAGAATAAAAGTAAACGAATCGGATATTGGTCCGTATGTTAAAGTTTTAGCGCAACCTTCATCTGAGATAGCAAACCTACTTACTGATTTGTTTAAAAATTAATAATGTATCGAAAAGTTTAAGTTATGATGAGGCTGACATGCCATTGTGGATAAAAGCCTCCAACAAAAATTTAGAATAAAAAAAAATTAAAAAAAAACACCTATGGGGATAATTTCCTAATAAAAAACAATCTGCAGACAGTTTGATGAATACCAGTATGTATTTTATATGGACCAACTGCGTGCCTATCTGACGTCCACAACCCAGTTACTGGGTAACACGATACCCCTTGTTAAGACTGGTTGTCAGACTTTTGGGCTTCTAACTACCCGTAACGACTGTCTTAGATGAAGATCTTTGAAAGTCGTTACGAGTACCTACGAACTATGAACGTAGATAATAATCATGGCAAGCAATCGCTAACTGGATGTAGGAAACAAGAACATAGATTATATATCACAGGCCAACAAATTATTTACACAGACACCAGACTATACATTTCCGAAGTATTTTGATCCGCTGAATCCGAATCTGCCCGCAGAATTGCTCTATCACGTCAGGATTTTGAGATATCCTAACCTGGAAGAGCAAAAAACACTGTTTTTGCTCATTTTTGAGGTTACGTAGCCCGCTAGATCCTCTTTCCTCCAAAAAATCATCAAAATGTATCTGAAAGTACTAGTCTTTCTCTTTAAAATGACGTTAAGTTTACACGAATATCTTTTTTTTTTAAATAAAGAAGAAATACTTCGGAAATAAATAGTCAGGTTTCTGGGTAAGAGTGTTCGTCTAATTTTGTTGGCCTGTGATCTACCTAAACAAAACTTTTTACCTGCCAGGAGTGCGGGTTGTTCGAAAGAGATACCGTGGTCCCGGCGGGCGGCGAGTAATGAGTAGCTCGCTGTCCGGTAAGGAACAAGCCCGACGGACGGAGCGTTGTGTTCCACGCGCGCCTCAAAGAGATGTCAGTAGCAACTGGTGGGGTCCACAAGGGCCGATGCCTGCCAGGGGTGCGGGTTGTTCGAAAGACATACCGTGGCCCCTGGCCTGGCACACAGGCAACTGAAGGAACACGGGTCGGTTTTAGACAGAGCGGGAGAAGTTATTAAAATTCGACGATTTCGCATTAAAAAAAATGCAAGCTATAATAGCTGGATGGCAGTTGCCAAGAAGAGAGATGATGGCGCGCAATTGAAGAGGCCCATGTCCAGCAGTGGACTGCTGTAGGTTGATGATGATGTATGCAAGAGATTAAGATAAAAGCTGCTGCTTACTTACGAGTCCTACTTCTTCTTAGCAATCTAAATACAGTCAGCGCAAAATTTGGCTACGACCTTAGCACTTTCAGCAGCGTCCTTCAGATCCTGTAGCGTGCAGACAACAGGACACGCTGGACAAGATATCAAGTGCTCCATTATTTGTGGCACAGCACTACATTTACACTCCAGGGCGGAGTCATCTATGAATCTCCACCTGAGCAGGTTTTCTTTACTTCGGCCTACCTGAGTCCGGAGTCGGAGTCCATTTAAAGACCGCGACCTACTGCTAAGCTCCATCTCATCAGAAAAACCAATGAACTACCTATGTATTTCATTGGTTTTTCTCCGCATCCATTTAGATTTGAGGCTGTGTGTTCGCCCATTCTAAGTTGCGATCTTGACCCGTCTTGTGTACCTAAGTAGAACCTACGAGTCGTGCTACATACCAAACATTGTTATCTGTAGGTAAATCTTGATCTGTAATCCTAGCACGAACACTGTCTTGTCTATTCACCTAACGTGTTTGACGAAAGCCAGTTTTGTTCTTCTTTTGTTTTATAGGACGGCTAAAAGCGACCCACTTGATGGCAGATACTAAGGTAAGTAGATACGTAGTTACCTAATTGTCAAATCGTCGCTAGACAGGCGCGACGTCGGGCTGTCGTGTCGCGACTGTTTGCAGGAGTCTTAATTTATTGAGGCACACACAATAAAGTCCTGTTGACCACCCGACAACCTGCCAGGTCGACCTGAGCCAGAATGATGACAACGCCAAAAAAAACCCATCGACTATAGATAATGAAAGTCTGCAACAACAATGGTCAAACCAAAAATGTTTCATGTGCTATGGCTGTGTAACTGTGTTACTGCATGCCTTCAGCCATGGCCCATGGCTGCAGTCATGCAGTGGTGCAGTCGTTGGTCCATGGCCCATGGGTGTGTGTGGCTAATGATCTTACCGGAAAACAGCACTGGATCTTATAGATAAAAATTTGGTTCCTGCACTCTAATTGCGTAACTCACGATTAATCATAATCGGTTTCATTTTGACAGTTCAACGATATTCATTGCGTTATTACCGTTGTTGAGCGGACACATTTTTCGAACATATGAATCAATGGTTTAGCACTCTGTTTCAAAACGAAACAGATTATGATTAATCGTGAGTTACGCAATTAGGGTGCTGGTATCCTATTTACACCTGGAATTTCCTTGGTAAGCTCCTTATCAAATCAAAGTGCATTACCTTTTCTCAAACACGAGCGGAGCAAATGGAGGTCTTTATCTGAATACCTAGACGATAACAGTATGTTGACGATTTCAATCTGTTAAGGTGAACCTAGTCCACATTTTTTGCATACAAACTTCGGGAGTGTTTTACTCCACTGTCTGACATGGCACATCCAAAGTAAAATATGATATCGTTTTGTCTTATTATTAATATTGTCGGTACGGAAACAATACTAAAATAAAAACCTATTAAAAATTTAGGAGCCAACAAAGATTCGTTTTTCTTGCTAATTTTACTTAACTTTGGGCGTGTTTAAGTAATAAAAGAAGTATAAAATCTCCAAAACTAAGTCGGTACCAACAAAGTTCAATTATCGAAAAGTTCAATAAAATTTATTGGTCATTGATTTATGCATTAGCTTTTTCATAAAACCCGATCTTCCAAAGGACTTTTCTTAATTTTTTCGCGATTTTTTTACTATAAATGATCCTGCATCTTATTCAATAACGTTGTGCGTGTAGAATAGCGTCTAACTGCTCATCACTGATACTATCTCTGTCGAACACGAAGCCTGGTGAGTTAGCGTGATTTTTAGCCAGGCCCACCAGTGAGTTCGAGCCCGCGACTAGGTTCCCCTTAAGTTCGAGTTTCCTCACGATGCCTTAGCATAGATGATTTCACTGTATTGCACTCGAGATTCGCGTGAATTGAAAATTCAATATCTTTAGGTCAATCACAAGAGTTCTCTAGCCTTTGTGTATGGTTACTCTACCTCCTATATCAATCAATCTGCCTCGCCATTTTCCTGCTATTTTGGGGTCGTCTTCCAGTCAAACCGTATGCAGCCAAATACCAGTATTTTCATGGAACGACTGCCTATCTGACCTCCACAACCCCAGGGCCGTCTTTTCCATTGGCCCGTCTGGGCAAGTGCCCAGGGCCCCGCGATCGTTGTGCTCCTCTAGTTTTTGCCAGTGTCGTAGCCATAGATATCCGTGGTCGTATCCAAAGGCATTTCAATGAAAACCGAAGTTATCCCGCTCTGATCGCTACTCTTTCTTAGTTTTCAAATATTATTCTGCACATCCGACCAAATTGGTACTATTTCTGTATGCATGGTCAAATGAAAACAAAACTCATCCAAAGCAGCATGCTAAAATTATCTATAGGAGCCCCATTATCCTGGTGCCCAGGGCCCCCAATAGATTAAATACGTCCCTGCACAGCCCAGTTACTGGGTAGTACGATACACTTTGGTAAGTCTGATTTGCCAGAATTTCGGGCGTCTGACTACACGTAACGACTGTCAAAAATCCACGAATGACAGCCGGGACCAACGGCTTAACGTGCTTTCCGAGGCACGAAGGGGTCTTGATATGTGAAGATGGTCAGTCATCTACGGGCCAACCGCGCCAACCTTACCTTTACCTGATCGATCGACCCGTGCGGCAATAATTACTTAGCCACGAGCCCTTATAAATATGATCAATTATCAAACATTTCAAAACGTATTTTAATCGTCCTTCAAACTCGTGTCAGCCATTAAAGAAAAACAACGTAAAATCTAGATTTATAATGCAACAAGTAGCAATTAATGTGACCCACATCTAATTTGAATCGAAAGGAAACGCAGATCGGTTCGATCAATCAAAATATATCAACATTTTTGTGAGCAATTTACTAATTCCGTTGAATAGTTATCGGGTGAAGGTGAGGTGCAACATGTAGCGGGTTTTAAAGCGCTAAGGGGGCATTGTAAGCGACCTGCAGGCTTAGCACGAGCACCGATTTGTCGACGGAAGAATAGACATGACTATTAACTAAATGATGTACAATAGGAGAAGATAGCTATTTTTTTCTATTAATTATCATAGTTATGCGTTTTAAACGAATCATGATTTTGTAGATAATCGTATATCCTTTGTGGCCGTCGTCGTCGAGTAGAAAGTTTGGTGTCAGTGTGATTTTGACAGTTTGTAAAGAAATATTCTTCTGAAATAAGTATAAAATTATGTATTAGGTACCTATGTTAAAACTGTTTTGTACTCTTCGTCACTTTTCCCTAAAGGTTCATTAGAAAACCAGCGTCAGACAGCATCAGTCTGCCAGCCGTGAGGCACACACTGTTGTAGTTATTTATTTATTGTACACTTTTTTTTAATTTGTTATTGTATTTTGTGTTTTACGGACTATGACCAAATAAACGGTATTCTTTCTATCTTTCTTTCTTTCTTTCTTTAAATAGTCTACATTTATAAGGACCTAGACAAAGATCGTTAGAACGAAAGACAAAATGACAGATTGTAATTGGATATCCACGGTGCGATGTCAAAAATGGAGAAAAGAAATGTCACTTTGTATTGAAAAAGCACTGTCTATTCTTCGTAGAAATAGAAAACGTCATGCTAAGACTGCAGTGGTGGCTCATTGGTACCGGCCCTACTTACGAGTTTGAGTAGATCGTGGTTCATCACCACTTTTTTTAGAATAGAATAAAAGCATTTATTCGACACAGACACAACACAACAGCAACAAACACATAAAGAAAGAAAAGAGAAACAACAACAAAATTGCAGTAAAATTGTGCTGAGCGTGCCCATACCGAAAGGGTTACCATCTCAGCATTTGGTGGGCGTCAGACACCCAGCGCTGGTTTTCAGTTGGCACTCCGCAGCGACACACAGACGCAGCTAAATAAAATAGATACATACTTGAATATTAGTAATAAAAATGTTTATGAATACGTAAATAAATATTGTAAAAAAAAATTGTGTGCTACTCAGTTCAGAGACTTTTTTTTAAGTACCTACGAATCTACAACATAAAATAGCGTGTCACTTGACGCGGGGACGCATCATCGAGCAGCCGCAAAAAGCCAGCGAAGGAAATGTGATGTGTGTGTGTGTGCTTGTTTCTGCTTGAGTTTAATTACTTACTATGTTTTGTTGGTATATTGGCGTGTGCTAGCTGACATAATTATGGCAATTAATTTAATTTTATGTTTTGTGTTTAGTAATTTTAATTACTTACCTATTATTGTATAGAATCAAGTTCTTCTAATTTAACAGACGGCTGTGCTGCTGGGGAGTTTGTTGCGCCATTTCTTCTTCCCAGCTAAAGCACTAGGAAGTGGTGAAGGGTGGGCGTTTTGGGGGACTGTTTAATGCAATTTTGACTTTCAAAAAGTGCTGAGCCTCGGCCTAGTTTGAATAAATTACTTTTGATTTTGATTTTAGACAGCTCTGAGTGAAAAAAAAAATGGGGGCCTACTCCCTAAGCACGAAGTCCGTCGTTTCGGTCGAAGTAACGGGAGTTTCCAACTCCGTATCACTTTCGGACTGAAGATTAGTTTGGAGCCCGAACTAACAATGAATGACAACACGATTTGTCAGCTGTCCCTACTCCCGATATGTTTTTGCCCGTCCTAAAAAGTTAGTTAATTGGCTGTAGGATTCACTAAGAAGGTTCGAATTACTTTCAGTCGAGCCCGTATCTTCGTTGACGTTTTTGAGTTAGAGAGTAGGCCCCCAGAGGCCCGCGTGGTAGATTACGGCCCACTCCTTGTTATAGACAGGGCCTGTGTCCCAGCAGCGGCAGCAAGAACTTTATAAGCTGATTATGATGATGGGCTTTGTAAGCGATTTGATTTCATGAAGCCCTACTGGTTTTATCAAAGTAAAACGGCCTAACATCTGTATTTATGATAGGCCTTATACGCATAGATGTTTTGAATTCTTGGCCATTTTGGCACTTGTTGCCAGTCCTCCGATACCTATATATTAATTGAAAAAAGTAAAATATTTTTCAAAGAGTAGGAAACTGTGATTTTGGAGCCGGCTCATCTCCATAGGAAAAGGCTTTTTATGTTAAATCAAACATTTTGAATTTGAATTCGTCGGGTCATCCCATAAGCATTGTGTTCATGTGTGAGTGTACCTCTGATCAACAGATGTTTCGGCAAGACAAGCTTTCATCGTGAGTTGAAAGTATAGAGGTATGAGGAACAGGGTGTAAAGTCCACTCATACTCTATTGAAAAGGGAGGACTGTCCGACCAGACGGGTGTTGTGTCTGGTGGGCCACTGCCCGACGGTTGATGTCGGGATGATGTTGTCCTATGCGAGTCGCGCGGTAAACTCTGATTGCGCGATGCAGGGTATTGTGTGACATGAGTCTTGCGTAGTTCGCCTGTGGCATTTTAGATGGCGCCACTTCTCTTTTTGTGTTTTTAGATATTGATGCGAAGTATTTTTCTGTAGTGCCGTTACAAAACCTTGTCTTGATTTCTTAAATTCATACCTAATTTCTTACAACAATTCTGACGTTTCTTCTCTCACACCTTGAATGACCCGCTTACATTCGAACCACACCCCAACAAACTTAAACCTTACCATTCACAACTACCAAACAAACTCTTCCTTCGCCTTAACGCCGAACAAATAAGGTGCTAATTCGCATACCACATACTCCCACCGTAAAACCATGAATCAATCACCTCACACGCAGTGATTACAGTAAGACAGACATTCCCTCGGGGTCCAGGGTTCGATCCTGTGCGAGGCATCAATCAAAACTCGTCTATTTTCCACATTCGTGATTTACAAATCGTTTGTTTTTTTTTTCGCTTCATATAAGTCGGATTTTATAGGATACTAGTTGTTGCCGGAGGGTGAGCTTCTAAAGGAATATGGTTTTTATTGCTTTTGGATTTAATTTGGTGCAATATTTTTGGGTGATGTATGTCCTTAAATTGAGTAGTTATATGTTTTTTGTAACCATTTTTAGAAGCTCCGAAGCTTCGACTGGTATTGTGGTATGCATGATAGCTCCGTACATTTACAGCAGCTGTAACTGGCCATGGGTCTTTGTCATAGGAGGAACAGACAGACCCCTGTGCAGGGCCTGCATGGAGGACGACGAGACAGCAGCTCGCGAGCTGTAAAACTGCCCGGTGGTCGCCATTTACAGGGCAAAGTACTTCAGTAACCCAGGTACCCTTCTCGAGGAGCTGGGGTGGATCGGATAACCGATTCTCCCACCCGTACGCAAAATCCACGCTTTGACGTCGAGTTGCGCACACAAGCCCGTATTACTTATTACCTATGCATGATAGAGAACACGTTCTCATATCCTTCAAAGCTTGTGGGCCTACTCTCTAACTCCGTCAACGAAGATACGGGCCTGTCCGAAAGTAGTTCGAATCTTCTTAGTGAATCCTACAGCCAATTAATAACTTTATTGGACGGACAAAAGCATATCGGGAGTAGGGACAGCTGTCAAATCGTGTTGTCATTCATTCTTAGTTCGGGCTCCAAACTAATCTTCTGTCCATAAGTGATACGGAGTTTCGGGTATAAATAGGTATTGAAATGAAAATAAAAAAAAGCACTCAATTTGTTATACTTGTCATCCACAGGTACCTACGTTTTTGGACCCATTTGTTAACATTTTTGTCAGCTAGTTTTGTAACAGACAAATATACGTACCTACATACATAAAATAATACGCTAGGTTTCTCAAAATCATTTGCACCTAAAATCAAAGATATTCCTTTCGTTTCCTTTGTTCGACTCGTGCGCAAGTGCGTCACGAAAGCGCTGACCAATCAGCGCCGTTCGCGCCCGCGGCCCGTCACGATTCGACGCCTTCCATATTTGAATGCGTGTCCTAATGTTGTGGTCGTTTTTTAAATATGTTTGTGTGTGTTGATATGTAATGGTATTGGTAAATAATAAGTTAAGTATGTATGACATATATGTATATATGTATAGAATGATTAGTTTTCTAAGTTTGTTTGATTTCTTGGAGTCACGATTTTGTCAAAGTACACTTATTTCAGTTGTGATGCAGTGGCGGCCCAGTGGTATCACGCCCGACTAACGAGTTGTATGTCGTGAGTTCAAGCTAGGCAGGCACTTTCCCCCTCATTTATAAACGATGCTTAAAGTTAAGTTGGCAATGTCTGTATAACCATACATTTTTGACGTTTAAACATCATTTATGAATAAGGTGGTTTATGTCTAATACAAAAATATGCTCGAACGGATACAGAACAAAATCGTCAGATTTATTTATTTAAAGCTGTATACAGTCTATGAAAATTTCAAATGCCTATCTGTTAAGATTCATGAGATACGGCTGTATCTCATGAATCTTAACACGCTGACAGATAGACAGACAGCGGAAGGTTCGTAACATGGTTCCATTGACACCCTTTGGGTACGGAACCCTAAAAACAGTTAGGTACATATAAAACACACTGTTTGCCTATCAATTACAAAAGAGATACTCATTAACAAAAGAAATCTCAGGCATCACGGTAGGTAGTAATTAAATTATATAAATAATTACTATCATAAAACTACTTGGTTTTGCCTGCGGCTTCGTCTAATACCATGACGCTTGTAACACGAGGAGGTAGACAGAAGTGTATTAGTATATAGTGTCCATGGAGTTTCTTGCCCGTTCTTCTCCATAGAGATCTACGTTTTGGAATGGGCAACTAGCTTCAACTTTCCAACTGGTCGACTTTTTGACAATTAAACAGAGTGTCCATGGAGTTTCTTGCCCGTTCTTCTCCATAGAGATCTACGTTTTGGAATGGGCAACTAGCTTCAACTTTCCAACTGGTCGACTTTTTGACAATTAAACAGAGTGTCCATGGAGTTTCATGCCCGTTCTTCTCCATAGAGATCTACGTTTTGGAATGGGCAACTAGCTTCAACTTTCCAACTGGTCGACTTTTTGACAATTAAACAGAGTGTCCATGGAGTTTCTTGCCCGTTCTTCTCCATAGAGATCTACGTTTTGGAATGGGCAACTAGCTTCAACTTTCCAACTGGTCGACTTTTTGACAATTAAACAGAGTGTCCATGGAGTTTCTTGCCCGTTCTTCTCCATAGAGATCTACGTTTTGGAATGGGCAACTAGCTTCAACTTTCCAACTGGTCGACTTTTTGACAAATAAACAGAGTGTCCATGGAGTTTCTTGCCCGTTCTTCTCCATAGAGATCTACGTTTTGGAATGGGCAACTAGCTTCAACTTTCCAACCGGCCGACTTTTTGACAATTCAAAAGTGCTTGTAAATGGTTTAATTGAAATAAATGCTTTGAGTTTTGAGTTTTTGAGTTTATAGGCGGTATTACGTATTAGTTTAAAAGGCGTAAGAGAGCGACCTCACTGCTAAACAGACTCCGTGGCAGCCCCAGCAACATTCACACGCTATAGCCGGGAGACATGACAGCCCGTTGATGAGGTCACTTGTCACCTGCAGGCTTAGCATGACGCTTTCTATTTCTACTCTACCGTAGAATAGAAATCGCTTGTCTACATTTCTCGGTGAAAAAGTGTCAACTGTCTATACGTAAACGTCATTTTTTAATCGACTTCAAAAAGTGGAGGAGGTTTTCAATTCTACTGTTTTTTTTTAGCTCAGAACTTTCGACTGGATGAACCGATTTTGATGATTATTTTTTTTTTAATTTGAAAGCTGGTGCTTCCCGTGTGGTCCCATTTAAATTTCATATCTAGATCTGATGATGCGTTTCGGAGATAGGTATCGGAGCTCTTCAAAAAAAAAACCTTACATATTTCCATACAAACTTTCATCCCCTATCCCTATTGTTATTTTAACACCCTTGAGGGTAAAACTTTTACAAACTTTGAGTGTCATATTTATTTATATCAAATCAACAGCCTAGAAAATAAGTTTCAAGCTTCTAGGTCTAAAAATGACTATACTTCCATACAACTTTTCATCTCCCCCTTTCAACCCCTTACAACCCTTTTTTCGCATTAAAATGTAGCCTATGTCCTTTCTCAGGCTCTACACTATCTGTGTACCAAATTTAATTTTAATCGGTTCAGTAGTTTTGGGGTGAAAGCGCGACAGACAGACAGAGTTACTTTCGCATTTATAATATTAAGTAGGGAAGTAAGGATTTTTAATATGAAGCTCCTAAGAAGTTATGTCAACCTGGTACTTCGAAGGCATTTTGCTTTTTACACGCTTTATATTAGCTTCACTTGTATGTTTGTTTGTACAAACAAATGTTTGTATGTAAGGAGTCGGCCTTAGAGCGTGATTTTGACCCACTTTAATCAGTCAGATTTCATTGAAACTTTGTAAACTTATCGAGGACCGATGACAATTCAATATTTGAAAAAAAAAATTGAGAAAAATTAAAAAAAAACGCGTTTCTTTAGTTAGCAGAACTAAAAAATAGAAAATAAATAATAGTTTAAAAAACTAAAAAACACGCTTTAAAAACCAAACTAAAAAAGGAGAAAATAATTTAATTCAATTAAAAAGCGTGGGGTGCTTTTTCAGGTATTTTTATAATCAAAATGTCAAGCACCCCATGCTTTTTAATTGAATTAAATTATTTTCTCCTTTTTTTTTGGTTTTTAAAGCGTGTTTTTTAGTTTTTTTTTAACTATTATTTATATTTAATTTTAAATCTATTATGTATTAATTTTAGTTCTAGGATTGCCACCCACGTTGAAAAGATAAATGTAAATTTATGGAGCCCTTTTAAATCTTAATATTGTTGAAAAAATTGGAAACTGAAAGTAGCATAGAATGATAGGTTATTTATATTTATCTAAATTAACCTATGTTGATAATCCCCATAATTATTTAGTGAACGTTCAAAGTAACAATTAAAAACATATTTAAGCCTACCGTATGGAATGTTGAGCACTTGATATAATTAATCATATTTGAAGAAACAATATTATCTACCGTTTAATTACCTAACATCACGACTGTATACCCCGAAGGCTTAGGCAGAGGTGATTTCAGGGGAAAAAATTATCTGACTGTCAAAGATCCACGACTGACAGTCGGGACCACCACGGAGGGGTGTTTGGTATGTAAAGATGGTCACCCATCCACGGGTCAACCGCGGCAAGCGTAGCTTAACCTGATAGATCGGCACATGCGGTTCACAATTAAAATACAAAACGTACCAATTGCCTAAAACGTGTTTTTGGGAATAGTCGATTCAGCTACAAATAAATTAACTTCGCGCTACTCGCCTATAGTAAATATTATGTGATTTAAAAGTAACGATTCGCCCGATTCGTGCGGGTCGACTTATAAGCCAAAAATAACTTTTACTTTTTGACCTGTACCGTGAGAAAAACCTCTTTTTTCTTCAAACAACAATTAAAAACCCATAGTTATTATTACTCCGCTGATTTCTTAACAAAACCATCTTATTTAGAAATGACTAAAACCTGTATTTGAGTTTGAGAAATGGGTTAAAAATCTAGCTCAATGCATCATGTTGTACAAGTTAGAAAATAATTGAGACAGGCCGAAATTTTAACCTTTCTTTTTCAATGTAGGTTAAGTCTAAAATAACTTCAAACCTGCAATTCAGTTTTCATTGGTTTCGCGTGTTGATAGTGTAGGGTGACCATTGATAGAGATACTTATTTCAGAATAATCCTTTTTATTTATTAGCAATGAAAGAACATAACATTACGCCTTGTTTCCCCGCAGGGTTGGGCAGTGGTGTACCTACCTGTAGTACTCACACATTTCGTCAGATAAGTTTAAGTCCTATGTAAAAGGGGGGCAGCTTATAGCCATCAACTGGCCACAAATCCAGAGTCTGGGCTGCTACTGAGTCTACCGACACTACAGAAAAATACTCCGCAACAATATCTAAAAAAAAAACACAAAAAGAAAAGTGGCGCCATCTACAATGCCACAGGCGAACTACGCAAGACTCACGTCACACAAAATCCTGCATCGCGCAATCAGAGTTTACCGCGCGACTCGCATAGGTACAACATCCCGACATCAACCGTCGGGCAGTTGCTCACCAGACACAACACCCGTCTGGTCGGAGGATCATCCCTTTATCAATAGAGTATGAGTAAACTTTACACCCTGTTCCTCATAATTCCAGTCGAACCGAGGACGAACAGTCACTAATGAAAAGAAACCACATAAAAATCGATTCATCCGTTTAGGAGTTTGAAAACCACACGTTTTATGTTTTCACGACAAGTCAGCGACAGAAAATCTGCCTAAACAACATTTTTCTCATTGATGGTGGCTATTTCTCAATAAACTCCCTTACTTGTTCAGGGTATTTGCTTTTGTTATAACCAGAGATCGGATATTCGGATGCATATTTACCTACAGATAATTTTTAGCTATGAAAGTATGGAAGCGGCTTTATAAATTATTTGTAATATTTATTAAAAACCCCGGGATTCTTGATTGCATAACTATTCAGATGTGTATTAATTTAAAATTAATGTTTAACCCGATACAAATATGTGTATGTTCTGGAGGAGGGGTGGTTTGTATTAGTTAAAACAAAAAATAAACAAATTACTTACCTAAATTAAGACTTTTTCGATACAAAAGCGCATTCCATGTTAGCCAACATCTCAACTTTAGGTGAATATGCATCCGAATATCCGATCTCTGGTTATGAGTTACCTCCATCAAAATAAAAATACCTTGTTTGCCAAAATATCCCACTTCCCTCCACAGTCACCCTAGTCCACACACCCACCCGTGAGAACGCGTCGAGAATCGAACCCCCTATAATCAACCAATCGGTACACCGCAATTAGATCAGACGGACAGACATACACTTCACTTATGTATATATGCATACATTTGTTGTGTGTGCCAGACAGGTTTAAAATCTGCCATGTATGTTCCAGACTTTTTCGATGTCATAATTTAGTTATGTACAATATCCGGTCGGTAATATCTCACATGAAGTATTAGGAAAAGACTGTCAAACAGGTGTGTTAAATTCTTACTAACTAAGAATTAGTACCACTTTCATTGTATTTAGAAGGTTTCAACTTTATATGTAATTTTCATTGATAGTGTTTCTTTAGAGAGCAACAAAATAGATTTAACTTATTTATTTTCTTTTTTTTCAATTTTGTTTTCATGTACTTAGTTTTGTTCTTTTTAACCTGTATGTAATCTATGTAATATTATGAAAAACTTGAAATATGTAAGTGATGTGCACACCTGTAAGTGTTACAGTACCCCATAATGCATTAGTGAATTTATAAGTCGTAGGGAGTGCCATAATTAAATAAATAAAATATTTCACTACTTTTTCCAACAATTATTGTTAGTAGGTAATTAAAAAATCTAAAATTTACTTACGGGAGCATCAGTCGCATGCAGGATGACCGCTGCGCAAAAGTATCCACATTGTATGCAAATGCACATTGTAGGTATTGAAGATGGACTGCGCAACCGCGGTCGGCCTAAACAGCTTTGGTAAAATGACCTGGATACCTCTGCCGCATCGTTGGGGCTTATGGCGGATAGGTATGTCACCTACATGGGACGTGATGGCGGAAGCCAGCGCCGCATGTCGTGCGGTGTTCCACAGGGTTCGGTCGTGGGACCGCTCCTGTGGAACATCGGGTACGACTGGGTGCTGAGAAGCGAGCTCCAGCCGGGTGTGGACTTGTCGTGTTATGTGGATGTCACGCTGGTCACGGCCCAGGGGAGCTCGTACAGGGAGGCAGCATTGCTGGCGACGGCTACGGTGTCACCCGCATGCCTGAAGATGGACTGCGCAGCTCGGTCGGCCCAAACAACGACGGTAAAATGACCTGGAGGCGTACTGCAAGGGTTGGTTTAAGGTGGTACGGGAAAAGAGTTCCTGGAAGGTCTTGGGGGAGGTCTTAGCCCAACAGTGGGACAGTACAGGCTAAACAAAAAAAAACCTCGACTCTCAAATGAAAAACATTTTTATAGGACCACAAGGTGGACCGTTGACCTTGTGAAGGCCACAGGGCTTCGCTGAATGCGAGAAGTACAGAACCAGTCGAGGTGGCGGAGCTTGGGGGAGGCCTATGTCCAGCAGTGGACAACTTTCAGTTGAAATGATGATTATAATGATGAAAAAAAAAAGCTAATTTTCGCTGTATTCTGCTAACTATAATTTCATCCATACTTCAAATACCAATGCATAAACATTTGTATGCTCAACTAGCTATATAATTACGATGGCAACACTGCTTACCTCGTTACGGCTCATAAGACTGGTGTTACGTATGTTATCAGGAAAAACTGGCAACAAATGATGCATACAAAGTAGGAGTAGATTGTATCGGTTTGTCGGATCATTGGGTTAGCAACTATGTTGTTCAATTCACTGTTGGCAGTAGAATTTACTGCTGTCGTGAGCTATCGGATTTTGTAACTGTACGTTAGTATTAGGTTAATTTTGACAGTTTGACACGATTTGAAGTCTTAATGTTGTCTTAAGTTTATTTTACGTGTTAATAATTTCATCACCACTGCTCTCAAAAGCTCCCCAATGAAAACTATTTACAAACTAATAGACGGCGTCGAAACATTCCTACGCATTGCTGTCGACTGGTAATGCACTTAAGAGACTCGCTAGTCTCTGCCACAGCATTGCCACGTTGTATGGCAATGCTGTACGGCAAAGACTTACGAGTTGAAGATCGTGGGCTCCAAGCCAAGCAGTTAATTTGTGTAAATTATTTCATCACCACTGCTCTCAAAACGGTGAAGGAAAACATCGTGAGGAAACCAGCACGTGCTAGTAGCAAAAATTCGACATGTGACATCAGCCACCTGGATTTGGCCCACGTGGTGGATTACAGCCACAGAGAGGAGGCCTGTGTCCCAGCAGTGGGCACGTTATAGGTTGATGATACGTGGGACACTCAGAAAGTTTTGCGAAAATAAAAATAAATGTTCTATACGTAAATATTTTTTTATTAAATATTTTCAAAGTACTCTCCACTAGTCTCTATACAAAGTTTCATGCGTCTGAATCAGTTTTCGAAATACTTTTTCCAGTCCACCGCAGACACCTCGTTTACAGCCTGCTCGAACGCTGACAGCGCATTTTTCGGCGACGAAAATAGTATCCCTTTGATCTGAATTTTTTTTTCTGGAATAAAAAGAAGTCGCACGGTTCTAGGTCAGGGCTGTACGGAGGGTGACCCAGGAGTTTGACCGGCGTGCTGTCCAGGAAGTCCCTCGTTTTGAGAGCGGTGTGCAAGGGCGCGTTGTCTTGGTGGAGCAGTAGCCTGCGGAGCCCTGTGTTTGATCGCTTGTTGTTCACAATAGAGAAAACTTCTGCCAAGCATATGGTAGTATACTATTCAGCGTTGATGCTTCTTTGGTTCCGTAAAGGAATTGACACCAGCAGCCAGTCAAATTGAAAAAGCTCGCGATCAAAATCTTTCCCCCGCTTCTAGATCGCTTCACTTTGGTAGGCGTTGGTTTGTTTTGAAATATCCAAACACAGGTCGTATTGATAAATCCAAGACTCATCACCTGTAATAATGTCGTAAACACGCCGAGACGAGCCTGCTTCAAATTTGTTTATCATATCACGGCACCATTCCACCCGGGCCTGCTTCTGAGCATCGGTGAGGTTGTGCGGCACCCAGCGTGAATCTATCCTCCTCACGCGAAGATGCACGTGTAGAATTTCGTGAAGGCTTCCCGATCCCACCTGCAATATGTGCTGAATCTTTTGATACGTAACTCGCCTATTGCCATGGATTAAATTTTTCACAGCTAGCACGTTATCTTCCGTAACAGCGTCCGATAATAAAAAAAAAAAATGTTTATTTGCACCTTAAAAAAAACAACCTATAGAAACAGGTTCAAATTAAATAGGCCGAAAGGTAGTGAAAGGGCGACCATACTTCTTTCTTTATCCCCCAAAGTTAGTCGACCGCGCTTGAATTCATTATACCAACGATACACGATTGCCTTCATCTATGAATGCCATTTCAAGTCTATCGAACGATTCGTCCGGTTTCAGGCGACACTTGAAATCGTAAAAAATCATAACGCGAAAATGTTCCCGGCGCAGATCCATTTTTTATGATACACGATAATTTAAATTAGCTCGCAAACAATGTGGAGGGAAATTTTGAAATTGGAACGTAGCTACTACTTACAAATAATCATATTTTCAAAATAGATTATAACTGGCCAGTCTCTCATACATAAATAGGTACTTTTTTTCGCAATACTTTCTGAGTGGCCAGGTATATGCTACGGCAATGCCGCTAATCAACAAGCGTACCAACAATGTAAAAAGACTTATGTAATATATAACTTAAAACATCTTGCACATCACGAGAGAACTTGCTTTCAAAATAAATCAAAGCTCACTTGACTTTAACATGAGTTATGATACCAACGTCCAAGGTTCGATTCCCGACTCGTGTAATCGCAGCCCGAGGCCTGGAATTAGCCCCAATTAAGTACATCAAACACAGTTTTTATTTCGCATCCCAATGTTTTTGGTTTTTAGTTTAAATTCGTTGTTTCTTTCTATGTTTTCTAATTGGAGGGCTATTTTTTGTACCTTTTTTGGGTATTTTTTTTTCGTTGAATAAGCTTATAAGTTGGTTAGATAGAAATATAGCAATTCTTATTTATAGGGCTTGTGGTTAAGTCAGAACACGCCACGTGGGACGGTCGAAGGTTGAGCTGTGCTTGCTGCTGTCGATTCGTGCATTCCCTAGAGCAGGGATGGCGAACCTCGTAACCTCTACGAGCCATTATATCTTAAAAAATATATATACACTACAAAGTGAAAAATAACTTTAATTTCAGAAGTCGGTGACTTTGGATATGTATTTTAATTTTTTGTCACCACCTTCTGAAATTAAAGTTATTTTTCACTTTGTAGTGTTTTTCCGGAAGTCGATTGTTTTTTGTTTTTGGAAAAAGTTTTTATTATTCCCTTTTTAGTTATAGTTTAGTTTTAGTTATATGAAATTTTTATGTGACCATTTCGGAATAAAACCGTTTCGAACAAAAACAGAATTTTGAAAATACGTCTAGGTAGGTATATATGACGCCCGAACATATATAAAAAAGAAATATGTAAACATGTCGAATTGATAGATAACCTCCTCTGTTTTCAAGTCAGCCGAACATTATTAAGTAAGAAAGAAGAGAAAAATCGAAAAAAGAATTCAAAGATAAACTGCTTAATTACCTTTTTGAAAAACAGCTGATTGACAGTTTTAATTTTCACTTTTCTTTAACAGACTTTTGTAAATATACAACGAGAAACATAATTAACGCAAGACCTCATACACCCCAATTAGAGTATTGAGTTAAAATCATAATACGATGACCAAAACTATTTTTTTTAAAAGTCTTGCGTTAATTATGTTACTCGTTGTATACAAGAGATTCTATATCTTTGATTGAATTTGTGATACGCCCAAAATAGAGCCTATTACTTAAAAAAAACAAATACTGTAGTAAAGGAATATATCGTTTTACAGCCATAATTAATTATTCAGACAATATACCACATACTACGCCATCAAAAACTTCACAATATACAAAACCATTTAACAGATACATAGACAACTCAGTACATACTACTTCCCCCAATGACGCAGACTATGTATAAGGAGTAAAGGAAAAATCTGATAAATTACAACGTATGGTAAGAAGGCATATATTACCGTCGACGGAGGGTAGGTTCTTTAATAAATTATGACATAATTCCTACCTTTTAGGGGTCCGTAGGACTCGAGAGAATGATCCAGGCCTATGGAGAAATACGTTTTAAAATACAAACATGTTTTTATTTATTAATTTAATTTTTGTTTCAAATGTATTATTGTATAAAAATATCGACGGTACCTACGTATAATTGCCTAACTACAAATGACAAATTTTACAGGCGGGCGCTTCAAAGTTTCAAACATGCTTTTCATGTTCTAGTTAATTTTATGTCATGATGGATTTACTGTGCATTTTTCCATCTTTGACATATTTTTGTTAAACTAAACGATAGTATAGGCTGGTCACGAAATCAAAACATGCAAATCACGTATCTACCACTTAAGGGATTTGTACGTAGGGACCGTCAATATTAGCTTTCTACATTCCTTATGTATATAACTGTTGTTTTTTTTTTTTTTTTTTATTTTTTTATTAATCAAATACAAAAAGAAAAAAACATTTATTTGGTACAACATACCACACAAACCATCGCGGGTTTAACAGCGGTATGGCCAGACACGGCAACTCGGTGCCACTACATAATAATAATCTAGGAAGCAATTTTGTAATTAGATCTATATAGGTACTTATATATCCTATTATAACGCACTTCGATCTAAAAAGTATCTTTTTAATACCTTTGAGCAGTTCTTCGCATTTAATACATTGCAGATTTCCAGAGGTAAATCATTCATAAACGATGGTAGCATACATTCCCACGTCCGAGCTCCATAAGCATTATTAGATTTAGGTTCGATAAATGCGGGTAGGTAAGTCAAACAACGCAGCGACTTAGGTCTTACGTATTTACGAATTTCACTTACGTTATGGTAGTTCTCACTTATAACACGTAAACGTACCTTGTCAAAGACATTTACAATTTGACAGTGCTTAAATAAACCCGTATCATTGTCTTGGAATTCGTGTTTTATTCTTGTGGGTACAATCGTTTTTAATATGCGTAACTGTAACTTGTAAATATCCTCGAGATAAGTCTTGTATGTACGCCCATAACTACTTAGGCCGTAATCAATTACGGAGTCGGCCAGTGCCAAATACAATGTTCTAAGTGTTCCATAGGGTAGTTTATACTTAAATATCGATAACTTTGCCAATATAGATCTAAGCTTATTACATACATGATCAATGTGCGGCCGCCAGTGGAAATTACTATCTATTATCACACCAAGATACATATGTCTAGTCACCAACTCTAATTTCTGGCAACTACACGCTGGGACTGGTCGATGAAGACACAGGTGCCCATGGGCAACGACAAGAGGCACACACGACGTCGTCAGGTATGGCGAGTGTACATGCAGAAGTTTAGTGTTGCTTCACGTATTATTATTAAAGACTAGTGGTCGCTTTTTTATATGTACGTGTTTCTGAGACAAATAAATCCATTTTTCTTTCTTTCTTTCTACTGGTCGAAATCCCAAAATAATAATAAAAAATGCATTCTGCCCTCCTCCATATGAACATTAACTGTGCCAAATTTTATACTCCTTCGTCCACGTAATTTGCGTAAGAATGGTTAAAAAGTTTTGCTTCACCTATTGTACTACGTATATACTGGCTTGAAATAGCATTGAACATTTTCAGACAATAGGAAAATGCCTCTAGTTTTTAGTCTAAAATCCGATCAAACTTCAACTCAGTTGAAAAGTGTCAGTTATTTTTGCTAACAAGAGATGGCAGATCAAGTAACATAAACCTATTAAACCCGTTATCGGAAAATATAATTCCTATTATATACAAGATGTAATTTAAATAGCGCACAACCTGTTAAGGGGTTATTGTGCTCATCATTATCAACAACTTTTACTATGGGACCAAACCTGAAATCGCGAAACAAAATCAGCTGTTCCATACACTTGTATTCGCATAAATCGTCAAAATGTAGGGAACAGCTGATTTTTTTTTACGATTTCAGGTTTGGTCCCATAGTAAAAGTTGTTGATAATGATGAGTACAATGACCCCTTAAGAGGTTGTGCGTTATTTAAGTTACACCTTGTATATGGTTAAGTTCGCCTTGAAGAACAGACCCAGAACCTAGCTGTAAAATGCACTAATGTAAATTAATGTTAACTTTTTGTATACCTATAGAGTGTCATATTCGCATTTAACGAAAAAGCTCTTTAAATAAAGATTAAAAAAAGAGTTGGCAGATTGTCAAGTTACTACACACAAATCAAATCAACTAATTAATACAACGTACGGAACCGCCACCACAAATAAAAACTCAAACTCCCCCAGAATGTTTCATTTCAAAAGTTAAAAGCGGCGGTTTGATTTAAATGAATTACTAGTTAAAGTACGTAATAGTTAAGTATTAACTGTTCCTTAGAATAGGTAGGTAACGTACTAACTAGGTTCAAGTATTTTATTTCCGATAATTTCGGAATTACAGAAATGCATCAGCTGTTTGTTCTCATGACAATTTGTTGGCTGTTTTAATGAATCGTTTGTTGCAAGAGGGAATCGTGGCTAGGTTATAAGAGCAGCACGGGTTGATGGATCAGGTTAATGTACACTTGCTTCGGTCTGTCCGTGGATGGGTTACCATCTTTACATACCGAGACCCGTCCGTGCCTCGGAAAGCACGTTAAACCGTTGGTCCCGGTTGTCTTTTGTAGATCTTCGACAGTGGCCCGAATGTCTGAAAATTAGTCTTACTAGGGGGTAACCTGTTACCCAGTAACTGGGTTGTGGAGGTCAGATTGACTGTCGTTCCACGTAAAATTCAGCTGTATCTGGTTAGACTAGAAGTCGGCCCCACCCCCCCGGTGGGTTCCCGCATTGTCGTTGCGGGGGGGCTCAGTAGCCGTGGTTTTCCCCACCCACGGTGAAGCGAAGAGGAACCCGAGGAGGGGCCGCTCGTCAGGGCTTTGTCCGCTAAGCCGACGACGTAGCGGCCAACCAGTTGCGGTGCCGCGGGGCGGCATAGCAACTGGTGCTGGGGGTAGTGGGCCGCGGCGGGAGAGGAGTGGTGTATGGAGATCGCCACTTTCCTCACCTTCCGCGGTCTGGACGGAGCTGCCATCGTTGGATGGCGGACGCGGTGGGGCCGCAGGGGAGGAGGAGTGTCGATATTGCGTAGGCCGCTCTCGCTATCCCCTGCGGCCGAAAAGTGGTAGGCGGCGGGGCCACTATCCTGACCCGCCGCAGGGGGACCAAGGGCGCCATACACGGGGTCGTTTGGCACCCATGCGCTGTCTGGTGCCCGGGGTGGTCCGGCGTGCCGTGTGTTCTGGTGCGCCGGTGATGGGGGTCATTCCCCTGAGAGGAGGGTCCGGTGACGGACGGCCGCGGCGGGTTCGCGGATGGCTTTCGCGTTCCCGTGTTCCCGCCATAAGCGGCACTGGAGGACACCGTGGAGTTTTAGTGGGTTAGAGTCCCACATAACTGTGCTATCTCCCCGTGGTAGCGCAGTATGCATGAGCATTTCTCCACGTAAAAAAAAAAAAAAAAGAAGTCGATCCCAACATAGTTGAGTAAAGCTTGGCAGACTGATTCTGTTATAGCAACATAGTTGAGTAAAGCTTGGCAGACTGATTCTGTTATAGCAACATAGTTGAGTAAAGCTTGGCAGACTGATTCTGTTATAGCAACATAGTTGAGTAAAGCTTGGCAGACTGATTCTGTTATAGCAACATAGTTGAGTAAAGCTTGGCAGACTGATTCTGTTATAGCAACATAGTTGAGTAAAGCTTGGCAGACTGATTCTGTTATAGCAACATAGTTGAGTAAAGCTTGGCAGACTGATTCTGTTATAGCAACATAGTTGAGTAAAGCTTGGCAGACTGATTCTGTTATAGCAACATAGTTGAGTAAAGCTTGGCAGACTGATTCTGTTATAGCAACATAGTTGAGTAAAGCTTGGCAGACTGATTCTGTTATAGCAACATAGTTGAGTAAAGCTTGGCAGACTGATTCTGTTATAGCAACATAGTTGAGTAAAGCTTGGCAGACTGATTCTGTTATAGCAACATAGTTGAGTAAAGCTTGGCAGACTGATTCTGTTATAGCAACAGCTGGCTGTTGATGGCTTTTATTTAGATTCAAAAACAAATAGTTTATTTTCTTTAACACATTTTTGTACCACATAGCTAGTGATAGAAGTGTCCTTTTATGGTGAACCTAGTCCACATTTTTTGCATACAAACATCGGGAGTGTTTTACTCCACTGTCTGGCATGGCACATCCAAAGTAAAATATTATATCGTTTTGTCTCATTATTAATATTGTCTGTACGGAAACAGAATACTAAAATAAAAACCCATTAAAAAGTTAGGAGCCAACAAAGATTCGTTTTTCTTGCTAATTTTACTTAACTTTGGGCATGTTTAAGCAACAAAAGAAGTGTAAAATCTCCAAAACCAAGTCGGTACCGACAAAGTTCAATTATCGAAAAGGTCATTGATTTATGCATTGGCTTTTTCATAAAACCCGATCTTCCAAAGGACTTTTCTGATTTTTTTACTATAAATGATCCGACTCAATAACGTAGTTCGTGTAGACTAGCGTCTAACTGCTCATCACTGATACTATCTCTGTCAGACACGAAGCCTGGTGAGACAGCGTGATTTATAGCCAGGCCCACCAGTGAGTTCGAGCCCGCGACTAGGTTCCCCAGCAAATAAATGCCTGTATTAGGGCACTCCACTCTTCCGCAACTTAGATTAATGTTAACTACATATAAAATCAAGAATTATACCTGTATTAACTATTCACAATTATATAATTTTAAAGAAGTAAATTAAAATGACAAAGAAGTACAGAAGACTGATTGTTTGCTGGGCCCTTTTTTCTAGATCTGCTGGGGAGTTTGTTGCGCCACTTCTGCTTCCCAGCTAAAGCACTAGGAAGTGGTGACGGGCGGGCGTTCTAGGGGACCGACTTATGTTAAAAATGTTATCGTTAAAAACGTACTGATTGTCAGCTTTAATTGAATAAATTATTAAAATATTACTCGTACTTAAGGCGTAGTCAAAGCCAATTTTTAAAAGAGTAACCGTGGACTTTCTTCCTGGCTCTTCTCTATAGGAAGCGACAAATTGGAACCGTGCACCTAGCTTCTGACGTTTCATAAGTGCTCATGCAGGATTATGTTTTTTTTTGTCAAATAATTTAAATTTCATGTGTGTGTGTGTTTCGGTGTGCTTCATTATGAAACGTCAAAACTTACAAGACAATAGAATTTATTCTAGTTGCCTTCTCAAAAAGGTAATTTCGTATGGAGAAGAATGTAACCATTGATCCTGGAGACTGCCCATTAGATTGGCTAAGATACCAGTTTAGATGGCAATATTTAGCATGTAACCAAAACCTGTTGTTTTTGTGCATTATGTTTTTTATGTTTGAAACTATGGATGTACTATGTGAATGATTAGAAAGGGTGTGACTACGGAAATAACGACTAATAGAGAAGTATGGAAGACAATGACACAACGGCATACAACGGCACACAACGACACACAACGGTACACAACGGCACACAGCGGCACAAGAGCAGGAGAATGATTTTAATAATGTTGTATAACTTTAGGTGAGTATATTAACCATTTGCCATTCGTGGAAGGTCCCAAACTAAAGAAATAGGTATTTATCTGAGTTATTAAAATGATGTCCTTCCTAATAGATACCTACATTAATTACAAAAGCACAAAAGCAGAACTCATTTTGTGTTTCTGATATAGTTACGTTTTTAGCTCTAACATATCGTTTTTAGAAGTTGTCGCCTTAAAGAGTACCTACCCACCTAGTAAACTTAATCAAAAATTCATGAAGCTTACTAAACTGCAGCTTGGGAGAAGCTGAAGGTGAAGCTTGGGTTATAGAGTAGGTAGGTCTAGGTACCTAGGCACTTTTCTTCCTGAAAAATTATAATCCACAACGGTCACACAAATCCCATTTGACCGTAGGTTGTTGGTAATAATTTAATTCAATTAAAAAGCGTGGGGTGCTTTTTGAGGTATTTTTATAATCAATTAATGTCAAGCACCCCACGCTTTTTAATTGAATTAAATTATTATCTCCTTTTTTAGTTTGGTTTTTAAAGCGTGTTTTTTTGTTTTTTAAACTATTATTTATTTTCTATTTTTTAGTTCTGCTAACTACAAAAACGTGTTTTTTTCTCATTTTTTTTTTTTTAATTATTGAATCGTCATCGGTCCTCGACAAGTTTACAAAGTTTCAATGAAATCTGACCGTTTAAAGTGGGTCAAAATCGCGCTCAAAGGAGTCGGTTACATACAAACATACAAGTGAAGCGTGTAAAAAAACACAGTGGGGACTTATTTAGGTACCTACCTTAATCCTACACAGATTTAAAAACCTTGCAAATGTAAGAAACCTCAACCAAAACCCGTGCAGCAATACAAGTTTAATTTCCTCAGAACAGACAGAAAGTGAGAAACTTTAAATTAAAAGTATAGTTTATGTACTTATCTACATCTGTACTTACAATGGACGATTGTTCTGGTTTGTTCAGCTATCTGATTGATAACTATCTCTTAGTAATTCGGTGTTTAACTACATTTCTGTAACTTTTATGGTATGCCCGTGGTTGTAAAATAAATCAGATTTTGAATCAGCTTTTTTTTCTTCTGAATATCGAAACACATGGAGCTAATTTCGCTCTGCACTGTCAATGGTACATTTTTTTGCTTAATAAAAACAGATTTGGTTAGTACCTCGAATTGTAATTACGTATATAGGTATAAATATATTTTATTTTATATTTATATTTTTTAAACTATAATATTTTATTTGTTTATTTTTTTCTATCATAACACCGTTAAAAACGCTTTAATACATGCCTTTTTTTTTAGGTATAATACGAATAATAGACGTTCCAATACAGGGGGCCCAAAAAAAAAATCTCCTTCGAGTCCTTGGTTTCACAGCTTCAGCCAGCCGGGCCGTAAAACGAAACGGTTTTCTGAGTTTTTGTCATTTAAAAAACTGAAATTTTATATTTGTAACAATAAAAAATATAGGTCAATGGTCAAGATTTCTTTTATATTAGAAAATACTTTTAGTGCCATATATTCGTTTTTAGTAACATTTTTAGATGAAACTTTTTTCTTTGTGGTATTAATAAAACATACTATTTGGCGTGTTGGTAACACAGGTACCCCGTTGTGTTCCCGTTACGATTCAGTTGCAATTCGTTTTAAGTTTAGTTTCCATTTTGCTTATGAAATAGTAAAATGACTTTAAGGGTAACTATTAAACGGCGATCGAAGTCAAACTGTTGTGGAAACACAATAGAACGTGTAACGTTGCAAATTAGTAGAATCGGCCCCTGGTCATAAACGCACGCCAGTTGCGAGTGCGTACCTGACCTTTCTGACCCGACTAAAGTTTGACTGAGGTCCTTCTACGGTGTTCGACCCGGCTTTGCCTGGTGAATACTTTTTGTTAGTCGCCATTCATTCATTTGAATTCATAACACTTAGTTAATTTTATATAGAAACTAAACATCGAACCAAATAGACAACTGCCAGTCACCAAGCTTAGTGAACAATGCTCGATTCTACTCTGTGAGAATGAGAAGAATTCTCTGGCATGTAGCGCAGGGAGAGATTATCTGATATAATATATAATTATGCATTCTATAAATAGATATTATTGTTTAAGGCTACCTACCTACTTAAAAACTCTGATAACATGAAACATCAATTTTCATCGTAGAACGCGTCTAGTTACCGCTACTCGATAATAGATGGCGTTAGCAGCACCACTGTAACAAGATTATAATGATAGTGCATAAATTGCTTGTAGTAAATTGCACAGGTTGTATGATTAAAGTGAAGGCCAGGCCGTCTTCAATTGAGGATCTCGCAAGAGTTCAAAGGTATAGTGAACTGATTATATTATCCTGTGGGCAGAGATGTAACTTATCTAAGATACAAGTATCTGAAATACAGATACAAGATACATATCTTGTATCTGTATTTCAGATACTTTTTTGAAATTCATTTTGTATCTTGTATTTAAATACCTGTTGTTTGGTATCTTAGTATTTTGTAGATACTATGTTTGCTAAAATACTTTTAGTAATTGATGAACAATAGCGAATGAGTGATAAACTCTTTGAAGAACTAGTTTTACTTAAGTCTCAATTAAAACCTTAAAAATATAATATTATGTTGTGTAACGTTTGCGCAATCAACGCGATTTACATGTAAAAAGATAAGAAACATTAATTAATAAAAATTGTTTTTTTTTACATGCTTTAAATTAGCTCAGGTTGTATGTATGTAACGGAATCTTTGAACGCGATTTTGACCCACTTTAAACGGTCAGATTTCATTGAAACTTTGTAAACTTGTCGAGGACCGATGACAATTTAATAATTTAAAAAAAAATGAGAAAAAAAAACACGTTTTGTAGTTAGCAGAACTAAAAAATAGAAAATAAATAATAGTTTAAAAAACTAAAAAACACGCTTTAAAAACCAAACTAAAAAAGGAGAAAATAATTTAATTCAATTAAAAAGCGTGGGGTGCTTGACATTAATTGATTATAAAAATACCTCAAAAAGCACCCCACGCTTTTTAATTGAATTAAATTATTTTCTCCTTTTTTTAGTTTGGTTTTTAAAGCGTGTTTTTTAGTTTTTTAAACTATTATTTTGTACAACAGTATCTTATCTATAAAAAGTATTCGAAAGATACGTATTACGATAGTATTTCAGATACCATTACAGAAAGTTATTTGCATCTAGTATCTGAAATACTTAATTTAAAAGTATTTTGCATTTTGTATTCCAGATACTTTATTTAAGGTATCTTGTACATCTCTGCCTGTGGGCGATAATAGACTTATTGAAATCTTCTTTATCCGTAGTGTAAAAATAAGTCAGTCAGTGAGTTTGTGGCAGGTTGTTACCTAGCACAAGGCATGGGCTGTCTTCTAAATTGGGTTGTAGTAGGTTTGTCTTCTGCGACAGCTATTAAATTAATGGAAACAAAATTGTTACTAACCCTATGGATTTGGTCTGAAATAAAAATATTCTATTCTGTTACAGGGTTTTCAAATTCTAAGTTCCCAATTTCAGAATCTGCTTTTGTATCATCCATTTCATTGGACTGGTTCCCCTGTTCTTGTTTTTACCCGAAAAGTAATATGCTTTATAATCGATGAATCAGACGAAATCGAGGTCGGGGAAAACAAGAACTGGGGTATCAGTACTAACCCTCGCTCACATGCTTGTCTTGTATGCACATGCATAATCAGCTTTTAATCTTCCCACTGCTGGGACACAGGTGACAGGGAGCGGGCTGTAATCTATCACGCGGGTCCTCAGTTGCGGTGCACCTCACCGCAACCTACTTTTGGCCGCTACGTCGTCGGCTTGGAGGCAGAAGCCCTGACGAGCGGCTCCACCTTGGGTATCCTCTTCGCTTTCGCCGCGCGAGGGTGACCACGGCTACTGAGCCCCCCCGCAATGACAATGCGGGGGAACCCACTGGGGGAAAATTTACCTAAAAAAAATTACCTTAATTTTCATACCGTAATTTTTCCTTTATTTGTGCTGTTCGATCTTGCTTTTTGTCAAATTTCGTGATTCTAGGTCAACGGAAACTACCATATATAGGTTTTCGACCCAAAACTATTGGGTACTTCCGGTTGACCTAGAATTACAACAAACATCCATAATACATACAAACTTTCGTGTTTATAATATTAGTACCTAAGGATTATCTGTCTGACTGCCTCGTTGGTCTAGTGGTCAGAAGCGCTGGTCATGCTCATGCATGTCCTGGGTCTGATTTTCAGGACAGACAAAGCGTTATTGGTTTATTGTTTCTAAAATTTCTCAGAAGAAGCCCGGAGTCTAGATTTGTGCCCAGCTGATGCCAATAGGTTCGCCCCTTAATATATTAGATTTAACTTTAACATAACCAGTGAAATTTGGGTGAACTATAGATACAGCAGAGCCCAACCCTTTGGAGAAACGAGGTTTGATGTATAGTATCTTTCAGCTTTTATCCCCATTTCTTTGTCTTTTTCTTCGATCTTTATCAGCCTTCCAATTCATGTCATAATTTCACGCAATCCATTCCATCATTTCTTTGGTCTGCCTTTCCTCATACCCTGGGATGGGTATGAAGGATTCGTAATACTTTTCTTGGCACAGAACTATGATATTTAAATGCCAATTATCATTAGCCACACGGTGAAGGAAAACATCGTGAGGAAACTGGCATGTCTTAGAACCAAAAATTCGATGACATTGCTTCAAACACTGGTTTTCCCTATGTATACGCTGTTGAGAAGAAAAAGATAGACGCCCTGGAGATGTGGTGCTGGAGAAAAATGCTTCGGGTATCGTGGAACGAGTTTCGCACCAACACCTCGATACGCCAAGAACTCAACATCAAAAAGCGTCTATCTATTCTGTTCCAAACGCGCATCCTCAAATGCTTAGGACACGTCTCGAGGCGTGACAGTGACTCTATAGAGCGCCTTATCGTGCAGGGTAGAGTGGAAGGCACTAGATCACCCATGAGATGGACTGACCAAATAAAATCCGCAGTGGGCGATCCCTTGTATAAGTGCACCTTACATAAAAAAAATCAGAGTAGATGGCGAGGAATCGTGAGGCGAATTACATCAGCCCTTAGACAAGAAATTTCATGACGACCACGACCGCTCTGACAAGAGTGTTACGATGATGCCATTGCTTTGTCATTGCTGGACATAGGCCTCTTCAATCACACGCTAGAGCAGTGGTGGCCTAGTGGTAGCGCCTGCGACTTATGTGTTCTAGGTCATAGGTTCGATCCCTGACAAACGATTTAGTTTGTGAAAATGATTTGCACACATCACCATGCACTGCTCTCAAAACGGTAAAGGAACAGATCTTGAAGAAATCGTCATGTCTTAGAACCAAGAATTCAAAGACTTGTGACATCCAACCCGCACTGGGCACGCGTGGTGGATTACGGCCCACTTCCTCTCACAGAAAGGAGGCCTGTGTCCCAGCAGTGGGAACATTATACGCTGATTATGCTATCATCAGCCATTGCTGGACATACCTACGGCGACTCTTTAAAGCCAATAATGTTGGCTAAAAAGATTATCTGATTTCAAAACACTTCCTCTATCTTTAGCATAGCAACATTATAGAATTATTACCTGCGCAGGACATACCTACGTACCTACAGATAAACATCGCGATATCTACCTACCTCCTTGCCCCATAGGTACCTTGAAGATACGCCTTGCGTGTCCGTATTGCGTGCTTCGAAGCAATTATGTACACTGCGGTCCGCGGTCGCTTTTCTTTTATTTGTATTACTACAGTCTTTTTAAGTCTGAGATATTTTATGGTAATATTTATGTTTATGTATGTAGTGAAATTTATTTGTTGAGAGTGCTTATGTACTTAGGTGAAATTAGATACCTACCTAATTCTCGGTTTCTGTAAGGTACAATATTCGTCGGTTTGGTCAAGCTGTCTAACAGGAGATTTGATATTTCTGCAGATTTAAAGATCATATTTTTTGTAGCACGGGAATATAATTGTAAATAAACCGTTTGAAACCAAAATTCGTGGTCTAAAACCACGACTACGACACTTTTAAAACACGACTACATTGGATACCTAATCAATGTACGGCCCACGTAGTCGTGGTTTTAAAACCAAACCTTAAAAAGTAAGCTAAAAGGCTAATTGAAATCATTTACCAATTTTGTTAGTCCAAGTTAGGCCTTTTTCAGTAGGTACTACTTTTTCAGTAAGTATTTAACAGACTGAAAACTGTTTATAATCCATTTTGCATGTTTATGCGGGAGTTAATAACCTAATTATTCTAAGTAGAGATACTGATTGAAATTTTGAAATATATTAACATTTTGTATATTCAATACATCCTGAAATAATATAACAAACCTCAGAAATCTACTACTTAAGTACAGACGCCAGCACATCTAGCTATCGCAAACTGTAATATTTTCCCAATTGAACATGAACCTTATGCTTTTGCAATAAAGTAGAAAATCTATCAAATAATTTTGACAGATTGGGGTAGCTTGATGTGCTGGCGTCTATACTATGTATGTACTGGCTTACTTTACAATGTAAGTAAGTTACTGTTTCATTGTGAAATCATGAGAATTTCCAGGCAGGACGAACTTCCGTTTGTCCGTTCCGTCCGTTTAAGAATCCAGTGAACTAAATTAAACCTACTTACCGTTGAGGCTTCTTTAAACGGCGCTACGCGACACTTCAGAATAATTTCCATATTTAAAGTTTTTATATAAATTGTTCTACGAGTGTCGCGACGCTGCGCGTCTCGCTAGTCTGCACGAGCTATTTCTTGAAAACGTTCAAAAAGGTGGTTTTTTAAACCAGTGTATCTCTTTAACCGTAAATAATTTTGAAAGCAAAAAAACATTTGATATTTTCAAGTCTTTTTTGCATAGAGTGATGGAACACAAAACATAATAAAACATTCTTTAATGCATCATAAAAACCATCAAAGCTACCTCTTAATTTTCTTTAAAACCAGTTTATCCCTTCAATAAATAAACCATAAAATTCCAAATGCCAAACTGCAACCAGTGATTGATTATTTATAAATAAATAGTTAATATCTAAATTTATACGATTTTATTTGCATTTTTACGACAATGCTTGCTCATTTATTATTCGAATTTATTACAACAGATTTTAACCTGTATCAGATTGCAACAAGAACTATTATCGCTCATAACGACAATATTTAAAGTTACCAGGGCCTTAAACAAAAAAATCGAAGACATGTGACATCTATCAACCCGCACGGGGCCCGTTTGATAGATTACAGCCCTCTCGAAGAGAGGAGGCGAGTCATGCCTGTGTCTTTCAGTGGCAACATTTCAGGCTGATTTTGTTTAAACTTAAACTTTAAAACTTTATTCCATTCAAGCCTTAGGTGACCCTTAAATGCCCTGGACCCCACACTAGGATTCCCTGTGTTGTGAGGTCCAGTCTCTTCTCAAGTAATGTAAACATTTCTATTTATTCGTAGAATTAATAATATAAAAAATTTATAAATTATAAAAATACAAAAAATCCGGAATTTAAGATTCAAAACTTATGCCACGAGTATTAGGTGCTTTTGGGTGTGAGTGTGTGTGAAAGTGTGGAGTGTGTGTGAAGTGTGTGTGTGGGTGTAGTTGGTGAAAATGGGTGGTTTGGTGCGTTCATATGTTTTTTTTTCCTCAGGTTATGATTTTTAAATGCACTAAGAGTATGCATATTTTTAAAGCTGACATTTTGACACCATGACCTACATACTTACCCAACACAAAGAAAAACGGCGTATTCTGACAAAAACCAAGCTATCAGAATTAGGATCAATAGTGTATGGAACATTTAATTACAACGCTGCCATTATTATTGGGTGTAATAATAGAGTAGGTATCCAATCGGCAGATTTATTAGACGCAGTTGATTGATAGGTGATCGATTAGGCATGGGAGCTGTGGAGCTGTGTGCGGTTATATTTTTTTTGGGTAGGCAAAGGTAGTTGAATCAAAAAAGATCCTATCCTACTGTAAAAGAAAAACAATACTTAAAACTTGCTTATACTTTTAATGGCACAACTGTTCTCTTTGACTGTCGAACAACTAATGATCCGTACTCCATTTCATTATATAAAATATAATAAAACACATTTATATCCCCACCTAGAAGTAACGGCTATACTTGGACAGTTGGACTCATAATCGTATTCAGTAACTTGACAGTTGAAGGCAGAATATGACAAAAAAAAGATAGTGAGGTGGTGTTAGAATGAATGAAATTGAATTAACTTAAAATAATGTATCTACTTACCTACATGCAAAAAATATATTTTAAATTTAATAACTTGTCTTAAAAACATGATATGCACTATTTAAGAATAGTAAAATTTGTTATATATTCTTATATTCCAAATGTTACATTACAAACGATTTTTTAAAGTTTTATAACGAAATTTATATTAAAAAAAAATAACATTCGTTCTTTACACAAAATTGTTCACTACCCCAACACTATTAGTTTTAGTATGGTAACATATTTTTTCTTCGAATTGTCAAGTTACTGAATACGATTAAGAGTTCAAGTATAGGTGACGATGTTTCTAAGTGTTGCTTGTCATACAATTACACATTAAATTGCCTGAGTTGTCATAATAAATACATATCTAAAAAGACCGTTACAATTCATGATAATAACTTTTTTTTTTTTTTTGGGTGGGAAATCATCAAATAACTTCTCCCGCTCTGGGTGGAGCGGTAGGCCGTGTCAGACTTTTACTGACTAAAACCTACCCGTGTTCCCTCAGTTGCCTGTGTGCCAGGGGCCGCGGTATCTCTTTCGAACAACCCGCACCATGATAATAACTTAACAGTGCTGCCACAATAGATATTATAATTCGGTATTAAAATAATACACTTTTTCCAAACTAAATCAATGAAATCACGACACTATACTATTCCTACTTACCTTATCCTATCATACTAATAATAATATATATAAAAAAATATCCTCGTTGTACGTTCCCATGGGATAACTTCCGACCTCCATGCGAGCGAAGCCGGGTTCAGAAGCTAGTTGACTATCGGCTTGATTTATTCATGCCAAGGTTAAAGGAAAATATCTAGTTATCAACTACCTATATAGGAAAAGATTTTATCCAGTGCGCAAACTGTAACCATGAATTCAGCATACTATTCTAGACCCCGCAGCGAAGAAATTTTCGTCAGTTTTACAAAAAAAAAACAGGTGTTCCATAGAAAGATGCAATATATGCGACCGACCGGCACGTTTAGCGCAGTGGTTAAGCGATTGACTGCTGCGCTGCGTGTCGCGGGTTTGAGTCCCGCACGGAACAAATATTTGTATGATCTACAAGTACTTGTTCCGGGTCTGGCTGTTTGTGTATGTGATTTTAAATGTTTGTAAACGCACCCGGGGCAAGGTTTAAAAAAAAAAACTGTAACCATGAATTCAGCATATCATTCTAGACCCCAGCGCAGAAATTTTTCGTCGGTTTTACAAAAAAATCACTTGTTCCATACATTTTGACCGCGTAGGTATTGCACTTTTCTATGAAACAGCTGATTTTTTTTTGTAGTACCGACGAAAAATTCCTTCAATGGTATGCCGAATTCATGGTTAAAGTTTGCGCACTGAATAAAAACTTTTCCTGTGTAGATATTTTCCTTTGTAGGTATCTACCTCGTACGCGTTAACTATAGAAGTTATTCTACAACGTTATCGTAATCAACCAGTTAAAAAGTTATGGTTTTTGGCTGTCGTACATGACGTAACCTAAACCCAGGAAAAGGGGACGGTAGATCAAGAATTTTGAAAACAACTTTTACAGAAATTAAACCGCGTTTCTTTTGGTATTGATAAATGATAAATGATTTTATTTTTGTAAGTAGGTTTGTACAAACACTTTTACACGTCAAACATATTTTTTTAAACTAGATGAGGCCGGCGTTTCCTATCTGACTACTCTGAGAAGAAAGGCCGAAACAAACTCAGAGGTTTCAGCTGTTTGGCAAAGGCCGTTTGTTTGTTTATTAACCTGTAAATGTAACAATAACTCAAGTAGGTACCTATCTATATACAAGCTGGCTGGTAATCACGAATTCAGCACATAATTCTAGCGTAGAAATTTTTAGTCGGTAGTCCAAAAAACTCAGCTGTTGCATAGAAAAGTGCAATACCAAAGCGGTCTAAATTAATGGAAAAGTATTTTTTTTTAATAACCGACGAAAATTTTCCACGCAGGGTCTGTCAGAATCATATAGGTACTGAATCCATGGTAACGAGTTGCGCATCGATGCCACCTATTTATGGACCAATAAGTACCTGCATCTCAATTTCTGCCACAAACTATTCTAGTTACCTACATCTATTGTCTATGTATGTATAGAATCAAGTCTATCCGAAACAGAAGGCTGTTCTGCTGGGGAGTTTGTTCCGCTACTTCTTCTTCCCAGCTAAAGGACTAGGAAGTGGTGAAGGGTGGGCGTTTTTAGGGATTGTCTTATGTATTGTGACTTTCGAAAAGTGCTGATTCTCAGCCTAATTTGAATAAATGTCTTTTGATTTTGATTTATTGACCATTCTTCCAAAAAGTTATAGCATCAACGTCCTCTCCACAGTTTCCCCAATTAATATTTTAATTGATGCATCGTTTCCCCAAGTTTTATTTTACGTATTAATGCATATATTATAATTGAGGGACGACGGGTATGATTTACTGCCTGAAGCGTCTGATCCTGAGGGTTCACGACATGGTGTAGAGGTGACGGCAGAAATGATCGAATTCGATGAATTATAATTACTTGATAAGCTAACCTTTGATGATGGAGATAGATGTGATGGTTTTTTACTCTTATATAATTTCTGGCTAGTATAGAAACCCAATCAAATTATAGTTTCATAAGAATCGGACTGAAGGCGGGTTATGGGAGCCATAGTTTAGGACACGGTGGAGCATACGGTGGCGGTCTGCCCGGCTTGGGCGGAGCACCGCCGTGTCCTCGTGGAGGCGATCGGCGGCGGCGATCTCTCGCGTCCGGCCCTGGTGCAGGCCATGGTACGGAGCGAGAGTGAATGGTTAGCCGTCATCTCCTTCTGCGAAGCAGTAGGTCATGCTCGCGAAGAGGGAGGCGGCGCACGTGAAGGAGAGGCAGTATATGCGCCCTCACGGCCGTAATCGCCGCGGGAAACGCCCTGGGCATCGGGAATCCCAGGCGGATTCCCGGTCCTTACCGGACAGCGAGATACCCATTACTCGCCGTCCGCAAGCCCGGGTCGACGGCGCGTTGTGTTCCACGCGCGCCTCAAAGAGATGTCAGCACCAATTGTGGGGCCGCAAGGGCCGATGCCTGCCAGGGGTGCCGGTTGTTCGAAAGAGATACCGCGGCCTCTGGCACACAGGCAACTGAGGGAACACAGTGGGTTTTAGTCAGTAAAAGTCTGACACGCCCTCCCGCTCCACCCAGAGCGGGAGAAGTTATTTGATGATTTCCCACCCAAAAAAAAAACCATCCATTTCATCTTTACCAGATTTCCCGTACCTACTTAACGGTACCTACTGCTGAACATTGCATGTAACTTCGCTCTCGCGGCCATCTTGTCAATATTTGGTACGTGAGGTGATATCCTAAGAGACGTGACGTGATTGACTGCATTATATTATGTGAGCTGTGGGCGATTTTAGAGGATGTTCTCAGAAACGTGACACACTGGCGATCTTTGGTTGACATTCAAGAATTTAGGTAGTTACTGAGCCTGTTGGTATGTGGATGAAACCATAAGTAGATAACACTAGATTTTATGAAATATATACGATAGTTCAGTTGTCTTAAAAAAATCACCGACTTCCACCAAAAAATCACTAGGTACAAACAGAAAAATAATTTTGGAAGTCAGTGTCATTGGATCTGTATTTGATTTTTTTTCTAACGACTTCCGAAATCGAAGTTATTTTTCATTTTGTTAGGTTTTTTTTTTAGGTTTCATCTTTAGTAGATACCAATCAGTCTGCCGAGCCTTTACCCAAATGTGTTGGAGTCAGCTTCCAGTCTAACCGGATGAAGCTCTGTACATGTGATCACACATTTTACATGAAGCGACTGCCTATCTGACCTCCAACTCCTCTGAACCCAGTTACTGGGTAATACGATTGGTAAGACTGGTTGTTAGACTTTCGGGCTTCTGACGACCCGTAACGACTGTCAAAGATGTAACACCCGGGACCAACGGCTAAACGTGCTAGCATGGAAGAGTCTCGAAATGTTATGGTCGGTCACCCATCTACAAACCAACCGTGCGGTTGTTATTTATGAACCACGAGCTCCTCAGCTCTTCAGCAGATACCTAGTTATCGTATTGCCTTGGTCAGATAGTGCTACTAATTATTTACCTTCTTTAGAACACACAAAATCAATGTCTGAACAATTAAATGCAGATTTTATTCAACGTTTGTAACTGTAATACAGGATGTAGAAAAATACCGTAAAATTACAGGAACTTAAGAATCTTAAAAACCGTAACTTGTATACGACTTTTTAATGTTCCTTTAAGTTAAGATTTTTCGTGTAAAAAATAGATGAAATAAAAAACTCTGGACTCTAAACAGACCGACGAAGGTAGGTAGATACTTTTTTGTAATATTAAAAAGATAACGTTCTCAAAATGGCCGCAGGCAGTGGAGTATGGATAGCAGAAAAGTGTGGCTTATTTTCTTTTTTTTAAAGACAGTAAATTCTGTTGCTGAATTGATTTTCTAACTAATATTATAAATGCAAAAGTAAGTTTATTGTTTGTTACCTTTTCACGCCTAAACCACTGAACCGATTATCCTGAAATTTTCATATATGTTATCAAGCGTACAGAAACGGACATAAGGTACCTTAGGTAGGTACCCCATGCCCGCAGTTTGTCGATTTTCTTCATACTTATGAAGATGATTGTCAAACTGGGTATATGGAGTACAGCACTAAATCGCTTTGCGTGTCTGTCTGTGTGCCAACATAACGTATGGGACATCGACGCAAATCCTAACTAATATTATAATATGCCAATGTATGTTTGTTTGTTACCTTTTCACGCCTAAACCACTTAACCGATCATCTTGAAATTTTGCATATACGTTGTCAGGTGTCCTACAGTAACGGAAAAAGAAAAAGTATTTATTAGACTCGCACAGGAATATCACAAACTTAACTACACAATATGCTTAACAAAAAATTAAAATTTAAAATAAAATAAAAAGTAAAAAAAAATAAAAAAACAAAATTAAATAGGGTACCTTTCATCCCAAAAAAAAGTACTGTTCCCGAAGAAAAACAACATTAACGTTCTTATGATAATAGATGGCGTCACGTGTCTTTTTAATCATGATTGAATTATATTATTACAAGCAGAGTACAACCCGAATTTATTGTCAAATTCTAAATAAACACGAGCGAAGTCGCGGCAAAAGCTAGTATTTTTTTAGATATGCAGGAACGGTAAGTCCGCCCTTTGTCAATCGTAATAAATTCTGTTCCTGCCTCATTGTGTCTACGATATAGGTAATTGAATGAGTATGTAGCTACTAGGGACTATCAAATATTCCTAAATAATTTTGTGAGAAGCTTTAAAAATGTTTAGTAAATACGTTATTTCTAGTTTCAAACCCACGACCTACAACTTGTTAGGCGGGGCCGTTGCCACTGGGCCACTACTGGCTCTTTGTATAGACTCCTCATCATCAGCCTACGGCAGTCCACTGCTGGACATAGGCCTCTCCAATTGAACGCCATTCGGTTCGATTCTCGGCAACTCTCATCCAACTGCTACCAGCCACCATCATTCAATCATTTCATCCGAAAGACGTCCACTGCTGGACATAAGCCTCCCCCAAGTACCACCATTTCGACCGGTTCTGTACTTCTCGCATCCAGCGGATTCCTGCGGCCTTCACCAGGTCATTGGTCTATCATGCAGTAGGCCTTCCAACGTTACGTCTTCCAGTACGCGGTCGCCACTCCAGAACCTTCCGGCCCCATCGCCCATCTGTTCTGCGAGCAATCTGCCCACTGCCGCTTAAGTTTGCCAATTCTTCGGGCTATGTCGGTTGCGTTGGTTCTCCTGCGGATCTCTTCATTTTTGATTCGATCGCGTAAGGAAACTCCAAGCATCTATCCCCCTCCATTGCCCTTTGGGTGACTTGTACAGGAAAAGTTTTTATTCAGTGCGCAAACTGTAACTATGAATTCAGCATACTATTCTAGACCCCCCAGCGAAGACATTTTTCGTTAGTTTTACAAAAAAAAAACAGCTGTTTCATAGAAAAGTGCAATACCAACGCGGTCAAAATGTATGGAACAGCTGATTTTTTTTTGTATAACTGGCTAAAAATTTCTACGCTGGAGAATGATATGCTGAATTCATGGTTAAAGTTTGCGCACTGGATAAAAACTTTTTCTGTTTACGTTATCTGTCAAAAATTCCTTTATTCGCAAGAGAACGCTTATCATAGTATTTTTTTCCTACCCCTACCTGTTTCAGTACTTAGTATACGGTAGGTACCTACGTATGTTATTTTCTTTAAACTAAGATTATAATAATTTACAAAATTTGTAATTACATTCCGTGCTACCGTATACATGAATAATGTTTTTAGCGACTCTGTCCAGTAAATGCTTGTGATAAAACGGAAATTGTATTTTAATTCAATAATTTGTTGAAAAAAAATCATAGGAATTAAAACTACGTTGACAGATTGATTGATTTATTTTGTTTTAAGTTATTTATTATTGATACTGCGGTGTTTGCCTGGGAACGTGTGATATTGTATTTTCCCGTGGGTGTTTTAAGAAACTACCATACTGTATTATGCTGTGGCATCAGGGCCTCAAGTCTGCTATTACAATAGTGTCAGAATGGTCTATCATTGATTTCATAATTGTTGATTTTGACAAGTTTGGTACCTAATCTACTAATAAAATGGCGTCATTATGACTTTCCAATGGTCAGCCACTGACACTCCATTGAAAGAAATGGCATTTATAGGTAATCTCGTACATCATGACAAATGAATGACTGACTTAATTTACGAACTTCCTACTACTTTAGATTGCTTATAACACTAATAAATAATATGTTATAATATATACAAGGTGTAACAGAATGGACGCAAGACCTGAAAGTAGTTTGTTCCTAATTGACAACTGAATCGATTTCAGTAACTTTTAATATAAGTTTTTTTTTAAATTATGTATTTTGTCATAAAGTTGAGAGGTTGGCTAACATGGAATGCGTTTATGTATCGAAAAAGTCTTAATTTAGGTAAGTAATTTGTTTATTTTTTGTTTTAACTAATACAAACCACCCCTCCTCCAGTACATACACATATTTGTATCGGGTTAAACATTAATTTTAAATTAATACACATCTGAATAGTTATGCAATCCAAGAAACCCGGGGTTTTTTCATACTTTCATAGCTAAAAATGATCTTTAGGTAAATATGCATCCGAATATCCGATCTCTGCTTATGATCTAGCCTTGTTTCCACGACGAAGAATCGCACCTTTATTACACTCATTTAACACCAGTTATGTTCAAGATCCTTGACGTAAGAGGAGAATCTATTGCTATCAACCGGGGACAAATCCGGGCTCCGGGCTGCTACTGACAAATTCCAGATAAAAAACCCGATAACACTTTGATCGACCTAGAAATCGAACCTAGGATGGCATGTTCAGTAGTAACGCATGCGAAAGCACTAGGAAGTTGTGGAGGGCAAGCGTTTCGGGGGACTGTCTTATGTAATTTTGACGTTCAAAAAGTGCTGACTCTTAGCCTAGTTTGAATAAATTACTTGATTCATCATTTTCTGCCTAGCCTTTTCTAGGCTTGCAGTCTAACCGGATGCAGCTGAATACCAGTATTTTATGGCATGGAGCGACTGCCTATCTGACCTCCACAACCCAGTTACTGGATAACACAATACCCCTTGGTAAGACTGGTTGTCAGACTTTCGGGCTTCTGACGACCCGTAACGACTGTCAAAGAACGTGCTTTCCGAGGCACGAAATGATTTTTGATTTTGTTCTTGATTTATTTTTGACACATCAACGTTCAAATTTCGAAGCATTAGCTCCGGGCATTAGGACATCCTTTCAAACATTATTCTAACCTAAAAAACAGTTCTGACGCATACATTCTTTTCAACCAATAAATTGTTAACTTCTAATGTTTCTAAAAAACACCCATGGAGGTTATATTGTGAATAAAAATCATAATTATACGTTATAACATACATTTATCGTATTAATCTATCGGTTACGTACGGAGGTATTAAATGGAGCTCTTTCGGCTTCCGACGCCGCGCCGCTTTTTAAAGTTTAAAAAAAAAAAAAAAATATGTGCTGAAGATTTTTAGAGATTGATATGGTTTGAGAAGACAGGGCTTACTTTTTAACAGTTTCCTTGTTGTTGAGATTACATGTTTTCTTTGATCAAGGAGAAAATAAGTTAGGTCATTCCGTCATATTTTTATAATGTGACATTTTGGTGGCATTTTCAAAACGTTACACATGTAACACATGTCAGTAACGTTTTTAAAATGGCCCAAAAATGTCACATCTTTGGAGAAAAAAAAAACTCGTTGTCTGAGTCTTTTCTTAAGTTATACTATTTTTTGTCACTGCAATACAGACCGTTAATAAGAAATTGCACATTTGCATTTGACACACATGTGTTGTTGCAAGCTTTAGTAGTTTTTACCTGTTTAAACATGATAATAACAACCTTATTACTTTATAGCTTCCGCCCGCGGCTTTGCCCGCGTGTTAGTCGGAAATTATCCCGGGAGAACGTACTACCGGGATAAAAAGTATCCTATGTGTTAATCTAGGTTATAATCTATCTGTGTGCCAAATGTCATCCAAATCCATTCAGTAGTTTTTGCGTGAAAGAGTAACAAACATCCATCCATCCATCCATACTTACAAACTTTACTCGTTTATAATATTAGTAGGATTATACAGTCAGGGAAAAGGATTGTATTGCCGTCTTAAATTATCCATCTTCTTTTACAACTGTCATTCTTAATAACTCATATGAATTGCCTATAACATGGCGTTACGTAAGTAATGTGTTAATCAGAAGAAAAGTAAATTTTACTTACTTTTCTTCTAACATAACATAACCTACATAGTTCCCCATCACACTCTCGATGAAGAAAATAAGTACAAGGAGGGTCCACGGCGTGTGACGAAGCCCAAAGTAAGTAAGCGACACCATCCTGACGGGTTTACTCGACTAGCATAATTCGACGAAGATGCTACAAAGTCGCTGCTTGCTACACAATAGCGCACATACACCAATCCATATTTATTAACCTGTAAAATCTTAATATTCAGAAATTGCCAACAAGCAGTAACCAAGCGTGGTGAGCAATGCTCGTGGCTTTTCTGTATGAGAAGAGGTGTTTGTTCTGCAGTGGGCCAATAATTACAGGCTGGTACCTGAAAAACAAAATTTTTAGTACAATATTAGTTCAACAAACTAAGAAAATCACAGTTAATTTAGTATGTAGCGCGTCAACAATGTCATATTATTATTATTTAATTCATTCTAGATACTGCAACCAGTAAATTATAAAACAATGTATGCATATTAAAATGTATGAACACTTAAAAATAACTGTTCTTTTATCTTCAATTGAAATTCAACTTTGTCTTTAAGCAGATAAAGCTGATTACGCTAAAACAAAAGAATGGGAGATGTGTCGTTGCAAAAGTTGACGCCACAGAGCGGTCAAAGACGGGCATAAATTATTACAGAAAAAAAAACAGTCCATAAGTCTTGAAATTAACGAAGCAAAATGATCTTAAATGCTTGGGAATAAGACATTAAATCATTTAAATATTTAATTAAGTATTTTCATTAAGCTTGAAATCAAAATGGCGTAAGACAAATTTTCTATATAAAAAACTACTTAAAATGGAGGTATTAAAATACATTTCTATGTATTTTTTTTATGTCGTCGAGTGCTACCTCACAGGGGCGTAGGTTCGAGTTCTGCCTGAGGCACATTATGTATCGATTCACCAGTAATCGGTATTCATGCATGATTAATTATTTTTATTGTAAGTTTATAATGTCATCGAAGTTATATTACTATTTGATCAAATTCTGGAAGCTGGGGTCCAGTCAAAAGATTTTTTTGTTTTTATTTTCCTGCGATCTGTCGATCCGACATTTAACTGGAGATCAAGTCTTTAAATTAGATACTTAGGTCATTCATGGAGCGATATCATTGAAATGCCCATTTCATTATTCAGTACTGGCTTTCGCCCGCGGCTCCGCCCGCGTGGATGTTGGTTATCGCGTAAAAAAGTAGCCTATGTTCTTCTCCATATTCCAGGTTATATCTCTGCCAAATTTCATGATGATCGGTTCAGCGGTTTTGGCGTGAAAGCGTGACAGACAGTTACCTACATTCGCATTTATAATATTAGTAAGGGTGGCATCTTATGTTGATACTAGTTGTGCCTGCTTCTTCATCCGCGCGGAATAGTTATTTTTTATTATTAAATAAAAATAAATAAAATGTATAAAATAAAAGTAGTAACTCCTTATTACATCAGCTATCGGCCAGTGAAAGTCCCGTCAAAATCGGTACAGCCGATTCAGAGATTAGCCGGAACAAACAGACAAACAAAAATGAAAAAAAAAAATATTTTGGTATTTATGTACCGTGTATACTCGTACATCCATATGCATTTAGTAAAAAGCGGTTATTTTAATATTACATACAGCTGTTTGTATAGAAGATGAATAGATAAGATCCTGTGCTGCTCATCTCTTTAATCTTTGAAATGCTGTATTTGGCAGTCCATCAGATGGTTTGATAGGCGGTTAGGATGCATTTGCATACGCTTTGAGAGAGTCTGCTAAGTGGAGAATAAAGTATTATTCTCCACTTTTTTGCATTTCTAAGTCACGATGAATTCATTAATTTGTTCAAAAGAAATCACATGGCACGCATTATATGGGATATGATTTGAAGTTATTCTCGTGGCTAAATAATTAGGCTACGCTTGCCTCGTTCGGTTCGTGGATGACCACGCATTACATATGTATATGGTGACCCTGCCATGCCTGCCGTTAGTCCTGGGCCTCAAGTCTATTACAATAGTGTCAGAATGGTCTGTCATTGATTTCATAATTGTTGATTTTGACAAGTTTGGTAATCTACTAATAAAATGGCGTCAGTATGACTTTCCAATGGTCAGCCACTGACACTCCATTGAAAGAAATGACATTTATTGGTAATCTCGCACATAATGACAAATGAATGACTAGGCGGTGATCTGTTAAATTTTTGACAGTTTCTTTGATCAGTGACCTAACATTAGAACGTCATTGTGCAGTAATTGCTTTTAATTCGTTACGATTATACGATACTCAAACGATAATGCCATTATAACACAATTCTATTACGACACCATTGACCGACCAATGATCGACCATTATGAATTTAGCAGATTACGAACTTTTAGCAAAATGACAATGGGATCGTGTTGGAATGACGAATTTATAAAAATAGCAGACTTGGGCCCCTGGATGTCAATCGTAGATTTTGTACAGTCATTACGGGTTGTCAGAAGCCTGAAAGTCTGACAACCAAGTCCATAAAAATGTCAATATTATTATTAAGCCAAAACATACTCATTTTGTGTTTAACTATTAATGACCACAAGATTTTAGATAGACTGATAAAATTACGTGGGTCTTAAACAATACCTACTGACGAAATCTACATCTCTGCATACCATTTGGGGAATACTAGCGTGATGGTATGTTCTGTCTATCGACAAACATAAATTTGCCTAACCTATGTTGGTGTCAGCAACCGGTCTATCCGGATGCAGCTGAATACCATTATTTTACATGGAGCAACTGCCTCTTTAACCTCCACAACCCAGTTACTGGGTAACATGATACCCTTTGGTAGACACACAGACAAAGCGCCCCAAAAATATCTATTACACATAACAACACATTTCAAAACTCAACCAAAAACAAAAGTGACCACAGATAATATTCGTTTTATTTTTCTCGGGTTCCCAAAGTTATCTGTGGTCCATCTAATCACAGTAGCCGAAGATAATAAAAGCTGCTGGTTCCCCGAAACATTGGTCGTAATTATACCATTGGTACGGTGAGCCTGCGGCTGTGTCGGTTGCGTTTTCCACTGTTTCATTTTGGAGCGTTCCGACACAAAATGCGAAGCGATGCTGTGGGAATTACTGATTTAAGATTGCAAAACTTCAGTTGGTTTTTGAAGCAGATGTAATGTCTATTGTCAAAAATCAAAAGTCATTTATTCAAACTAGGCTGAGAGTCAGCTCTTTTTGAACGTCAAAATAAAATTACATAAGACAGTCCCCCCAAAAACGCCCGCCCTTCACCACTTCCTAGTGCTTTAGCTGGGAAGAAGAAGTAGCGGAACAAACTCCCCAGCAGCATAGCTGTCTGTTAAGTTAGAAAGTTATTTTTCACTTTTTAGTGTTCTTTCGGAAGGCAGTTGATTATTTTTTTTATTTTTTTTAACCGATTAATTACAAATAAAAATGTTTTTTTCTGAATGGCCATTAGTTCTACCATGATCCATTTCAAGGTTATCCATTAATTACCGGACAACCTGTATACAGATCAATAAATTATAAAAAAATACTATTCCGCGCAGACGAAATCGCGGGCACAGCTAGTACGCTATAAAATGTTTCATAACATCACCGATTTTTATATACATGTGTTTAATTAATTTATACATCCGTGAAAGATCAGTGTCATCTTGGCGTATATCTACCTACTGTTCTACTATTTATACATAAAAAGTGGATTATGTACTTCAGTTAGATTTCGTAAACTAGCTTCTGTCCACGGTTTCGTCCGCTTAAATGTTCGGCCCCCAAGCCACCGCATCGCATCGCCAAGCGTTCTATTTTACTTATTTTATTTTTGTTGAGCTGCTGAGGGTCATAGCGTGATGTTAAATGGCTTATATCCTTTCTCAAGAATTGGGCTATCAGATGTAAAAAGAGTTTTTCAAATCCGACTGGTAGTTCTGGAGATTAGCGCGTTCAAACAAACAAACAAACTCTGCAACATACTAAGCTAGGCTAGCTCAAAGACAAAGTTTTACCACGGACGTGTGGTTACCGATTAATAAATAACTACCTAGTTACACTAGTGGTCGCCCCAGCAGTGGTCGAAATACGACTATAATTCATTTAAATTTTAAGTTTGAATTATATAATAAAACCTAAGCTTTCTGTACTCCTTCTGCATATACACCGTGAAATTTTAATGGTTGTTTCCCGCAGCGAAATGGTTTTGTCTTGTTTATAAAACGACTGTATTACACAGTCGTTTTATAAAAAAATAAAATAATAGAAACAAAAAATGGCAGATTAACCATTGTGAAACATCACTACGTGCGAGAGTTTATTTTGCTTTGAACATTTATGAATCGCTGTTCCCTTTGTCGGCGGCGCGTGCGATTCGAGTAGTACTTACAAGTTACCTCTAGTGTTACTATTGAGTAGTGTTTTATCGAGTTGATGAATATTTTTTTAATTTTATTTTATTAATAAAAAAATCTTTATTTTTTTACTTTTACTCTATGATTCGAAAGTACTCCATAGGGCAAGTTGTTCTGCCGCGGGAAAACAACAGTTAAAATTTCTCGGTGTATAGTTTATCTGTGCCAAACACATGTTTTTTTTTACACTCTTCCTAGTATTAATCTTTAGATAATATAGACAACTCTTTTTCCTGCATTGTTTTGTCAAAATGGTACTTAACCACAGCAACTCGACATTGCTTTGGACAACGACAACCACATCACGACCACAACCGCTGTGTCGTACACAATGGAAAACACATCATCTTAAAACTCCTGGAGTTACATGGAAGAAAACACCCACGCCTCTAGCCCAGGTCACGCCAGGCATACTATAATGATCGCTCTGTTTACCGTCATTATAGCTGGACCTGTTTACAGCTGATATGAGGGTATTTAGAGTCGTTACGTCATAAAGCTTTATTGGTTACTTCGTTGTGAATTTTTATTTGAGTAAATCATATGTTTAGAGGATGTTGGTTGTGTGTTCTGTCTCTGCTTACTCCTATTGGAAAGAGGTAAGTTTTTTGTATGACATTAATGAAGATACCTTCATGACTAGATAAATAATAATTAATGATAATATAAATGTGAGCAGACGTAGGGTTAAAGCCGGATAGTTGCTACACTTTTTAAAGTCACTCTACAGGATGTAACAGAAACCCTATTGCTATCCTTAAGCACTAAAGATAACAGCTGGTATAGAATCACTATACAAAGTTTCAGCTAAAAATAAAATACTCCAAGAATTGATACCAAACTTTCGGTTTCATATGTTTCTTCAATTAAAATCATAACAAACGTGTCACCGCACTACGTAGTTCAACAACTTTCCACGTTCCTTACGAGTGATGTGTTTATTTCAATTTGAAAAGTTCGGTTTCTGATATCAATGTACATATTAAAATTCTCAAAACTTCCGAACAAGTAGAGATCGGATTAAAAAACCCTTCCAGTGTCGTTTGATATCATCCAAAGAAGCCGTGCCCTTGATATGTACGTATATATCTCTCACTACATAAAAAAAAAAACAGAAAATAATTTCGAAATAGCGTGGGGTGCTTTTTGAGCTATTTTTATAATCAATTAATATCAAGCACCCCACGCTTTTTTGAAATTATTTTCTTCTTATTAGTTTGGTTTTTAAAGCGTGTTTTTTAGTTTTTTAATCTATTATTTGTTTTCTATTTTTTAGTTCTGCTAATTACAAAAGCGTGATTTTACAGTTTTTTATTTTTTATATTTTTTATTTATTGAATTGTCATCGGTCCTCGATAAAGTTGAAATGAAATCTGACCGTTTGAAGTGGGTCAAAATGAAATCTGACCGTTTGAAGTGGGTCAAAATCAAGTCCAAAGGAGTCGGTTACAAACAAAAATACAGGTGAAGCTAATAAAAGCTTGTTAATAATTTAAAAGCGTGTTAAAAAGCAAAATACTTTATTTGTAAAACTGACCGATACATTAGTTTTTTATCAACTTTATGAAAAATAAAAAAAATTACCTTTACCTTTAATATTTCCAGAGTATTGGCGAATTTTGCGGACCTCTATATATCGGGACATCTATTCCACATATTCGAAACATTCGAAATCCATCCACAATTGACGGAACTATCGCGGAGCAAACATACAAAAAAAACATACAGACGAATTGAGAATCTCCTCTTTTTTGAAGTCGGTTAAAAATGTCACCATTCTTGCGTCTACATGTATTATACAGAACATCTATTTATATAAATACAATTAATTTAATGTTAACAATACATTGTTTCAAAAAAAAAAAGTGGCAATCAGAATATTTTTCCTCGACTGTGACCTATAAATTACCTTAGACTGTATTAAAACCTACTTTTCAACAGCAACTTCATGAAAAAGCACTGAAAATTAAACTATAAATTAATTTGATGGCTTTATGGGCCTGTAAATTAATTTACGCTATAAATTGTAGCAAAAATTCAATTTGCGGTCGGATTGAAATTCTAGATAGGAGTAAAAGTTATGTTTTTACCTAGTTAAACCTACGCCGCGGTGGTGTTGCCTGTAGAAGCCTAATGTTTTAAATATAGAATTATAATTCTTCTGTACGTGTGTATGTCACTGGACTCCTCCTAAGCGGCTTGGCCGATTTTGATGTTTTTTTTTGTGTGTATTTGAGGTGATGGTTTCGGTGGACAACGCCTGTCAGGTCAGCTAGTATTAAACAGGAAAAGTTTTTATTCAGTGCGCAAACAAAAAAAAAATCAGCTGTTTCATAGAAAAGTGCAATACCTACGCGGTCAAAATGTATGGAGCAGCTGATTTTGTTTTGTATAACCGAAAATTTCTTCGCTGGAGGGTCTAGAATGATATGCTGAATTCACGGTTACAGATTGCGCACTGAATAAAAACTTTTCCTGTATAAAAACTTACAAAGGCATAACATTAATTGCGTTATTTACCTACGTTGTCGAGTTGACGGATTTTCTTCAAAATCCTTCCGATTGTACCCACGTCGCGTCTTTATAGTTTAGAAATGTTCTTTTGGTTGAAATTTGGATGGGTGAGCGTTGCTTTCGTCGATTTCAGGTGTCAACTTAAAATTACCATCCAATTGCAATTTTCCCAACGAGTCTGGAAGCTGAAAAAATAGTAAACACTCAACGGTAATTTTTGTTGGATGTATTTTTTATACAATTTCTCTGCCTATAGATACTTCAATTAATTTAAGGGGTGATTTTTCAGTAGTCAGATAACTTTATCTGAGGAATAAATATTGCGGTTTGACAACTTTTGTAAGTATAGAACATTATGTCAAACTGTCATTTTTTTTTTGACAATTACAAAAAAAAAACATCCATACAAGATAACACATAATAATTTATGTAACAAAACATTACGACTCTGATGTGTTTTTTGAACTTTGACAATTTACAAGTAATATCTAGCTCGTTACGCTTAGATAATTCCTACTGCCTACAGATTTCAGCCGGAAGACGTCCACTGCTGGACATAGGCCTCCCCCAATTTGGGGGGGCTTGCCATAATCGCCACGCTTGGCAGGCGGGTTGGCGATCGCAGTATGGTGGTAAAATGCATAGAGAATGCTGCTGCCCATTCTCTAGTAAGTCCTTTAGTCGCCTCCTACGACACCCACGGGAAGAGATAGGATGGTGCTATTCTTTACGTCCGGCACCACACGGAACTGTCTACAGAGCCTTGGCAAAACGGTGAAGTGTCCGAAGTAAAGTAAAGTTTTGGATCCCGGCACATTAAAAAGGTTATACATAGTTACATTTACGTGGCAAGCGAGATGGTGCACTTATCTGCAGCCTTTTTTAACATGCTTTTTTTTCAGATAAAACTCATCTGACTATTGAAAAATCAGCCCTAAATGATGCATAGGCACAGGGGAAGGTAGCTCGCAAAATTCAAAATGAAATTCAAACGATTTTTCAGGAATTGTCTTTCAACGGGATTACTTAAGTTGAACCTAGTCCACATTTTTTGCATACAAACTTCGGGAGTGTTTTACTCCACTGTCTGACATTGCACATCCAAAGTAAAATAGGATATCGTTTTGTCTCATTATTAATATTGTCTGTACGGAAACAGAATACTAAAATAAAAACCCATTAAACAGTTAGGAGCCAACAAAGATTCGTTTTTCTTGCTAATTTTACTTAACTTTGGGCGTGTTTAAGTAATAAAAGAAGCGCAAAATCTTCAAAACCAAGTCGGTACCGACAAAGTTCAATTATCGAAAAGTTCAATAAACTTTATTGGTCATTGATTTATGAATTGGCTTTTTCATAAAACCCGATCTTCCAAAGGACTTTTCTTAATTTTTTCGCGAATTTTTTACTATAAATGTTCCTGCATCTCACTCAATAACGTTTTGCGTGTAGACTAGCGTCTAACAGCTCATCACTGATACTATCTCTGTCGGACACGAAGCCTGGTGAGATAGCGTGGTTTTTAGCCAGGCCCACCAGTGAGTTCGAGCCCGCGACTAGGTTCCCTTAAATGAACTTATAGGGATTCATGATTTTAAACAATTCTGCGAAAAGAACTTTCTTTGTTAGATATAAGTAGGTTTCTACGAATCTAACAGAATACATAGAATTTAGCAATTGAGGTATTTACTAGAATTCAATATTAAGTGATCAAAGTGAAGGTAGTAAGAATGTATTAATACAAAAGGCTATTATGACATTTCATAGAATATGATACTTATTGACATTTAAGTCTAAGTAAAAATAATGGAACGAAGTATTTGGGCGGTACTTAGTTAAGTCTACGTTGCTTTAACATAACCAGCCTACAATGTCCCCACTGCTGGGACAAAGGCCTCTTCTCTGTGAGAGGGAGTGGGCCGTAATCCACCATGCGTGCCCAGTGCGGGTTGGTAGATGTCACATGTCGTCTAATTTTTGGTTCTAGGACATGCCGGTTTCCTAACGATGTTTTCCTTCACCGTTTTGAGAGCAGTGATAATGAAATATTACACAAACCTAAGCGCCTGTCCTGGATATGAACCTATGACCTACAACTTGTAAGTTACGGTCTTTACCAGTGGGCCACCACCGGTGCTATAAACATAACCTGCGGGCTAATTCAGCCCGCATTTAGTAGTTTAACAGTAACAATGGCTGTCATTTTGACAGTTCAACAACATACATTGCGTTGTTGAACAGAAATGTATGTAAGAAAAAACTTGCGATTTTTCTAAAATCACTAACTTATGATGCAAAAGAAAAACTTGTGGAAATTTAACACCTTGGAAAACACACACACACCCACCCCCACATACACACATCACACATCTCACCACCACCTTACTCTACATTAGGTAGGTACTCATACACACGGCACTTATCTCAAAATGTATTTTAATATGTATAGTTTTTTAATTTTAATTTTTTAATTTTCCTTATATTATGTTTAAATACCTTTGTTATTATTAGTCTTGGAACAACCTACCCTCTCACTAGGAGTCGGGCGTTGGTAGCTGCGCCTCAGTTTCAACTTTTGCAGCTATCATCGTTTAACATTGTTTGTCTTCGTATGTTTGTTTTTTGTTCCCAATAAACGATTATTATTATTATTAAATTTTTCGAACATATGAAGCAATAGATTAGCAATGTCCTTCAAATTGTCTATGGACGATGAAATGGACTGTATCAAGATGAAATAAAAAAGAAAATAGATAGAAATAAAATTATTGTTTAATCATTATTTCAGCCAAAAGATGTTCACTGCTGGACATAGGCCTCCCCTAAGCACCGCCATTTCGACCAGTTCTGTGTTTCTCTTATCCAGCGAATTCCTACGGCCTTCACCAGGTCGTTGGTTCATCTTGTGGGAGGCCTTCAAACCCTACATCTTCCAGTACACGGTCGCCACTCTAGAACCTTCAAGCCCCATCGGCGATCTGTTCTACGAGCAATGTGCCCACTGCCACTTAAGTTTGGCAATTCTTCGATTGTTTAATTTTATAATGGAATTATATTTACACAGCAAATAAATCAAAATCTGATAGTTTTGCAATCAAAAACAAAAGAGTAACATTCTACCGTAAAGTTTGTAACAACTATGAATGAACTAAATTTGTTGAAAAAGCTTGGATGGGTGACTGTGGTTTTCATATTCTTAACTTTTTGACGTTTTGATGGCAAGAAGCAGCAGCTCTTTTTTCGTCGTCTTTACCGATTTCAGCTGGAATCATCTGAAAAAAAAAAGTTTGTCTGTAGCATCTTTATTTCACAAATAATAAACACGGTAGGTACAACAGAACATACAACGATATGTTTTCTAATCTGTAATGTTGTAAATACAGGAAAAGTTTTTATTCAGTGCGCAAACTGCAACCATGAATTCAGCATACCATTCTAGACCCCCAGTGCAGAAATTTTTGACGGCACGTTTGGCGCTGTAGTTAAGCGATTGACTGCTGCGCTGCATGTCGCGGGTTCTATTCCCGCACGGAACAAATATTTGTATGACCTACAAGTACTTGTTCCGGGTCTGGCTGTTTGTGTATGTGATTTAAAATGTTTGTAAACGCACCCACAATACAGGAGAAATTCCTAGTGTGGGGCAACGTTTTTTATACATAAAAATAAATAAAAAAAGGACTGGAGTCACCGACACAGCTTTTATTTTTCGTGTTCCCTCAGTTGCCTGTGTGCCAGGAGCCACGGTATCACACCTGGCTTGCAGAGTACCTAAGCAAGCTGAAGTGGCAGTGGGCTGGCCATGTTTGTCGAAGGACCGATGACCGGTGGAGCAGGCGAGTCCTGGAATGGAGACGTCGTATCGGCAAGCGTAGTGTGGTACACTCCCCAGCTAGATGGACCCACGACCTTAAAAAGGTGGCTGGATGCGGAAGGCGGAGGATAGACTGTTGTGGCCCAGCATTGGCAATGCCTATGTCCAGCAGTGGACTGCGATAGGTTGTTGTTTGATTGATACAACCTGCCCCTGACCTGTAAATTACAAAAAAAAAGTAACAAGAATTGAATTTCGCGGCTAGCATAATTTTCATTGATTCATTTTTTCACTAGACATATTTACAAGAACCACTTTAAAATTTTCCCCATCTGATTAATTATTTAGTCTATGCCCATCCAATATGGCGGCTACCACACCTTGAGTTTGGGGGTTCTAATTAACGACTAGGGTTTGACTGTCCCCTGTCACATGCAAATTATATGGGGCCGTGTTAAAAACGTCCCCACCTTTCGGGCATATTTAATTTAAATTATTGGTCATTTGTAGATATGTTTTTTCGGAATAAAAAGAGGGTAGGTAAGTCTGTGTCATTCAAAATTTAAAAGACAGAGTCGTCTTCTATAGGTACAGGACGGCAGGGATATCGACGCGCAATATGATTCTGAACCCATTCCATTCCATTCCATTTCTGTGTTGACATTTTTCGTAGGTTTAAAAAAAAAATTGCTCAGGTATAGGTTTTGACCGGATAGGTATTGCACTTTTCTATGAAACAGCTGGTTTATCCTACTTCTTTTGTATCTTTATTTTTAAGTACATGGTATAAATCAAAGTCGCTTTTAGTAGTCTGTACGCTTATATTTTTTAAACTATGCAACGGATTTTGGTGCGGTATTCATAAATAGACAGAGTGATTCAACAGGAAGGTTTATATCGCAAAAACGGTTGATCGGATTTGGATGAAATTTGGCAGACAGATAGATTATAACTTGGATTAAAACATAGGATGCTTTTTATCGCGCTAGTACGCTGCCGTGGGATAATTTTCGACTTCCACGCGGGCGAAAGCGCTAGCTAGCAAAAGCTGGTTTTTTTTTATTACCGCTGAAGGGTTGTTTTTTGTTTGAACGCGCTGAAAGTACCAGTCGGATTAAAAAAAAAAAATGATAGCCCAATTCTTGAAGGCTATTTAACATTACGCTAGAACACTCAGGAGCCGAGCAATAAGGAAAAAATCAACAAGTACGCTAAGCGATCGTAGATATTAATCCTGCGGGTAGGCAGGATGGGTCGGGGAACAAGAAATGTCATACGAATGAAGTCGCGAGCAAAAGCTATTTTATTTTTACTGTCTTTAGCCAGCAACTTCGCCCGCGTCAACTAATTTACACGAACCTAAACCTTCCTCATGAACCCAGGCTTATTCCCGGTCACCGTAGGCGCGGGCTTGCGGATGGCGAGTAATGGGTAGCTCGCTGTCCGGTAAGGACCAAGCCCGGGACGACGGCGCGTTGTGTTCCACGCGCGCCTCAAAGAGATGTCAGCACCAACTGGTGGGGTCTGCAAGGGCCGATGCTTGCCAGGGGTGCGGGTTGTTCGAAAGAGATACCGCGGCCCCTGGCACATAGGCAACTGAAGGAACACGGGTGGGTTTTAGTCAGTAAAAGCCTGACACGCTGCTCCACCCAGAGCTGGGAGAAGTTATTTGATAATTTCCCAGCCTCAAAAAAACAAAACCTTCCTCAGGAATCACTCTGTCTATTGGTAAAAACCGCATGAAAATCCGTTCAGGAGTTTTCGAGTTCATCGCGAACAGACAGACAGACGCGGTGGAGGACTTTGTTTTATAATATGTACCTACTGATAGTGATAGAAAATGCAATTATAATCTAATAATGCCCGCATTCCATAGAATAACTATATTAAGTTATTAATAAAATTTAATGTAGGATAGCCATTAACTATATTAATGCGACCTTTTAGTAAATTAATGTTTTTGATGTCCCTGTGCTCACCCCCGTTTTACATAGGTAATTACTATAATTCAATTAGGGGTTACTCAATGTTTTATGTACCTTATGTATAAGTACTTAGGCCGTATTATTTACTTGGCTACCAACATTTTAAAATTTACAAATGTTTATTAATGTAGTTCAAATTAATAAAAAATAAATAAACGAAATGTATATCCAAACTTAACGAAACTGAAACGAATAAATTAAAACAAAGCGTCGAAAGACTCATCCGAATCGCTGTCGACTGGTAATGTACCCAAGAGACTGGCGGCATAGCCACGTTGTATAGCAATGCTTAGCCAACGGTCACGGGAAGTGTCAACCAGCCGTTTCGAGATTTCCTTATAGAGAGCATGAGCACTCGGACCCCACGGCCCGAGGGTTTCAACCCCAAACGGCTCGAAAATATAATTACCAATAAGGTCGTTATACTTTTGCCGCTTGAGGTTTTCCGCAACCGCAGCGGCAGCGCCAGCACATCACACCGAGCCAGGAAGAAGGGATGGCGCAAGAGTATCGACACACGTTGCATCCCACACAAAAGGTCTACCCATCTTCCATGGAAATAAAGACATGCCGTCCGGTCTCTTGCCATTGTCGCGTGCCAAGCCATTGGGTTCTAAAATAAGTAAGTACCTAATGTATTTACAAAAGGGGCATGCGTAAAGAAAGTCCGTGAAATTCAAGGCACATCATTGGGACATTTTGTACCCAAAAATTAAAGTGGTCAGCCAGAAAAAAAGTCGCGGGATTTTATGGGAACTAACACCCTAAAAATATTTTACCATTTTTTTTTTTTTTGAGGGTGCGAAATCATCAAATAACTTCTCCCGCTCTGGGACGAGCAGGAGGGCGTGTCAGACTTTTACTGACTAAAACCCACCCGTGTTCCCTCAGTTGCCTGTGTGCCAGGGGCGACGGTATCTCTTTCGAAAAACCCGCACCCCTGGCAGGCATCGGCCCTTGCGGACCCCACCAGTCCGGCGCACCAGGACACATGGCACGCCGTGACCACCCCAGGAACCAAGTAGCACAAGAGCCCCAGACTACCCTGGCACCCCTGCCACCCTTGGTCCCCCTGCGACGGGTCAGCGCAGTGGCCCCGCCGCCTACCACTTCTCGGCCGCAGGGGATAGGGAGAGCGGCCAACGCTATACCGACACTCCTCTTCCCCTGCGGCCCCACCGCGTCCGCCATCAAACGGTGGCGGCCCCGTCCAGGCCACGGAAGAGAAGAGCGCTACTCAGAAGTACCGGCACTCCTCCTCCGCCGCAGCCTGTAACCCTCAGCCGCGATGCCTCCCATAAGACATCGTGGCCCGCCTCAGTTGCGGTGCACCTCACCGCAACCTACTTTTTGGCCGCTACGTCGTCGGCTTGGAAGCAAAAGCCCTGACGAGCGGCCCCACCTTTGGGTTCCTCTTCGCTTCACCGTGGGAGCGGACCACGGCTACTGAGCCCCCCCGCAACGACAATGCGGGAACCCACTGGGGGGGAAATATTTTACCATTACAATGAAAGTTTACAGTTAGGTAGCACTGCGATATAAGAGTGAAAATACTGAAAATCTTAATTAAATTTACATTTAAATTTATACCATGGCCAATAACTGTTTGCGTCGTTAAACGAATGTTCAAAATATTGTTGGCAAAAATATTATTACTGGTACCTATTTTTAAACTCAAATAACAGATAGGTTAATTGTAGACTTTCGCTGAAATATAAGAAATCAGTTCTTACAGTTCTGTAAATTACCCATTAAGAAACAGCATGTTTTTTGGCCAGCACATAAGGTTTTGGATACGCAATTAATTATGTCCTTTACTTACGTTTATTGCAATTTAACAACCTAACCTTGAACCCGTTGGGATCTCTAATCGGAAAATTACGAACTTCAATACTTACTTTTATCCCCTACTAGCCGGGCTCCGCGGTTTCACCCGCATAAGTCTCTATCTCGTGGGAGTATCGGGATAAAAAGTATTACATCTCCTAATCCAGGTCATGGTCTACCCATTTGCAAAATTTAATCCAAATCGGTTCAGCCCTCTTAGTGTAAAATCGTTCCTAACAAACATACCAAAAACCAAAATCAAATCTTTCTCTTTAAAGATTTTAATTATCAAAAACCTTCATTAGTGCTTACATCCGTTTTAAAAAGATATATCTTGTATAAAATTTCATGTGTAGACCTAGACTCAGCCGTTTAGGTAATGCGTTAACTTTTTTATTATTAAGTAGATAGAAATCGTCGCAGAAAGTCCTCTTCTTCCATCATTTCATCTCTAATAGACGCCATTTCAGTATAATTACATAATCCACGCATAGCGGCTATTTTAATCCAACCTATATTTTTCCATCATCATTATCAGCAAATTACTTCAAGTGCCAACGACATCAAACCGCAATATCATTTTTAGTTCCGCTACTCCCCAACAGATGGCGCCACTAGTCGCTTAAAGCAAATCCATCATTTTAAATTGTCTTTAAATCATTTTAATTGCACTTAAAACGCATATTAATGAGCAAAGTAAACTCCATTGACGTTTGTCAGTCTGTTTTTGTCGTATGATATCCGAAACGCGTGGTAATCGCAGTTTGGATTGAGTAATTATGAAAGATTGGCCTATTAAGTGTAGGAGATTGAACTATTACTTGGTAGATTAGTTGTTAGTCTTGCTTATTTAGTGTTTATTGTGTAATTTCTTTGTTTATTTGTGAATTGTGGTGATATTTAACGGGTAAGTGGAGTTTCTATTAGGCGTTGGCTAATTAATTAAGTCGGTAACTACCTAATACCGATGATAAGAATTAAGAGCATTTTTATTTGCATTACAACATGGTAAGTACATTAAGGTCTTACTAATAGAATCGTAATCTTAAATGAATCGTTATGGACTGGCATACAAATATCTAAACATCTTAAAAGTAAAATTCAATTCAAAGATTAGATCAGAAACCCGCGGGACACCGAGATCTTACACAGATGTTCTCAACAGACCAGGAGATGTAATAAACTTCTGTAGGGAGGTGGGCTGGTTGGAATAACCACCGACGGCCGCCATGACACACGCACCATGGTCCACTTGAAGGACTAATTGCTGTAAGCAAACCCTCTAACATAGACCATAGAAGTAAGATTTAATGTGACACATTAGATTATTTGTTAAAATTATTAAAGAGGATATTTTAGTTTGATAATATACATACATAAATGTATATTCTCATATTGTATGTGTATATGTATATAAATTAGAGTATAATTTTTGATTTTATGTTTTCACTTCTACTATTACACACGTTGTCTACATCTCTTTTATCTTCTCTCCTATCGCAGGTGTGCTGGAAGAGATTTCTGTAGAAATACGCATTACTTTTGTTACGTATTTTTCAGTTCCTTTTAGGAGTGGGCGATACAAATCGTACCTATATAGATACAATATCTATATAATGGCACAATATCCAATACCCATATATCGGACGGCACTGAATCTACATATCAGATATCCGCGGATATAGCGCGATGTGTCGCAGAACTACACACTATACTTACCGATATCGTATCGCATGATCTATGATATTCAGATATTCGAATTTCTTTATTCGCTTATTAGTAATTCAGTCAGTCCTAAGCCAGAGAAAAGTATGAAGGAAAGTTCAATTCACTGATAAAATAATTTATAAAAATATAAATCTAAAAAACCGAAACGACTGTATTAGTTTCATTTCAGTGTCATATTATCAACACTACCAAAAATACATTCACTGATTTCGAGTATACAGTTAAAAATAAAATACATGCATGTATGTAGATATTCATGAATCGAATAAAAACGAAACCTAAAAATCACGGTACCACTTTCGTTTCCGAGTTCCACACTGATTCAGCCAATATATAGATACTGAAATATATAGATACGATATCCGATATTCTAAACCGATATACAGGGTGAAATTAAAAACATGCGACAAACCGAAATGGGAGATTGTACTCATCATTATGAACAACTTTTACTAAGGGAGCAATCATGCAATCCCGAAAAAAAAAACATCTGTTCCCTACATTTATGTTCGCATAACTCGTCAAAATGTAGGGAACAGCTGTTTTTTTTTTCGGATTGCATCTTTGGTCCCTCAGTAAAAGTTGTTCATAATGATGTGTACAATCTCCCATTTCGGTTTGTCGCATGTTTTCAATTTCACCCTGTATAGATAGGATTTGATACAGTGTAAAAGCGATATTACCCATGCCTAGTTACTTTCTTCTTGTCTGTTTATAAGTGTGTGCATAAATGGACAAATAAATAAATAAATAGAGGTACCTACGATCACGAATATATTTGCAAATGTAGTGTTTTCATGATTGAAGCAGTCAGTTCTTAATCCGAAGGATCGTTCTTGGGTCGTCTACAACATTTATATCTATCCACATTCATACTCAAAACTTTCTTTGCGACATGCTCCCATTATTTTGCATTTTGTTATTAACTGTCTCAAATTAAAATATAATTATCTAGGTAGGTAGGTCGTTTATTGAAAATATAGTATATCTCTATCTCTATTTTATTTTATTTTTATATCTTAAGAAAACTTACAGCTAGGATACAGATAGTTGACCGTTAGCGAAAGAAGGCCAATTACCTAACTGACAAAATTAGGGTAAGCACAAGAAACAGCAGACAGGCAAGCAAAAGTAAGAATAAGTTAACACTCGAAGACAATAAAATTAAGAAAAGACTGAACAGGTTTTAGTGATCTTCAAAGAATTTGTTACACAGTATTTTTTATACGCTTTATATTAGCTTCACGTATGTCAGTAGATATGTCAGTATGTAACCGACTCCTTTGAGCGCGATTTTGACCCACTTTAAACGGTCAGATTTCATTGAAACTTTGTAAACTTGTCGAGGACCGATGACAATTTAATAATTTAAAAAAAAATTGAGAAAAAAAAAACACGTTTTGTAGTTAGCAGAACTAAAAAATAGAAAATAAATAATAGTTTAAAAAACTATAAAATACGCTTTAAAAACCAAACTAAAAAGGAGAAAATAATTTAATTCAATTAAAAAGCGTGGGGTGCTTGACATTAATTGATTATAAAAAAATACCTCCAAAAGCACCCCACGCTTTTTAATTGAATTAAATTATTTTCTCCTTTTTAGTTTGGTTTTTAAAGCGTATTTTTTAGTTTTTTAAACTATTATTTTTTAAGTTTAGGAACACTGGTGGAGAATAAGTCAAGATCATCAACACTCTGACACATCGAGTTGTATGCCCTGCTGGCTCTTATCATATAAGAGTTTTGATCTATCTGCACACATTGACTACTTAAACCGACCCCTTCATTCATTGATATATATGTTACACTAGATAAGCAATTACCGTGCCAAGACGTTGCTACTGGACATATGGCCACAGCCATATGCGTAGCTAACGTCAGTTCAGTGCACTGTTTGGCGCCAACCGAATCGAACCGAGAGACACGCGCCAAAAAATATCGCCAAAATGGGTAAATGCGTAGTGAAAGAGTGCGATTCAAGATCACAAAAACATAATAAATTAACCGGAATTACTTTCCACACGAAAGTTTATTGTTTCTGTGTTTATATCAACGAAAAACGCATTTAAAATAAATAAAATGTAGAATTTTGTAAATTAGGCGCAGTGTTACCATTAAAAACTTAATTCCAGTTTCCCACATTTGGGGGAGTTTTTCTTTTATAAAAGTATATTTTTTAAGTTTTTAATTTATGGAATAAGTTATTTTTTTAATAATAACAACGTTGCAGGGTGCCTAAAGATGCAGCACGCCGTGATAAATGGGTGGACAATATCATTTTTACGAATATAACAAAACAAATCGTTGGATATATTTCCGGCTATGTTGTTGACAGAGTTGGTCAAGATCTTTCTTTTTTTTTAGGGTGGGAAATCATCAAATAACTTCTCCCGCTCTTGGTGTCAGACTTTTACTGACTAAAACCCATCCGTGTTCCCTCAGTTGCCTGTGTGCCAGGGGCGACGGTATCTCTTTCGAACAACCCGCACCCCTGGCAGGCATCGGCTCTTGCCGACCCCACCAGTTCGGCGCACCAGGACACATGGTACGCCGTGACCACTCCAGGAACCAAGTAACATAAGGGTCCCAGACGACCCCATGTCTGGCACCCTTGGTGCCCCTGCGACGGGTCAGCGCAGTGGCCCGGCCGCCTACCACTTTTCGGCCGCAGGGGATAGGGAGAGCGGCCAACGCTATACCGACACTCCTCTTCCCCTGCGGCCCCACCGCGTCCACCATCAAACGGTGGCGGCCACGTCCAGGCCACGGAAGGGAAGAGCGCTACTCAGAAGTACCGGCACTTCTCCTCAGCCGCGATGCCTTCCATTCGACATCGCGGCCCGCCTCAGTTGCGGCGTACTTGGCCGCTACATCGTCGGCTTGGAAGTAAAAGCACTGACGAGCGGCCCCACCTTGGGGTTCCTCTTCGCTTCACCGTGGGAGCGGACTACTGAGCCCCCCTGCAACGACAATGCGGGAACCCACTGGGGGGGTGGTCAAGACCTTAAATGTGAAATATCCATCAAAGCTTTATTAGCTACAGAACTCAAGTGGTTTCACAAACTAATAAATATAAAAGATAATGGAGGATTATGTTACCCATCGGAATATGTATTTGAAATATGTACGAGTTGCGAAAGCATTGTAAGACATGCCATAACACTTTCCGACACCAAGTCTTTGTCTCCTAAATTTGGCCTCTTGATATAAAAATTCAAAGGAAACAAAATATTAAAAGAATTTGCGATACACCCGGGAGATCATTTATCATCAATACAAGTTGATCATTCCCTTTTTATTAATAAATGCCATCATTTATAAATACTTAAAAATAAGATTATATCATGAAAGCAAATTATTCACTCAAACTTACAAAACGGAGTCTAAAAGGCAATTGTATACAAAATTAATGTTACATAGCGGAGTATGATTTCCTTACTAATAAATAAACTATATTCAAAAAGCAAATGTCTTCATTATTTTAATTAGTTAGAAACTTCTAATACACATCCAATAAGAAATACATAATAAATCAATAAATTTCAAAAATAATTTAAGTTAACGTTTAACGTTTTTTTTAACGTTTTTTTTATGGTTAAAAAAGATGGGTATAATTTCGCAAGGGTAGGCAACCCCATTCCGCCATTGCATGTTTATATTGCGGTCTTTGTCTAATCTAAGCGATGGTATTATTCTTGTGACTTGTGTAAGTGAGACAGATATATGTTTACTTTTAAATGTTTAGTGGTTTCAAAGCTACGTCGTCGCGTTTAAATAGTGGTTACACTTTTTTGACGCATTTTAATGAGGTTTGCTTCTCTAGTTATTTAACTCAATGCCTTCATTGATCTTTTGATCTTCTGTGGTTTTCTACCCCCACCCCTATCTAACTAAATATTGAAGTATACCTAAATGTGAATTTTACCGAATTACAACCAAGATAATTAGTTAAAAAAATTGAGCGTTATTTTTAACATTGTTGTTTTGCATATAAGATATTTTGATTGTGAAATAAATATGGCAAATCTCTCTCAAAATATCAGGTGAAAAAGTACCGTCGCCACATTGCGTCGGTAAATAAAACTGTATTTTGAGTAATTCTAACTTATTTATAAAAGTACCTGTACGATCTACTTAGACCAGAATGAATTTTAAAACAATCTTTACACACTTTCATTTCAGCATCATTATCACAATCTCAGCCATTTATTGTTCACTGATGTGTGAAAAAACCTGCCTCATCGGCCATCCGTATGTGTGTACTCTATTATTGTCAAGTAGATATTTATAAAGCTGCTATCGCAGAAATTTCCAATCAAAGCAAGTAGTTTTGAAGTTAGCTGTCGTGGGACTTCGGTCCGTCGGTCCGCGTGAAAGAATCGAAGTCAGTTACCGATAAATACCCAATCAATCAGTCTAGCAATTTCCCAAGTATGTTGGGGTCAGCTTCCAGTCTAACCGGATGCAGCTGAGTACCAGTTTTTTTCATGGAGCGACTGCATAACTGTCCTCCACAACCCAATTACTGGGTAATACAATACCCCTTGGTTAGACTGGTTTGTCAGACTTTTGGGCTTCCAACGACTATGAAAAAATCACGAAAGACAGCCGAGACCAACGGATTAAAGTGCTTTCCGAGGCACGGAGGGGTCTTGGTTTGTGAAAATGGTAACCCATCCACGGACCAGCCGCGGCGAGCGTAGCTTAACCTGATCAATGGACTCGTGCGGTTGTTATTACACAGTTAGACTAGTTGTCAGACTTTCAGGCATCTGACGATAATGGCAAGCAAATGATGATAGATAAAGATTGTTTACAATGTAAGGTGGTGTGTAAAAACAACTGAAGAGCTACAACAAGACGGACATACACAACTACATGAAGAGAAATCACACCATAATCATACACATCTTTATGAACAAACTGGCCCCTTTCACTTCAAAACAAGTAAACACACCCAGATATTCAAAACAGACTCAAGAAATAAACTAGAAAAATTGTGGGACGGTGAGAATACATGAATTTAAAAGCGCTACATGCATAATGCAGCAACATGTTTAATGTATGTGTGTCGCTTTTTCTCAAGCGCTGGCCTAGCTATAAAGCGCTGCTGGATCTGCGAGGTAATTGCGGAACACACTTAGAATCCTAATGTCATTTATTTTGACGTTACTACTGCCGGCGCAGCGCTTCTGCGTCTCAAAGAAAAGTGTCTTCAAAGATCTCGTCATCATTTAAGCTGAAAGACGTCCACTGTTGGACATAGGCCTCCCGTAATTTGGGGGGGTTTGCCATAATCACCACGCTTGTCAGGCGGGTTGGCGATCGCAGTATGGTGGTAAAATGCATAGAGAACGCTGCTGCCCATTCTCGAGTAAGATCAACTTACTCAAAGATCTACTTACAGTATTATTAATAGGTACGTGAAGCAATAATTTTATACCCCTTTTTATGAAAATTACGTGAACGGAGGAGTATGAAATTTGGCACAGTTATAGTTTATCTGGAGAAGGGTTATAGAAAGCTATTTCTTAAATATAAGGATGTGTTATAAATACGTTAAGTTTTAAATGAATTACGGTCGAATTTCTACCACTAGGCGACCAAAGTCAAAGTCAAAGCATTTATTTCAAATAGGCACTTAAAAGGCACTTTTGAACGTCAACATTTACATTAAAATAGAATTGATTCTAGTCGCCCCTTCCAAAATGTAGTTTCGTATGGAGAAGAATGGGCAAGAAACTCCACCGTTACTCTTTTAAAATGTTTCAAGTACAATATTTAACATAGTAGGTACATTCATTATATGATTATGTGTGACGAACGATAGACCACTAGTAAACATAATTTTATCGTTTCATTTAACTAAATTTCATCAATATTTTACAGACCATGAATTCAGCATATCATTCAAGACCCCCAACGCAGAAATTTTTCGTCGGTTTTACAAAAAAAAAAATCAATTGTTTCATAGAAAAGTGCAATGCCTACGCGGTCAAAATGTATGGAACAGTTGATTTTTTTTTGTATAACCGACGAAAAATTTCGCACTGGTTTAAAAACTTATCCTGTATAGGGAGCAGAGAGGAACCACTCCTCCTCTCTCCTAGTGACAACGGCTCCTACTTACGAGTAAGTTTTTTTTTTTTTACAGTCGTGAGTTCGATCCCTGACCAGCGCTTTACTTTGTGTGAATTATTTCATCACCACTGCTCTCAAAACGGTGAAGGAAAACATCGTGAGGAATCCGGCATGTCCTAGACCCAAAAATTCGAAGACATGTGACATCTACCAACCCGCACTGGGCCCGCGTGATAGTGTATAGCCCAGTTCCTCTGGCAGAGTGGAGGCACTGTCTCAGCAGTGGGAATCATAGGCTAATTATGCAATAATATTCATTGCAATATTTACGTTGTCGAGCAAACGGATTTTTCATACGTATTTTAAGCAATGGATTATGAATTTCGTTTAAAATCCTTCGGATAATGATAGAACGTGTGTTAGGCAATTAGGGTACTCTTTTCAGGTATTCTAGGCGTAGGCACATGTCTCAAAGTAACGCAGTATATTTTCCTATAGAATTGGTTCTGAAGAAAAATGGTAATAGGTACCTAGTGAAAGTTTTTAAAAACCAATCAATCTGCCTAGCCCTTTACTAACTATGTTGGGGTCGGCTTCCAGTCTTACCGGATGCAGCTGAATACCAGTAATTTACATGGAGCAACTGCCTATCTAACTCCACGACACAGTTACTGGGTAATACGGTACCCCTTGGTAAGATAGGTTGTCAGACTTTCGGGCTCCTGACGGCCCTTAACGACTGTCAAAGATCCACAAATGACAACCGCGACCGATGGCTTAACGTGCTTTCCGAGGCACAGAGGGGTCTTGGTATGTAAAGATGGTCACCCATCCACGGACCAGCCGCGGCAAGCGTAGCTTAACCTGATCGATCGGCCCGTGTCGCTCATATTACTTAGCCACATGCCCAATCATTATGATTTTAACAATATATTGTTTAAAAAAAAAGTGGCAGAATATTTTGTCCATGACTGTATGTAGGTACGACCGATAAATTATCTTAGGCAGACTGGCGGGATATTTGATACTACCCGTAACGACTGTAAAGATCCACAAATGACAGCTGAGACCAACGGGCTTAACGTGCTTTCCGAGGCACGGAGCCATTTCAGTACGTAACCTACGTAACGTACGAAAACCTATCCACGGACCGACCGCGGCAAGCGTAGCTTAACCTGATCGATCGACCCGTGCGACTAGGCCACGAGCCCCAAGTTATTTTATATATCCATTTCTGTAATAATTGTAAATGCGCCGAGGGAACGGTTTTTTTTTAAGAAAAGTGAGCGCTGCTGAGATTGGTAAGTATTTCCAATTTTTATGTATTAGGTCTTTACCTATGAAATTGCCGTTTTGCAGTACTGGCCATTTCAAATCAAAATAATTTTTGTTTGGGTAAGAATTCTAATTTCAAATTAATTTTATTTTAAAAACATGGATTTTTTTTTCCAAAAGTAGTCATTTGTTTATTGATTAGTGTTACATTTTCATCGCATTTCAATCTTTTTCGTCATCATGGATACGTTAAAAATTCGAGTAATTATGGAATATGAGTACCGTCGCTCGTGGCAGCAACGCGGCACAAGCGGCACGCAACATCAACGACGTTTACGGAGCTAACACTACAAACCAACGCACCACCTGTTATTGGTTTGCTCGCTTCCGTTCTGGAAATTTCGACCTGAAAAATGAACCTCGCGGTCGTCCGAAGACTTTGGTCGACAATGACGAATTAAAGGCGATTGTGGAAGCTGATGATACACAATCTACGGCTGAATTAGCAGCAGCTTTCGACGTTAGCGTCAAAACAATATTGGTCCATTTGCGTCAAATTGGCAAGGTAAAAAAGCTTGACAAATGGGTGCCCCACGAACTCAATGATCGTCAGCGCGAAGTACGCGTCGAGACGTGCCTTGCACTGCTCAACAGACACACAAATGAAGGAATTTTGAACCGCATTGTTACCTGCGATGAAAAATGGATTCTGTTTGATAACCGCAAGCGCTCAGCAAGTTGGTTGGATCCTGGTTCAGCACCTAAACAATGCCCTAAACGAAAACTTACCCCTAGAAAAGTGATGGTCACTGTTTGGTGGTCTAGCGCCGGTGTGATTCATCATAGCTTCTTACCAAACGGGGTGAGCATTACTGCAGATGTGTACTGTGAAGAACTGAACACAATGATGGAGAAGCTGGCACATCTCCAACCAGCATTGGTCAATCGCTCGTCTCCGCTGCTCCTGCACGACAACGCGCGACCTCATACTGCACAGCAGACGGTCTCCAAGTTGCAAGAACTGGGGTTGGAAGCTCTCCGTCATCCGCCCTACTCACCAGACCTTGCGCCTACAGACTACTACTTTTTCCAGAATTTGGATAACTTCTTGGCGGGAAAAAAATTCAATACCCGAGAGGCAGTACAAAATGCCTTTGAAGAATTTGTTGCCTCCCGTCCAGCTGATTTCTTTAAGAAGGGCATCAATAAACTGCCACTGCGATGGCAAAGATGCATTGATTGCATGGGTGATTACTTCGATTAATACAAATAAAAAATACATGAAAAAAATTCGTTTAAATTTTTTCATACAAAACGGCAATTTCATAGGTAAAGACCTATTATTATATAAGCCTGTGTTTTCCAACTGCAGGCCTCTTTTCTTTCTTTCCAATTTTCCTAAGGAGTCTAGCTCATCCCGCTAAGTCTTTCTGGGCATTTCATCTATTTCCAATTGCTCTTGTATTTTTGAAACTCAAACTTAAAACATTTATTTCAATAAACTATTTACAAGCACTTTTGAATCATCAAAAGGTCAATAAGAAAGATGAAGCTAGATGCCCAGTCCAAAGCATATTGTAGGTACCTATGGAGACGAACGTCAACGTCGTGAAATTTCAGTCTATAACGTGCCCACTGCTGGGCTGGCGGCATACTGGCCTCCTGTCGTGAGCGGAACCGGGCCGTTATCTGCCGAGCAGGTCAAGTGCGGGTTGGCATTCGATTAACTCATTCCAAACCTCCCGACTCGATAACCAGGGCCTCAAGTCTGCTATTACAATAGTGTCAGAATGGTCTATCATTGATTTCCTAATTGTTGATTTTGACAAGTTTGGTAATCTACTAATAAAATGGCGTCATTATGACTTTCCAATGGTCAGCCACTGACACTCCATTGAAAGAAATGGCATTTATAGGTAATCTCGTACATCATGACAAATAAATGACTGACTTAATTTACGAATTTCCTACTACTTTAGATTGCTTATAACACTAATAAATAATATGTAAAAATATATATAAATGAAATCTGGCATGAATAAACGTTCCAATTTAGTAGTAGTTTTTAGAAAAACATTTCTACTAACGAGTTTTATAATAATGGCAATACGAAAATGCCATCATGACACAATTCTATTACGTGACCATTGACCGACCAATGATCGATCATTATGAATTTAGCAGATTACGAACTTTTCGCAAAATGACAAATGAATGACAATGGGATCGTGTTGGAATGACGAATTTATAAAAATAGCAGACTAAGGCCCCAGCTCTTTTGTACCATACTCCAATAATTCAAAATATAACTCATATAAGACATCATACTTAAACTTACTTATAAACGCAGTACAAATCGAATTTTCAAACGTTGCCGTTGGTCAGTGATTTCAAGACTTCGTGAGGTGAACGTGAAAAACTGCGAGAGCACCTTCGAGCAAAAACCTCGGTGCGCGGTGTGTTTGGTGGGAGAGAGAGGGCACGATGAGAGAACGAGAGGGGGGAGAAAAACTTGCGACGGCGCAACCACGCTCGCATATCTGGGAAGTGGATGGCAAAGAGTATGGTGTAGAGGGGTGGGAATGATTTTTGTTTTTATGTCGAGTTTTGTGCAGTAAACTTTTAAAGGATAGAATTGAGAGGGACAGATTTGAAAGACACCTATTCCATGTAGCTGAGACCAGAGTAGAATCAACAATCAAAGACAATACTTTTTTCTCACTGGCTTTGACAGCAGCTTTGACAGCCCGCGTGGAGGTCGTAAATTAATCCACAGGTACGTATTACGGAAAAGAAAAATCTTGTTTTTGTGATTTTATCGCAAACTGGATTTACAACTGTCGTTGTTCAACCGACCCTTGAGGATCCAACAGACTGCATCTCAGCGCGTCGAAAAACCACAGTGTTTGATTTTCAATTGGTGCTAAGCAATGCAAAGAAGATTCAGAGCAGATATTTTTACGAGGACTAGAATTTATTGGTTGAACTAATTTTACAGATTCTCTTGTCTGGTTTATTACAGCAGGCTTAGCTTGACGCTTTCTATTTCTACGAAGAATAGACAGTGCTATTTCCATACAAAGTCACATTTCGTTTCTCCATTTTTGACATCGCACCGTAGATATCCTTCTACAATCTGTCATTTTGTCTTTCGTTTCTAACGATCTTTGTCTAGGTCCATTTATATGTAGGCTATTTATTCCCAAACTGTCAAAATCACACTGACAACAAATTTTCTACTCGACGGCCACAAAGTATATACGATTATCTACAAAATCATGATTCGTTTAGAACGCATAGCTGTGATAATTTAACTCCTATTGTACGTCATTTAGTTAATAGTAATGTCTATTCTTCCGTCGACAAATCGGTGCTCGTGCTAAGCCTGCTGGTTCACAAGTCAAATATATTATTTATAGGTTCAATTTAATACCTATTCTGCCATCTACAATAAACCCATCTAAACGGCACGTCGCACGTCGCTTCGTCGTAAGTTGCTTTTGATGTAGCGTGCAAAAACGAGCAGGTACAGGTTCCAGATAGTCCATTCAACACCTAGATTTGCTTATAATTAATTGAATTTTTTAGCTTTTTGCTCATAGGACACTGCTTTTGAGGTTTCCGTTGACTTCTTGTGCTGCGCTTTTTAACAGTTAATCTGTTCTGTTGTCAGTGCTAGAGGTAAATAATTGTTTTTTGTTATGAAATGGGGTGTTGGATCTTGTAAAGATACGCAGGTAAGTATTTAATCTTCAAACTAGTGAAGTATACGTACCATAACTAAAATAAATTAAAAACATTTTTGCTAAAAAAAGAAATATTGACTCGCAATAATGAAACACTGGGAGGTCTAATTTCGGAAGTCGGTGGAAAAATCTAAAATACACATCGAAGACACTGACTTCCGAAATTTAAGTTATTTTTAACCGACTTCAAAAAAAGGAGGAGGTTCTCAATTCGACTGTATTTTTTTTAATGTTTGTTGGCTCAGAACTTTCGACTGGGTCAACCGATTTTGATGATTCTTTTTGCGTGTGGTCTCATTTGAATTTCATATAGATCTGATGATGCGTTTCGGAGACAGACAACGGAACTCTTAAAAAAATTACAGCAAATCAACCGCGATTGCTGCTATCGCATAAATATGCATTGTTATGACCCCAAGGATGATAACATTTCGAATTGGTGTGGGGTAGGTACCTACTATAACTAAAAAGTGGAATATAAAAACTTTTTCCAAAAAAAAACAACCGGCTTCCGAAAAAAACACAAAAAAATAAAAATTACTTTAATTTCGAAAGTCGGTGAAAAAAACTAAAATACATATCCAAAGACACCGACATCCGAAATTAAAGTTATTTTTCACTTTGTAATGTTTTTTTTCTGGGCTCAAATTAAAGATTCTTAATCCCATCTACCAAAAATAATTCAAACTCAAACTCAAAGCATTTATTTCAATTAGACCATTTAAAGGTACTTTTGAATTGTCAAAAAGTCGACCAGTTGGAAAGTTGAAGCTAGTTGCCCATTCCAAAACGTAGATCTCTATGGAGAAGAACGGGCAAGAAACTCCATGGACACTCTTTTTAATCATGTTCAAGTATTACAAAAACTTGGGAACAATATTCTTGTTGCTTCTATATGTGAGAACAATGTAAAAAAAAAATTCCATCTTAATACCAATGTCCACGGTCCCACTAAACCAGCTATCTACCCACGTTTCCAGTTAGTTGACTCCCCTCTATGATGACGTCACGACACGTGGCGCTTCGCTCGACTTCCCACTTTGCCCATTGATTAGAGGCTATTGTGCGTATTGACTGGCCATTATGTACAATTACCTTTGTGTTATGACCTGATTATTTTGCGATGATAACGTGGGTTCGTTTTGGCACTAATTTTATTGTATTGTTAAGATGTTAGCTAGATATAGAATGGCTTATTAGCAGAGATCGGATATTCGGATGCATATTCACCTAAAGTTTAGATGTTGGCTAACATGGAATGCGCTTTTGTATCGAAAAGGTCTTAATAATTTAGGCAAGTAATTTGATTATTTTTTGTTTTAACTAATACAAACCATCCCTCCTCCAGTACATACACATATTTATATCGGGTTAAACATTAATTTTAAATGAATACACATCTGAATATTTATGCAAACCAAGAATCCCGGGGTTTTTTAATAAATATTACAAATAATTCATAAAGCCGCTTCCATACTTTCATAGCTAAAAATGATCTTTAGGTAAATATGCATCCGAATATCCGATCTCTGCTTATTAGTCGACTGTACGAATCTACTCGCCCGGGCGAATTGACTGTTTAAAGTAGTATTTTATTATGTATAGGCGACTTGCACAAAATTAATTGATTTGTGCAATCGACAACTGCAGACGAGAAGAGGCAGTATATGCGCCCTCACGGCCTTGCCGCCGCAGGAGACGCCTTCGGCGTCGGGAATCCCGGACTGATTCCCGACCACCGTAGGGGTGGGTTTGCGGATGGCGAGTAATGGATAGCTCGCTGCTCGGTAAGGACCAAGCCCAGGTCGACGGCGCGTTGTGTTCCACGCGCGCCTCAAAGAGATGTCAGCACCAACTGGTGGGGTCCGCAAGGGTCGATGCCTGCCGAGGGTGCGGGTTGTTCGAAAGAGATACCGTGGCCCCTGGCACACAGGTAATTGAAGGAACACGGGTGGGTTTTAGTTAGTAAAAGTCTGACACGCCCTCCTGCTCCACCCAGAGCGGGAGAAGTTATTTGATGATTTCCCACCTTAAAATAGAAAGCCTGGTTTCCAACATACAATTTAAAATTCGAAGTCGGAGCTACCACTGGTCCTCACGGCTTACCACAGTCACTAGCCATGATTACAAGAAGAAAATAAAATGACACTTTTCCAAAATATAAAAATACTTAGACCCTTCATTTTTATTTTCCCACACCACAAGACAAAACCTTAACACATCAAAAATCACTTCCCCACACAAAATAACATAATTAATTCACACTTCTGAATAACTTGATCCGTTCTCATCCAGCCATATGGAATAAACCCACAATCCCCCATAGTATCCCATAGTAAGCCTATGAATTGGGGACGATATGAACTGACCCTCGTGGGTGAAAGTGTAGCGGGGTAGGTATTAATTTGTAATGTTGGTATAAGTAGAGAATTGATTTGTTAGTGGGTATGAAGCTTTGGGTGACATTACTAATTCGATTTACTAGCAACCTCAACCGATTTTATAGAAGTTTTATAATTTTTATTTCCTTTTTATTTTTTAACGTTTGGCTGATGTTATTTTCAAGAAAAATAGACGAAACATATTTTATTATCTTTATATTTTCATACTATTTTTTAATTTCCTACCCATTTTCCCCCACCCTGAAAATTATAAAGTATAAAGTGCATAAAATTCAAAACATGCCAATTGCCTAGTACGTATTTCTGGAGTTGTCGATTCGCCTAAAATTAAATTCACTACGTGCGCGTCGCCTATAGAAAATAATAATTATAGTAACTAAAAGTGTCAATTCGCCCGAGACGGGCGAGTTGACTAATAAGCCCTTCTATATGTATCAAACATCTTAACAATACAATAAAATTAGTGCCGTATGTAGTCGTAAGTATGGGTCGAATTTTGCAGTCAGAAATAATTCGTTCTGAGGCTTACAGTCGTTCGCAAAAACTGCATAATTTAAGTCCTTTTATATTTTAAAACAAAATATTATAGCCATGTCAGTTTTCTTTCACAATCAGAGTATGGATCCTTTACAGGGTACGTCTTTTATTGACTTGTGCCAATGTGCCCTGGCAGCTGAGAGTATGTCATGCTCACTCAAATGTCTCGCTGGTGGTGGCGTGTGTGTTGGATCATTAAGTTCCCTTCAAAATGGTTGAGCTGAATGGTGCTGATCCATACGTCATATTCGTGAACGGGCGCCGCCAGTAGGGACTGGTCATCTCTTAGCTCCCACGGCTTATTTTAATTTCTGAATTGTTATTTTTTTTTTGGTTTAATTATGGATGCTTTTAATGTGCACGTCTTTTTACATCGTTCTCACATTGATAATTTCAACATAATGATGTAACCAACTGTTTGTAACAATATCATGATTTTAAAAGAGTGTCCATGGAGTTTCTTGCCCGTTCTTCTCCATAGGTACCTACGCTTTGGAATGGGCAACTAGCTTCATCTGTCTACCTCACCGACCTTGACAATTCAAAAGTTCCTGTAATTGTTTTTTTTGAAATAAATTCTTTGAGTTTGAGTTTGAGTTTGAGAAAACCCTTTCACGCCAAGTTAAATCTTTGATCAACCTAAACTCAAAATTAAATTCATGATGTCCGTTTACAATCCAACTATTAACATCTATTAACAATATTTTTACAATGTAATGATCACTACAATACTATTCAGTGATCTGCGCATAATCTGGGGGTGTTAAGGAGTGAGCACACGCGGCGCGGGCGCAGTCACAATATTGTGTCTACACCGTGTGATCTGGCTTTAATCGGGTAATCGCTCTATTCGGTGCGAGGGGCGCGGATGACTGTATTGTGCTCTTTGGATGCGGCATGTTATGAAAACGTGTTGACATTAATAATATTTCGTGGTTTCATTTTCGATATAAATAAACAAGTAAGTGTTCAGAGACGTGTGATATATTTACATTTGTTTTATGCCTCTTGCCTCTCCATTACAATGACTTCATTCGTAACTATTTCGATAGCTATTCTTAATCATGGGTATAGTTGTGTAAGCAAACGGATTTTGCAAAATTATGTTTTTCTACAATAGGCTGATTATAAAACTTAGCAAAGGCCTGGGAGGACGCAGTCCAGCCGGTAGTTTTTCGGATGAGATCAAGACTTAGCCCAACTGCGCGCGCTGTTGACGTGGCAGCATGGCGGGCGCTGTGTTCGGCGTAAACTGACATGTCAATGCAAGTTCGTTTGACAAACTAAGTTTATATGCTCTAAGCGAATGACTTCTTACATAAGGAAACCTATTCTCTAAATCACAAGGTAGGTAATTTGTAAAAAAAATGAAGTTTTTCTTAAAAAGATGAAGTTTTTCTTTGAAATGAAAATTGTATGTCACTTTCAACACTCTTGCAAACACCTGGCTTCTCGTAGCATCATTATTTTGACGTGCAACAACTGCTTATTTTCAGTCTAGTTTGATTAACAACTTATTTGAGATTACAAACAATGTTGATTAACTTTTACTGTTAACCCGATCGAGCCACTACGGTAATACAGGGTGTTAAAGAAATTGCGTTCCATAGCTTCAGGGTGAGTTCAGTATCGATAAAAGAACCCGTAAAAAATATAAAAAAACTCCTTTATAAAAGTTAAAAAAAAAAAACGAAAATTATCATAAGATGAACCTAATGTAGTACCTACTAATTAAATAGCAATCGTTTAGAATTGATTAAAAAATTGTTTAAAATAAGTTTTTTTTTGTTTAAATGCTAATTAATAATTTCCTAGAGTTACATAACTACTATCGAACGCAATTAAATACCTACGTCTGAACACTTCGATAACGTCGGGTGAAGGAAAGGTAACTAGGTACTAGTTAGTTAGTAGGTACTAAATTAGGTTTATCTTGCAATCATTTTTTTATGTTTTTATTTTTTTATTTTTCCTGGGTTCCTTTATCGATACTGAACCAACCCCTAAGCTATGGCACGCAATTACTTTAACACCCTGTATATTTAAACGATAGTTCGTTTTAATAAATTACCGCATCTCAACCTCGTATCCATCTCCTCTCACATCGATGTTTGTGCTAATTGTAATAGGCTTATTCGCACATATCAGTGCCCGGCGTGGGACAGTCCTTTGTGCACTTATAATGACATCTAATTTGTTTGCACAGGGTTCGCATGTGCAGGGATAAGTAAGTATAATGTTGTGTTTTGGAGACAAATTAAGTTTTTCTTTGCTATGTGAAGAATGATGTCGTGAGCTCGTGATGGTCGACAGATTTAGCCTTGCCTCGCACGGACGAGGTTGTTGGTTCAAATCCAGGTTATCAATGTGACTATTTTTATTCATATGTAATTTATATTTATCTTTGACTTTAGCTCCTTTATTTATTAACTTTGTTTTAAGTCAAGTAATGCGATTAGCGACTGTTTAACCATACCTTTTTTTTAACGTTTATAAATAAACGTCCAAGTACACACTGACATCGGTGGAAAAAGTAAAATGGCGTCTGGTTGTGTAATTTTGATTACTTTCATAATTTTCACAAATCGGTTGACGTATTATAAGATTATTCATCGGCCCACACGTTTGGTCTCTAGAGTACCACGAAGGAACAAACAAATAAACATACATGGCCTGATAACGGCAAAGTCTACACCACACACAAAATGTGAATTTTTGAAATCGATCCACAATTGGCAGAGATATCGAGGAACAAATAAAATAACCTCCCTTTAAAAATATGCCAGCTGAAAATAGGGTTTAAATTAAAGATAACTGATAATTCCACGTGTCTTAACAAAATTACAGACACGATAACAGTTACTTTCCAACATATCACTTACCTACATAACTAAATGATTTACTAGTTAAAACTAATTGCATACAATTGCACCAATCCAATACATTCTACCAACTACCCTCCAGAACACAACAATTACGAATTCTAATTGGCTCATTCAAATTTAGAATTCACCGTCGCGAGCCCTGATTGGTGACGCGTGGCAGGGCTTCTTTAGAAAAGCCGTTAATTTCGAATTTACCTATTCTGTCAACCATTTTAAAATGATCTTTTAGACATATAGTAGCTGGTACTTGTCAGAGGTTTTTCAGACCGGTTTGTCGTCTTATTAAGTATTATTAGTAAAGTAATTGACAGTTATTTATAATAAGTGGCTATTTTAACTATTATCTAGTTGGACGCCATTAATTAGGCCGTTTTGTCGTCTAATTTGATGTTATTTGCTTAATAGTTTGTCGGTGTTGCAAACAGAAACTTTAGTGAAAGCATTTCCACGAGAATATTAAGTCAGGTACTTATGGTTCAAAGTTTTATTGGAAAATGCATTTTTAAAGGTACTTAATAATAAACAGGGTAATAGGGATATCGATAAGCAACTTACTACCATGGATTCAGTACCTCCCTACATGACACTGGAATGCCATGCGTTGGAATTTTAAAACAGTTGTTTCCTACAAAGTGCAATACGTCATCGGCTGTCTAGTCTTTTGTTTTTCTTGGGGTCGGCTTCTGGTTTAGCCGGATACAGGGAAATAAATAAAATAAAGCAGTGACACTCCGGGAGCAGTGTACGACTAAACGCCGGCAGACACTGGTGCGGGTTGTTCGAAAGAGATGCCACGGCCCCTGGCACACAGGCAACTGAGGGAACACGGGTGGGTTTTAGTCAGTAAAAGTCTGACACGCCCTCTTGCTTCACCCAGAGTGGGAGAAGTTATTTTATGATTTCGCACTCACAAAGAAAAAAAAAACGCCGACAGACAACACCGACAAGACTTTGCTTTAGCGGGACTCTTCGCCGAACAGCGCAAGGATAAGCCCTATCGGCGAAGAGTCCTGTCGGCGAAGAGTACCGTTGAAGTAAAGTCTTGTCGGTGTTTCAGTCTGTCGGCGTAGTGTCTGTCGACGTTTAGTCGTACACTCCTCCAGGAGTGCCGACAGAAGTGAATACTTGAACAATTACGTGTTTTTTTTCAATAGTCAGGGAATATTATTTGAATCGTCAGAATAAACAACGTTCAACGTACGTTCAACGTTGTTCGTTCGAACGTTCGTGTTGTCAGTGGTGTCGGTGACAGTGTAGCGAATTCAATTGATTTTTCCGATCTCAAAAAATGCCCAACGCGGCTAAACAAGTTTTCACTTCAAAAATCTGCTGTTCCTTATATTTTGACTGCGTAGGTATTGCTAAGTAGGTTTTGGCTCGTGGCTATGTAACAATACCCGCACCGATCGATCAGGTTAAGCAACGGTTGTCGCGGTCGATCCATGGATGGTTGACCATCTTTACATAACAAGACACCTCCGTGCCTTGGAAAACACGTTAATCGGTCTCAGTTGTCATTCGCAGACCTTTGGTAGTCGTTACGGATCGCCGTCAACTGTCTTATCATGGAGTATCGTGTTACCCAGTAACTGAGTTGCGGAGGTCAGTTAGGCGGTCACTCCATGTAAAATACTGGTATGCTGCATCTGGTCAGACTGGAAGCTGACCCCAACATAGTTGGGAAAAGGCTGCGCAGATGATGACGTAATACATAATAGTGACATAAGTAAGCTTGCCACTTTTCCAGTGTACGAGTAATCTAATAATAGAAAATAAAAAGCCGACGTATTACGAAGAAATCTCATCATTATGACCAGGAAAATAAGACTTCAAATAATAAAATATTCTAGTCTAATTGGAATAATGCTACTTTAAAACGTTAAGGCAGTGTCACATTACAGCGCCAATACATTGTTCATTTTAAGGGGTCCGTAAAAAACGGAACCCTTATAGGATCACTTTATTGTCCATCCGTCCGTCTGTCTGTCTGTCCCTTTATCTCGGGAACAAGTGGAGGTATCGAGTTTAAATTAAAATCATATAAGTACTCAGGTCTACAGTCTCTTGAAGCTGTGAAAAAAAAAAACTTCTAAGTTAATGTAAAAAAGAATGTACGTGTCACCCAATAACTGGGTTGTGGAAGTCAGGTTAGGCAGTCGCTCCATATGAAATACTGGTATTCAGCTGGATACGGTTAGATTGGAAGCCGACCCCAAAAGACTTTAGGGCTTCTGACGACCGTAATGACTGTCAAAGATCCACAAATGACAGCCGGGACCCAACGGCTTAACGTGCTTTCCGAGGCACGGTTTGTCCCATCGACGGACGATCGACGATCGACCCGTGTGGCTGATATCACTTAGCCCTACCTTATAATATCATACCTTAACCTACCCCACCTTTATTCACTCAAGTAAATGATTTGATTTGAAACACAGTGTTTTTATACACACACTACAATGAGTGTAGATACAGCCTAACAATATCTAACAAAGTACGTACAATGAAGCGATGAATTTGCCTTGTCCACCCACAGGACACAAGGATAGGTCGAATGAGTCAGTCATTAAAAAAATCAAGTATTTTCTAGGAACAAGAAATCATTGGAAGAAATGGTTCTTAGGAAGAACTGTCTCCATTGCCACGATTAATTATGTGCATTTTGTATTACGCAACTATACTCCATTTACAATAGCATTAGACAGAAGTTAAAAAAGGTTCTTTTTAATGTACACTTCGTAACAAAATTATATCAAAGGTGTTGCAGTTACGATTTATGGCAAAAAAATTAAAATGTCAATGCTAAAAACCTAAAAGAAGCAGGAGTGAAAAACACCGAGTAACTAAATTAGTTTATGACGACGAAGTTTTACCAAACGTATTGTGGGTCGTAAGTTGTTATTTAAAATAAAGTATTGTAAAAAATATATATTTTATTTTCTTATAACCATAATTAGATTTAAATCATCATGTGATTGTTTGTTTCATTCATTCGTTTTGTTGTAGGTTTGTAATGTGTGATGAAGATGTTATTGTAAATAGAACAATATCTAAAATAAACATTACTTTTACTTCGTTTATCTCAGTATTTAGTACTGTCTTAAATCTACCTGAAAAAGTTAGAACTTAACTTTGAAATAAAATGTTTTGCACTCCTGCTTCTACGAGCCTCTTTTTTCTAAAGCTATAACAAATGGGGTATAGGTACGGTACGAAAAAAAGTATTATTAGTAAAATGATAAACGTTCTTTATGGGAACCTAGTCGCGGGCTCGAACTCACTGGTGGGCCTGGCTAAAAAGCACGCTGTCTCACCAGACTTCGTATCCGACAGAGGTAGTACCCGTGATGAGCAGTTAGATGCTAGTCTACACGCACAACGTTATTGAGTGAGATGCAGGATCATTTATAGTAAAAAAATCGCGATAAAATTAAGAAAAGTCCTTCGGAAGTTCGGGTTTTATGAAAAAACCACTGAATAAATCTATGACCAATAAAGTTTATTGAACTTTTCGATAATTGAACTTTGTCGGTACCGACTTTGTTTGGGATATTTCACACTTCTTTTATTACTTAAACACGCCCAAAGTTAAGTAAAATTAGCAAGAAAAACGAATCTTTGTTAGCTCCTAACTTTTTAATGGGTTTTTATTTTAGTATTCTGTTTCCGTACCGACAATATTAATAATTAGACAAAACTACAACATGTTTAATTTTTGTAGTCGAACAGTGGAGTAATACACTCCCGAAGTTTGTATGGAAAAAATGTCGACAAGATCCACCTTAAGCTCGGACACACTGAGAAAATCCTCTATGACCACGCGAGGACGATTTTTATTTCTCGGTGGTAAGAGCGTTCATCCCACGCGAGCTGGCAACGGCGCATTTATAGCGGTTTTTCGTGATTATTTCATTAAATACAAACAAAGCCATGCACTATATCATTGGTATTTTCAAGTTTGTATGCTATTTTTTACAGTTATTTTGGTATTTACCTACTTATAAAAATCTAAATAAGTACCGTCAATTATTTTCTATTTTCCCTTAGTACGATTAAAAATGTTTCATAAAGAGTAAACGTTAAAAATAATTATAAATACCAAAGAACCAGTGCTTGGCTGAAAAAAAAATAGGTAGTAATTTTATTTGTATTTAAACAAATAATCACGAAAAACTACTATAGATGCGTTGTTGATGAATGCACTAAAATCGAGCATTGAGAACCTAACAGAGTGCGCATCGAAAAAACACACTGTTCGATTTTCAACTCTCAGCGCTGCCGCAGTACGTTGAAGATCCAGTGTGCGCATAATTTCAACTCTCAGCGCTGCCGCAGTACGTTGAAGATCCAGTGTGCGCATAATTTCAACTCTCAGCGCTGCCGCAGTACGTTGAAGATCCAGTGTACGCATAATTTCAACTCTCAGCGCTGCCGCAGTACGTTGAAGATCCAGTGTGCGCATAATTCCCGCCACGATATTATTCCATCCGTGTGAACGAGGACTGACTCATCTATGTTTTTTACATTGATTGTCGCCGAACTGAGATTGCAACTAGTTTTTCAAAGTTTGCAATAACAGCAGGCTTACCACGAGCACCGATTTGTCGACGGAAGAATAGCCATGACTATTAACTAAATGATGTACAATAGGAGAAGATAGCTATGTTCTGCTATTAATTATCACAGTTATGCGTTCTAAACGAATCATGATTTTGTAGATAATCGTATTTACTTTGTGGCCGTCGAGTACAAAGTTTGTTGTCAGTGTGATTTTGACAGTTTGGAAAGAAATATTCTTCTGAAATAGTCGACATATATAGACAAAGATCGTTAGAAACGAAAGACAAAATGACAGATTGTAGAAGGATATCTACGGTGCGATGTCAAAAATGGAGAAACGAAATGTGACTTTGTATTGAAAAAGCACTGTCTATTCTTCATGGAAATAGAACTAGGTACTTAAAGGATTTTCTGCCAACCTACAGTCATTTTGTGTTTCATTGCATTTTTTACTACCTTCTAATCTATTTTCATAAATCTCATGCCGGTATAAAAAGTATCTGAGTAGAGAAAGTTTATTTAAAAAAAAAACGTTTATTTCGTCCGCCAAACGTACATTGCCGTAAAAACAATGGGCACGGTACTACTCATATAAAACTTGCAGACAGTCCGCAATCGGCTCACATTAGCAATCATTATCTACCCTCCAAGCTTTAAGTTTAATATGTAAATTGGTTACCTACCTATTAGCGTTACCTATATATCTAGGACTTGAGTATAAATTCAACCTACCTGGGGGCCGATTCTACTAACAAATTTGTTAAAAAAACGCAATAGAACCGCAACCGAATCACCACTTTTAAGCGTTTTCGCATTCTACTAAACTGAACAACGGTCCAGCTGCGACACAGCTGCGGTTACGTTTTAGTTACGCCAACGATCGATTGAAACAATGTCAAAACCTATTCTACTAACAAAATCGAACATGAGCGTGACGTTTACTATAGGACAAAGTTAATGATAAAATTATGATCATTATGTCTTTTAATTATAGAAAATACTTTTAGTGCCACATATTCGTGTTTAGTAACATTTTTAGATTCAACTTTTTTCTTTTTGGTATTAATAAAACATATTATTTTGGCATGTTGGTAACGCGGGTTACCCGCTGTGTTCCCGCTACAGTTCAGTTGCAATTCGTTTTAAGTTTAGTTTCCATTTTGCTTATAAAATAGTAGAATGACTTTTTATGTAACTATCGAACGGCGATCGAAATCGAACTGTTGTGGAAACACAGTTTAACGTGTAACGTTGCAAATTAGTAGAATCGGCCCCCTGGTCTTAAAACTTTTATTTTCATCAAATAAAAGTAATCTTAATAGTAAATATGTAGGTACAGACGCCAGCACATCAAGCTACTCCAATCTGTCCAATTTATTTGATAGATTTTTATCTTTATTTCATGAACATAAGGTTCATGTTTAATTGGGAATATTTGACAGTTTAGGGTGGCTTGATGTGCTGGCATCTGTACCTATATGTATATAACAAAAACAAAGAAAAGAATCACGGGACATCAAAAAATTCGTCCGCATCGCTGTCAATGGGAAAAGTGCCCTAAAGGCTGGCAGAATTGCCACGTTGTATGGCGATGCAGATTCTTTGGTCAAACCTACCTGGTTAAATTTAAAAACATGCTGCGTGCCGTCTGTTCAAAAAGCTCTTCCAGACATGGCCCTGCATTGTTAGAATCACATAAACTCTTAACAATATGGGTAATGGAGTTTGTTTCGGCATTTCTTCTCAGGGATCTGTCAGCTAGGAAAAGCCGGCGCCATCTTGTTTTAAAATGTTAACCAAAACACCTTTCATTTCATCTCATATAAAAGTTTCAGAGAGTCTATCCACTGGCTCACATTAGCAATCATTGTCTACCCTCCATGGTTTTAAGTAAGTATGTAAATTCGTAAATTGCTTAGTAGCGTTACCTACCTACCTAAACTCGAGTAAAAAAATAGGTAAAGTAGGTTCAAATTAAAAATATAGAAATGATTTAAGCTGTTGAATAATCGTCCCAAAAAAAGAACGGTTCGAAATCTGGCTACTATTTGGGGAAGACAAAAAATTAAGGATCATCATCATGATTCCAGCCGAAAGACGTCCACTGCTGGACATAGGCCTCCCCCAAGTCATTTTTGAGGGGGTTTTGCCATATTCGCCACGCTTGGCAAGCGGGTTGGCGATCGCAGTATGCTGGTAAAATGCACAGAGAACGCTGCTGCCCATTCTCTGGTAAGTCCCTTAGACCCGAGCTCACCAACTACAACATAACCATTGATTACGTAACCGTCCTGTTAGCATTAAACATATGTTTAAACAAACAGCGTTTTTTTCGAGTTCACTATTCAATTCTACCCAACGGTTAAATAACCGAACGTTTTTGAATGAGTGAGTCGAAAATGACCGAATGATCGAATGTTTTAACATTACTTTGTGAGAGACGCCACGACAAATGCCGAAAAAAATGGGGTCGGATGCATCTGGCTGACAAATTTAATGCTTTCGGCAGTCACTGCAAACGTGTTTGGCTATTCAAACTTCTTTTCAATTAAATCAAGTAATTCCAGAGCACTAACTACGTTTGTATGTATGAAATCTTGTACCAAATACTTTCTAGCCATATTCCTCGAAATGATTGTGCCGTGTTTGGATTATACGGGAGTGCGCAAAATTATATATTATCTTCAAAATCATCTAACACATTATCCTCATCAAATAAGAAGTAACTCAAAGCGTCTTGCATTTTTATTTTATGACTAAAAGTGATTCACAATGCAAAACTTCAAACCAGAAAGCATAAACCAACGGTTAAACTGAGTTGGCCACGTCGTTTAAGTTAACCATCCGATTACAGTGCTTAACCAATGGTTAGTGCGTGGTGAACAGCAAAATATTGTTAATCAGCCGGTTATGATTTAACCGGCTGTTTTAAATTTAACCATGTGTTGGTGAACTCGGGTCTTAGTCGCCTTCTACAACACACACGGAAAGAAATAGGATGGTACTTTTTACGTTTGGCACCACACGGAACTTTTACGTCCGGGCCCACACGGAACCTACGAATTGCTTGAAAGCGGGTGAACCTAAGATGCTGATAAATAAGGACTTTCCATCCCACGAAGTAAATTTACTTGTAGGCGAATCGACAACTCCAGAAATACGTACTTTATAAGGATTTATTTTTTGCATGTTTTAAATATAATGAACTTTATTGCAATGACCTTTTTTCGTATTTCTGGATTTGTCGATTCGCCCACAAATAGGTAAGTTAACTTCGTGCGAGTAGCCTAAAGTTTTCTATTTTTAAAAAGTGTCGAATCACCGATTCGAGCGAGTAAATTCATGCGAATTGACTATTACGCCGACTGTTCAAATGAATTGCTTATCAGGTTCTCGTAGCCGGTCATCATTACGATGTTTTCTGATGCGATTCGCCGAATAAGCCGAAAAGTCTACTACACTCATTGTCGAGATGTCGAAGGTTTAGTATTCGTTTTCAAAATCATTTTACGGTTTATATGAATGAAAAAAATATCCCCATTCAGTCCTTTCTTAGCCAAAAATCAATTTTAACATAGGCCGGAACAACCATTCCCTGACCACACAATTAAAGTATTCTAACCAATTCGGATGAGAAAAAAAATGGCGCCGGAATTTTTTGTTGCGCTATCCAAAAATGACACAAAACTCGCCGAAAGGTCGTCGGGACACAAAAATACAGATAAAAAATACTAAAAATTATACATGTCTGTGTATCAAAGTATATAATTTGGCCCTATAATTCGTCGGGACATAGTTTTTTTTTTGTGTGCCGTAATTACGTTTCGGGTCTCTTGTTTGTGAATCTTTCCGGTTTTTTTTACGAGTCACTTTCCGATTTTTTTCTCTTTGTCGGTTTTTGGTGATCATATTTTGGACGGCACGCAACGTGTGGAGTTTGATGACTTCGTCAAGGTGTTGTGGATTTTTATTTTCGATTTTTTTTTCTCGAGTTCTGCGCACTTATCACAACATACATACTTACCTACCTAATTAGGTATTTGTGTTGTGTAGTTTACATAGTGGCAGCACTAGTGTGGCGTAACTAGGGTGGGGCAGGCAGGTCAAGAGCCTTGGGCGCCTATCGCAGGGGCGCGCAAAAAGTCGCCAATTTATAAAAAAAAAAAACATCAATAAACCTTTCCACCGCTATCTTTATCTCAGAAACCTGAAGAGCTACTTGAATATATTAGTAGACTTGTATCAGTACAGGGATGAAAGCGTATTTCCAAATCTGTCTATTTCTATTAAAATTGCAGCATTCGATAGATTTTTTAGCAAGTTGAAATTAATAGTCTCGTTATTGAAGACTATAAATTGGTTAAGAAAGGTTTGCTCAGTATAGACCGGAAAGATAATTTACGAAGGGGCGCAAACGTGCCTAGGCGCCATTTTCTATTTGTATGCCCCTGAGTGGCAGGCATCTTACGACCACCGTTACCTACATGATTGTAGACCCTTGCGTAGAAAATTTTCGTCAGTAAAAAAATAATAGTTTAAATAACTAAAAAACACGCTTTAAAAACCAAACTAAAAAAAGGAGAAAATAAAATTTAATTCAATTAAAAAACGTGGGGTGCTTGACATTAATTGATTATATAAATACCTCAAAAAGCACCCCACGCTTTTTAATTGAATTAAATTATTTTCTCCTTTTTTTAGTTTGGTTTTTAAAGCGTGTTTTTTTAGTTTTTTAAACTATTATTTATTTTCTATTTTTTAGTTCTGCTAACTACAAAAACGTGCTTTTTTCTTTTTTTTCTCATTTTTTTTTTAAATTATTGAATTGTCATCGGTCCTCGACAAGTTTACAAAGTTTCAATGAAATCTGACCGTTTAAAGTGGGTCAAAATCGCGCTTAAAGGAGTCGGTTACATACAATCATACAAACAAACAAACATACAAGTAAAGCGTGTAAAAATGCTCTGATATACATTTTGACCGAGTAGGTATTTCTCTTATCTATGAAATAGCAACTTTTTTTTTGATAACCGACGAAAAATTTGCTAGGGGGTCTATTATCATGTGCTGCATTCATGGTTTCAGTAGGCAAGTTGATGTCTCTGCTACTTTGTACCTTTTGTTTACCCTATCGAAGTTTTCTCTATGAGTTTCGTTTCATACAGACGCTCCCTATATGAACAGTGCGAGCAATGTATGCCTACATAGCTCAAACTGTTTAGTTTTCCGTAGTGTTCTAGATTTAGGTTTACTGGACACAGTTTTTATTTTATTTTCTTATTGTTTCTAATTTTTTCATTAGGTATGTCAATGTCATGCATACCTGTTATTTGCACGGTTACTGAAATACCAATCTTAGATGTAAGTTTTATTTGAAATGTAAGTGACAGTGCTGTTGGTGTGCTTATTATCTATACATATAATAAAATTGTAACAGGCCGATGTCTGTACATTAAAGATATTGAAGAAAAAATAGTATGGGGGGTCTTTATTAGAGCAACAGAAGCCAAAACAACGGTTTTTAGAATTTTTGTCTGTCTGTATGTTTGTTACCGCATCACGCAAAAACCACTGCATGGAATTGAATGCAGTTTTCAATGATGTTTTCCGAGAGGTCTAACTTAAAAAATAGGCTATATATTATCCAAAAAAATTATTATCTACTTGATTCTAAAGTCCACGCGTATGAAGTCGCGGGCAAAAGCTAGTTATAAATAAATAAATTGTTACTTAGATTTTCGTCTGTCGAAAATCCAGCTAGAGTTATTAAAAACAGTTTTAGTTTAGTAAAAACTAGGTTTCCAGACCTTTTATTTAAATATGTGCTCATCATCATTATTATTCCAGCTGGAAGACATCCACTGCTGGACATAGGCCTCCCCCAAGCACTGCCACTTCGATCGGTTCTGTGCTTCTTGTATCCAGCGGATCCGTGCGACCTTCACCAGGTCATCGGTCACTACTGCACAACCTTTCGGCCCCATCAGCCACCTGTTCTTTTCTTGACTAAGTACTGTGCACTGCCCAATATGAACTTTTCTATTGTTACCGTATTTTATAAGCTTGCCTTACGACGAGGCTAGGTAGGTTAGATGAGTTAGTCACCAACTCGACACCAGAGACTGGACACACGTGTGTCCAGCTCGTGAAAATCAAAATTAGTATCACACAGTTGCTTGTCATCGTCAAATTAAAATGCATAAATGTCTTTTTAACAGAGCCTTTTTTAGAGTATAACCAATAATTAATAGAATAACAACAAAAACCTGCTTACCATACATTCCTGGCAATATGAAAACTAGGTACTTAATTTCTTAGCAAAAACCTTTTATTCAGGTCGGTATTTCATAAAACGTAGCATTGTATTGAATAAAAAATATAATAGATACCTTACTGCGGATAGGGCGTTCATTTGACTGTGCTTGATTGTACTCTTGTAAGAAGTGCAACGCGCCTGTCATCGATACGTGAGTACAGTCGCCAACAATGGTGATTGGTGACCGCAAGATATTTGAAGGGCATACTAGTCCTCCAGACCGTATTTCGGCCAAGGCGGCCAATATCAATGAAGACTAGCTTTTGCCAGTGGTTTCGCCTCCTTCCTTATTCCTTGTCTACATTATAAAGGCAACCTCTATGCAAAATTTCAGCTTTCTAGGTCCAAGGGTTTGGGCTGGGCGTTGATGAGTCAGTCAGTCAGGACTTTTCTTTTTATTTATATATACGTAGATTGAACAGCCACAAACTTCGCTAAAGGGAATATTAGGTACCTAAAAATTTTTTGGAGGCAATATTTGTATGTTGGTTGGTATTGTTATAATAATAATAACCTATGGATATAAATTAATGGCGAAATTCTAATTCACAAGAGCGCAGTGTTTCTGCTGAAACAAACAATATTTTCAGTCGCACTTTTATATAAACCGAGACTAGATCATACTATGGAGGTGGTTCGAAGACGTTCATACGTCATGAGAGAGAGTGGGCCAAAATCTACTATGTGGGCCCACTCTCTCTCATAAAGAGGACGCCTGTGTCCCAGCAGTGGGAACATTATAGGCTGATTATGATTATAGAGGCCGTATTAGAAGTTTTATAGGAAAAAAATATAATGCATGATCTCCCTCTAAATCCAAGCAAATAATTCTGAAAAAGTATAATTATGCACAAAATGAAGACATTCAAGACGTGAGAACTTGTAGACTATTATAGATAAATCAATTTGTCTAGTTTTCCGAACTACATATATTATGTTGGGTTACTGGGTAATACGATACCCCTTGGTAAGACTGGTTGTCAGACTTTCGGGCTTCTGACGACCCGTAACGACTGTCAAAGATCTACGATTGACAGCCGAGACCAACTGCCTAACGTGCTTTCCGATGCACAGAGAGACCTCGATCTGATATGAATGGTCATCCATTCACGGACCGACCGCGGCAACCGCTGCTTACCTTGCCGTTTTCTTTGAGAATTTACTAACAAAACATTGTAAAAGATAAAACATTTTTCTCCACGACTGTCTCCAAGATGTCACTGAGCACAAATTGCTACTAGACCACAATATTCAGTGAGCTAGCAACAGATGGACAAAATTATATGCTTTGTTGTTACATAGGGGACCAGACAAGGATAGAACATACTTCTCATATCTTACCCAATAAGAGGAAGAGAGACGAAGAGATAAATAGAAACAAAGTCTGAATTAGGGCGTATATCGTTACGGTCTGTTTCTTTGAGGGTAAGCTGTAGTCCAAGTTGGGAAATATGAAGTATACCGTCACATAGAAATAAATGTTAGGTTGTGCGTAAATATTAGGTTTAGGAACTGTAATTTTCCAGTAAATTTAACTGTAAGTTTCAAACGTATCTCTTCTCTATCTTACATAGTAGCTCAACAAATAAGTAACTTTATAAGACAAATGCGAGCACGGTCTGGACATGTCCACTCGATCTGTGTAATTATTTCTTCAAAATACCATTTTAGACACCAATCTATCTACATGATCTGACCAAGATTATGTCTGAACTTTAAAAGGATAGGTACTAAGTGCCCAATTGTTGTTCTACCACCGTTACTCAATGGTATTCCTCTTAGTCGAGTATACCAATTCAAGTATCTTGGGCATGTGGTTACCGAAAATCTTAGAGATGATGTAGACATGGAGAAAGGGTTTACAATTCTCTGCGCATCCAGTTTAACAATGCCTACAGGGCGCTGTTACGACTGCCGCACTTCTGCAGTGCATCAACAATGGTCGCTGAGTCGCTCACAGATGGCTTTGATGCCACCTGGCGCAAAAAGACAGCCTGAAAGAAATAGGCAATAAGATAGATAGCCCACTGGTGTGGAGCCTCACACAAACGACTAAGTCTCTCTTAGATAATAGGTACTAACATAGTTTTTAAGTTCATACTAACAATATCAATGTAAATCTAAATGTAATGGATCAATGGTTGTCTGAATAAATATATTATAGTTAAAAGAGTCTGAAACCTGATTTTGTTTCGGCCTCTCTTCTCAGAGTAGTCAGATAGGAAACGCCGACCACATCTAGTTTTAAAATATGATTGACGACGCGTAAAAGTGTTTGTACAAACCTACTTACAGAAATAAAATCATTTACTATTTACAAATTGAACAATAATAAGAAAATTTTAATTTCGCGGGCTACATAGGGCGCTTTCCTCTCAGGATTATGAACCAACGAAATATTTATTAATTTAGATTTACAGCTAGCTGTACCTACTTCATCAAAACGGGTAGGCACTCAGAGCCATAGGACTAAGAATTCGTTTAATTTTATTACCAACCTGTTTTAATAGCAGGCATAAAACAAGGTATTAATAATTATTATCCATTTCCTCTGCATTTAGGAATATTGAATATTATATTGCGATAGCTTAGGTGTCTGATTCAGCAGGCTTAGCACGAGCACCGATTTGTCGACAGAAGAACATTTGTAGACATGACTATTAACTAAATGATGTACAATAGCAGAAGATAGCTATGTTTTTCTGTTAATTATTACAGTTATGCGTTCTAAACGAATCATGGTTTTGTAGATAATCGTAAAGACTTTGTGGCCGTCGAGTAGAAAGTTTGTTGTCAGTGCGATTTTGACAGTTTGGGAAGAAATATTCTTCTGAAATAGTCTACATTTATTTATAAGGACCTAGACAAAGATCGTTAGAAACGAAAGACAAAATTACAGATTGTAGAAGGATATCTACGGTGCGATGTCAAAAATGGAGAAACGAAATGTCACTTTGTATTGAAAAAGCACTGTTTATTCTTCGTAGAAATAGAAAACGTCATGTTAAGCCTGCTGTACCTTTTCCATGGCAATAGAGTAATTCACGCTCGCACAGACGTAAAATATCGCGGCGGTATTTTCCCCACACTGGATAATCAACGCTCTGTTTACCGCCGAGAGTTGATTTCTGATTTTTTTTTTGAGTTTTGTCACTGATTGAGCCAAAGAAAAATCAATCTTATTACAGCAGAACTAAGTCTCAATTTTAAATGTAAAAAGTAATGCTTGGGTCCACACGTTTTTCTTAATAATATCAGTTAGCTTTAAAAAAAATAGTTTTGGTCATCGTATTATGCTTTTAACTCAATACTCTAATTGGGGTTTATGAGGTCTTGCCTTAATTATGTTACTCGTTCTATACAGGTTGATTGGAAGATGGGTGCAAAGCTTTAAGGCGAAGATAGTACAGACAATTTAGAACCATTTAAGCCATGGTTGTCTTAGACGAAGTCTTACCAAATATTTTTAACCAAATTTTTAAGTTTTTTTTCGGAAATTCTCAAAATTTAATGTAAACTGCATAATTATGGCCAAATTGAATGATAAATGAATTCATTTTTTATTTATTTAATTAAAGTAATGTGTAAGCAATCAAGCAAAACATGTTTTAGGCTTCTGTGTCATTAGACATTTTTTTTACAGACATTTAAAGCTCAGAAAAAATAAAAAATTTGTACAATACGTCTTTTAAACCTTATTAAAAAAAAAAATTGGTAAGACTTCGTCTAAGACAACCATGGCTTAAATGGTTCTAAATTGTCTATACTATCTTCACCTTAAAGCTTTGCACCCATCTTCCAATCACCCTGTATATGTATATTTTTTAAATCAAACGTGCAATTGGCAACATCGATCCACCGCATAGCCTTCACCCGCGAACCAACCTGTCTTCCCTTGAACTCCAACAGACTGCGATCAGTTGAAAAACGTATTCATTAACACTATGTGGCTGAAATAATTGAGTATCGCGACAGTTGGTGTAATTAACTGTTAAGGCACCACACAATGTCGTGGGGTGTGGTCGCAGTGTTGGCGAGAGCGGGTTACTAAGTTTTTTTTTTTTTTTTTTTTTTTTTTTTTTTTTTTTTTTTTTTTTTTTTTAGTTACTTTGGGTTTTATTTTGCCAGGAACATTTCTGTCGGTGCACCACATACCTATGCGTGTGATCGACGGCGGAAAGGCACGGGGTGTCGGGGTACCAAACCCGGACGCGACAGCCGCTGCGCGCGCTCCATATCACTCAGCTCACAGACGCGCTCCACTACGGGCATTCCCTTGTTCCATCTGTCTAAATGTTACACATGTTATTTATGGTATTACACCTATTTTAATACAGTCCACTTCTTCTTTTATTACCAAGCATAGTTGAGCGCATTCAATGATCCAGCTCGAAGGACCATTGAATGGGCTCAACTAGCCTCGGTAATAAAAGAAGAAGTGGACTGTATTAAAATAGGTTAACTTGGCCAATATTATGTAGTGTACGGCTGGAGTAGTGGCTTATGAGTTGTATGTCGCAGGTTTGAACCCAGAAAGGTGCTTTATTATTATTATTAAAAGCCTGTGATGTCTCACTGCAGGGCAAAGGCCTCTCACCCTCCTTCCAATTCACTCTGTTTGAAGCTGCTAAGGCCCAGGAGGCGCTTTACTTTATGTAGGTAAATTATTTATCACCACTGCTCTCAAAACGGTGAAAGAAAACATCGTGAGGAAACCGGGCATGTTCTACATCCAAAAATTCGAAGGCATGTGACATTGATCGACCCGCACTGGGCCCGCGTTGTCGATTATGGGACATTCCTTCTTACTGAGAGGAGGCCCTGTGTCCCAGCAGTGGGAACACGGTGGAGTGAGCCGTAATCTACCACATGGGTCCAGTGCTGGTTGGTAGATGTCACATCACACATGTGTTCGAATTTTTGGTTCTAGGACATGGCGGTTTCCTTACGATGTTTTCCTTCACCGTTTTGAGAGCAGTGGTGATTAAATAATCTACACAAAGTAAAGTCCTTGTCAGGGGTCGAACCCCTGACCTCACGGCCGAATCCACTGTGCAACCGCTCCTCTCAGTAATGCTGCAATACTGGAGACTATTACTGATATACCTACTGTGCTAAAGTTATAACTGTCAATATCATAAATATATGCAAACGTGTATATCATCCGCTCTCAACAAATCGCCCCGCTCCCCGCTCCCACTACACCCACATCCCCCAACAAAACAGTAAAATAAAAGAATATTAAAAACAATGCACGAGTAACGAAGCCGAGACAATGGCAACATAATAGCTCCGTCACAATAGGGCTGCGCCACAATAGGGTTGCGCCGAGTGCATTCGAGTGCAGTCGAGTCGAGTACACTAGCGCAATTTGTTGCAACTCCCGAGTCGATCGAGTTGACAAGTGTGCTTGTATCGGGAATTGTAGCATCGTTCATTTTACGGGGAGGTTCAAAATAATATATCTTCTAATGAGAATGATGTCGAAAAAACATGTTGCGGAGATCCCAAATATCACTTCAGGATCACTGCAGGAGAATGATGGGGAAGAAGGTGATGTTGAAAAGACACTGATGCACTATGCTGATTAATTCAAATATTCGTATGCCGTTTTTAGCGGCGGATGTGTCCTGAACATAATTATACGTATCCAACTTGTATTCTACCTACCTACCATATCCGACGAATACATAGGTATCTTTGTCTTTGTCTAATAAACGATCGAATTTATAAAAAAAGATTTGAGATATGTACCTATTAAAAAAAAAACATCCACCTTCTGCAAAACACTACAAAGTGAAAAATAACTTTAATTTCGGAAGGCGGTGACAAAAAATTAAATGAATACATATATCCAAAGTCACCGACTTACGAAAATAAAATTATTTTTCAGTTTTTAGGTACCTACCAATTCGAAATTTAATCATCCTTGGAGTCAAAACATTAATAACATTATTTAACAATATTTATGCGATAGCAGCAATCGCGGCTGATTTGCTGTCATTTTTTGAAGAGTTCCGTTATCTTATCTGTGTCCGAAACTCATCATGAGCTCTATATGAAATTTAAATAGGACCATTTCGAAATAAACCCCTTTCGAACAAAAAAAGAATTTTGCAAATCCGTCTCGAGTTATGCCCAAACATACATAAAAAAAAATAGATATAGACATGTCGAATTGATAAACGCCTTCTTTTTGAAGTCTCTAAAAAAATAGGAAACTGAAAAATCGAGGGTTCTTCACGAGGATTTTATTTATTGTAAGTAGGTAGGTAAGATGTCAAATATTTTAATTTTCAGTCATTGTTTTCCGATAATAAAAGGTTGAAACCAGTTAATGAGTGGTCAAACTCGAGACTAGCGGAGAAATTGTTGGTCAGTTATCAACATAAAAGCAGCATCGTTATCTGTCTAGTCATTTCCCAAATATGTTGGGTTCGGCTTCCAGTCTAACCAGATGCAGCTGAATACCATTATTTTATATAGACTGACTGCCTATCTGACCTTCATAACCCAGTTACTTGGTAATACGATACTCCTTGGTTGTCTGACTCTCGGGTTTTTGACGACCCGTAACGACTGTTAAAGATCCACAAACGACAGCTGGGACCAACGGCTTAACGTGCTTTCCGAGGCACGGAGGGTCTTGGTATGTAAAGATGGTCACCCATCCACCAATCAACCTCGGCAAGCGCAGCTTAACCTAATCGATCGACCTGTGTGGCTGTTATTATTTAGCCACAAGCCCCACTAAAAACAGCATAACCTTCGAATTGCGACGTGGGGTTCACAAACATGTAGGTACTTAATCCATGATTACAGGTTACGCATATATTTCTCAGACAACCTGTATTTTTTATAGGTAGCTGTTTTATAGTTCTATTTCTTAGTACCTAAGTCACATTCCATAGACATGTGATTGCTTTATAAGTGAAAAAACTATAAATGTAATCGTACAAACCTGTGCTATAAAAAACTTTTTCCAAAAAAAAAACAACCGACTTCCAAAAAAAACACTACAAAGTGAAAAATAACTTTAATTTCGGAAGTCGGTGTCTTTGGAGCTGTATTTGAATTTTTTGACACCGCCTTCCGAAATTAAAGTTATTTTTCACTTTGTAGTGTTTTTTTGGAAGTCGGTTGTTTTTTTTTTGGAAAAAGTTTTTATTTTTCACTTTTTAGTGGTTCACATGTGCTTACCCCTTCACAGCATACCGGCGTGATGTTATGTTATGAACTGGTGTAAGCAATAGACAGAGATGAGATTTCAGCAATCCCAGTCCATTTGCTATCATTTATTGAGGAGTTCCGTTGCCTATCTCCAAAGTTCTTCATCAAATCTTCACCAAATTGAAATGAAATCACTACGAGAAAGTACTCTTCCAAAAAATACCTAAATCGTTTTGTGTGCCTATAAAATTTGAAGAGTTCTCTCTATTTCTCCAGGATCCCATCATCAGATCCTGACTTGATGATCATGGGACCACCTGGGAAGTATACCCTTTCAAACAAAAAAAACAAAATCCAAATCGGTCCAGCCATCTTCGAGTAATCGGGGAACATACATGAAAAAAAAAAAAAAGGGTCCGAGGAATTGATAACCTCCTCCTTTTTGAAGTCGGTCAAAAATAAACCACTCCTGCATAGATATTTAAACCTAATTCACGCGTTTTATGCACATAATTTGTTGTGATAATAATATAATAAATTACCTAGTTCTAAACTCAGATAATAAATAACAACATAGCATAAGTTACAATCAGTAATTATTATGTTATTGTTGGCGCCAGTGGGTTACAGTCTGTCATTTTGTATTTTCCCATAAAACATATACATACATAACTGCATATATTAAGAAAGCTGCGTATACATATAGGAATATTTCCTTCTATTCATTTCAGCCGGAAGACGTCCACTGCTGGACATAAGCCTCCCCCGATTAGGGGGGGCGTGCCATAATCGCCACGCTTGGCAGGCGGGTTGGCGATCGCAGTATGGTGGTAAAATGCATAGAGAACGCTGCTGCCCATTCTCTAGTAAGTCCCTTAGTCTCCTTCTACGACACCCACGGGAAGAGATGGGACGGTGGGCCCATACAAAGTGATATTTTATCATGAAATTGTCAAAAATTTATAGTATTGATGAAAAGCTTATATGTCAGTCCTGTTGAAAGTCGTTGTAGAAATATGAAACGTTTTGGAAGCCACATGCCACTTGGCCCTTGGATATATTCAATCGAAGAAATTCAACTATATTGAACATAGACTTAGTTATTTTCCTGCAGGCTTAGCATGACGCTTTATATTTCTACGAAGAATTGATAGTGCTTTTTCAATACAAAGTGAAATTTCGTTTCTCCATTTTTGACATCGCACCGTAGATATCCTTCTACACTCTGTCATTTTGTCTTTCGTTTCTAACGATCTTTGTCTAGGTCCTTATAAACGTAGACTACTTCAGAAGAATATTTCTTCCCAAACTGTCAAAATCACACTGACAACAAACTTTGTACTCGACGGCCACAAAGTATATACGATTCTACAAAATCATGATTCGTTTAGAACGCATAACTGTGATAATTAATAGAAAAACATGGCTATCTTCTCCTATTGTACATCATTTAGTTAATAGTCATGTCTATTCTTCCGTGCTTGCTAAGCTTGTGCTAAGCCTGCTGGAAGAAGAAGCCATTGTGAGTGTAAAGGTCAGTAAAAGTTCCTGTTCGTGTACTCAGCTGGATTCGGTTAGACTGGAAGCTGACACCAACATATTTGGCCAAAGGGTAGACAGGCAGAGAGAGGTATAGAGAGCGGTAGTGGAAAAAATTCAGATTCTCCGTCGAGTCCATGTTGGAGTTTATTAGAACTGTCCTAAGCCTTTGAGGCCTTAGTCGGCCTTAGTCGCCGCAGGTAGGCCCTGGGCGTCGGGAATCCCAAGCTGATTCCCGGCCACCGTAGGCGCGGGCTTGCGGACGTCGAGTAATGGGTAGCTCGCTGTCCGGTAAGGACCAAGCCCGGGTCGATTGCGCGTTGAGTTCCACGCGCGCCTCAAAGAGATGTCAGCATCAACTGGTGGGGTTCGCAAGGTCCGATGCCTGCCAGGGGTGCAGCTTGTTCGAAAGAGATACCGCGGCCTCTGGCACACAGGCAACTGAAAACGGGTGGGTTTTAGTCAGTAAAAGTCCACCCAGAGCGGCAGAAGTTATTTGATGATTTCCCACTCAAAAATAAAAATAAAGTCTTTGAGGATCTATTGTTTTGAGACATACAGGTGTGATGTAATGATGGAAGTATTTACGTTTTCTTACAGGCGTGAAGCCATGTTGTCATTTTATATTTCCTATTTATTTATAACCGTTAGAAAGGGTACAAGTGTAAATATTGAGACGCCATCACTCCATTTGAGTTACAATAACGGTATGCTCAGTGCTCCACATTTTAAAAAGCACTCTCACCACTTTTTAGATGGTGAGCTTCTTTCAAAGTGACATTTTACTGGCACGACTGTCTATGGTCACGACCCGACTTCGGGACGATCGAAAGAATGTGATAGGTGGGTACAATACAAGTTGGATACGTATAATTATGTTCAGGACACATCCGCTGCTAAAACGGCGGCATACGAGTATATTTACAATTACACATGGGTTTAAAACCTAACTTATAGATCACTGATGTTCTAAAACACAATACAAAACACTTATACCTACTATAGAAATAAAGACACATTCATACAATATAAAATAAAAATGAAATAAAACATAACCTTTGTATTAAAAAAAAAAAACTATCTTTTATCCTTAGGTACCTATATTCAAAGAATTCTTTTATTGTGTAAAAATTATTTTGGAGATGCCAAGTTTGCCTTGTGTTTTCGTAACTATGTCCGGTTAGACTCGAAGGCGACCCGGACATCACATCTGTGTGTGTGTGTGTGATTACTGGCTTGAAAGACGAAACCTCTTTCGTCAAATGACTTCAAATGAGGTCGCATCGGATTACGAAAATTCTATGCGTCAAACATTAACAGAGTTTTCTTCCACGTTTTTCGTGAAATCTGTGGTCTCAATCGAAATTTTTAGATTACTAATTCCCGCCTAACTAAAGCTGTGATCACACGAGTTTTACTATGATATCACGTGACGACTACGTCACGACAAAACGACACCACCAAAAAGTCGTGTGATCTAAATAATCCAATTGATTTTCCGGCGCGCACTCTGTAAAACGAATGCTTTTAAAGATACATTAACGGGATTGGAAAAACTGTGGTTTTAGTGAAGTTAGATATTTATTATATTTGTGTAGGAGTCTACTAGAAATTATGGGGTTGGAATCATTAAATATTTAGGTGTTTGAAGTGAAGCAATGTATCTTTCCATAACCTTTTATATTACATATTGGTATTTTTCTATGTTCCTATATTTACTACAGCCTTACAGGGTAGGTAGATATTAAAATTCTAACCTAGGTTCTATTCTATTTTTTATATGGCAAGCAAAGCCGATGTCGACTATTCTGCCAATGTCTAAAGTGAATTGGAAAAACGTGTGCATTATCAAAAAAAAAAAAACAAAAAAACGATAATAATCTTCGATGATACAGTTGGGCATAACTGTTGATCTTGTGGGGTTGGTACTGGACTGACAAACAAAGAATAAATAAATAACTATATACATATACATACTTATAATAAAATTGTTAGAACATTAAAGATACATTATATACAACATAAACACAGATTGGGGGAATAAATCATAATTTTATATTATTGTGACGGATGAACTAATCTAGGTTGTATTTTACCTCAGAACTCCGTCATTTATAGACCGAATTTGTGTGGGGTAGGTACCTACCACAACTAAAAAGTGAAAATAAAAAGTTAAGAAAAAAAAACTACCTCCTTCAAAAAAAAAAGTGAAAAATTACTAACTTTAATTTCGGAAGACGGTGTGTTTGTTTTTGTTTTTTCGTTTTTTTTGTAACCGACCTCCACTTCCACAATGTAGTGTTTTTTTGGAAGTAAGTTGATTTTTTTAAATAAACTTTTTTTATTTTAAATAAATTTTGATAATGCCTTTATCAGATAAGTACTCAGTAATCGGTTAAAAACAGACACCTGTGCTGTTTGGGAGTTTGTTACGCCACTTCTTCCTAGCTAAAGCCCTAGAAAGTACGAAGTAGTTAAGGGCGGGCGTTTTGGGGGACTGACTTATGTAGGTAGGTACCTACTTAATTTATTTTGGCGTTCAAAAACTGCTAATTCTCAGCCTAATTTGAGTAAATGATTTTTGATTTTTAGTATGTATCCATAATAATATCGTTGTTAACTATTTAAATATTTAGAAAGAGACATTTATTTTAAAAAAAAATGGGTTCTTTTACGGCAATTCATATATTTTAGATAACACAACCGCTTTTGCTGTGAGAAATCTCATCACACACCTGATACAATTTAAAACTTTACTCCCAAGAAGACGCTTTAAAAATCTTCTTTTTACCAAATAGATGACAACAATTTGTATCTATATCCCTACAGAAGGTAAAAAATAAAAGTCATTATAATCTACCCTAATACCGGTGTATAGGAGGGGGTGCGTTGCCATGGCAACCGACGGGGGCGGCGCTATGTAGTAGGTAAATGAACACGCAGAGAGGCGTACGTGAAATATTTTGAGAGTAGGTAGTTTTTGTTTGGTTTGCGTAGGAAACATTTAATGTTGTGTAAATTGTAAAGCAGTGTTTTTTTATTACATGCTTATTTCTACAGAAATCTCTTCCAGCACACTTGCGATAGGAGAGAAGATAAAAAGAGCTGTAGACAACGTGTTTAAAAGTAGAATAATTTTTATTAAGTTTACAACTCAAACCGAGGTAGATTTTATTGTTATCTTATATCGGGTTTAACTTTACGTTGGTAGATAAGATTATAATCTACATATATCTACCCTATTCCTTCTTTATCTTGTAAATTGATTTACTTGCCTAACTTTTACCTAAAATATTTAACAAAACTGATTATTTACAATAGGTAGGCACTAAATTAAATGAAAATTTAGTAAGTTAAGTGACAGGCACAATTTTAACACTAGAAATTAGATCAACCACGTTTCAGATTGTCTAAAGTACACACTTCTTTTGTGGAGTACTGTGTAAACTGTTATAAGTAATAAAATACCACTCGATATTCTTAAATTAAATAAGCAGAAATTTAAACCATGCATTAAATGCACAATATGTAGACAAGCATATTATAAGTTAGATGATTATATAGTAGATAAAAATGCTTAGCTTAATGCTGGTCCGGCTCCACAGCCACTTAGGCTTACTAGTTAAGCTTATAATATTAAAAGAGATGATTCCAATTTTTAGATAAGGCGGTGATTTTTTGAAAGCCCTCAAAAAGGTGGTTTTTTTAAACCAGTGTATCTCTTTAACTGTAAATAATAATTGAAAGCAAAAAAAAATATGATATATTCAAAAAATTTTTGCATACAGTGATGGAACTCAAAACATGATTAAACATACTTCAATGCATCAAAAAACATCAAAGTCACCTCTTAATTATCTTTAAAGCCAGTTTATCCCTTCAATAACAATTATAATTATAATTAAAAATATACCATAAAATTTCAAATGCCAAACTGCATCCAGTGATATATTATTTATTAATAAATAGTTAATATCTAATTTTATACGAAAAAATGCAAATAATGCATTTTTTCGACAGTGCTTGCTCATTTATTATTCGAATTTATTTCAACAAATTTTAACCCATATCGGATTGCAATAAGAACTATTATTGCTCATAACGACAATACTTAAAGTTACCAGGGTCTTAAGTGATAATAATTTCTTATCCACTAAAATATTGTTCTACTTCACAATTGACCATGATGTCCTTGCCAACATTTGGTCAGAAGGACTCGCAAAGTGCCGCGGGCGCATCAATAGAAAGTAAAAACTTATGAAAGCCGCAAAAATACTGTAAAATTACTGTCATTACAACCAATGATTGCCTTGTGTCATGGTATGAGGCATACAAAGTAGGTTACTGTTATAAATGCATAATACTGTATAATATTAGGCAAATAATAATAACATTGTGCGGAAATAAAACACAACTTGAATTTTCACGGTCTTATTCATAAAAAGTTATCGAACATCTAAACAGTTGCTAAAGTCTGGTTTCTCTTTGAAAACCAGACTTTAGCAAATGTTTAGATGTTCGATAACTTTTTATGAATAAGACCGTAGGTCTTTTAAACTTTACCAGAAGTGTTGAATGAAAACTTAATCCTACTAATATTATAACTGTGAAAAATTGTATGTTGTATGTTTAGATGTTTGGTATAAAAAGTATCCTATATATTAATCCAGGTTATAAACTATCTGTGTGCTAAATTTCATCTAAATCCGTTCAGCCGTTTTTGCGTGATCCAGTAACAAACATTCAAATATCTAAACACAAACTTTTGACATTTTTAGATTACATCGTTGCGAAGCAGGTGGATAGCTAGTCTATAAAAAGAATACCTATTCGTAATATAAAGAGCTAAATACTTGACTAAAATCTTCAATAGTTTTAATTTTTAATTTCAGCTCGTGCTTTTATTAAAATTAAAAGTTCGTGTGTGGTCTTTATATTACCTAAACTCTGTGCTATGTAAAAAGTAGCAAGTATATATGCACAATTATCAAAGTATACCTTTTCGAAATACGTCATGTTATAATTCTTGACTGAAATATGAAATGGCAATTAGCATACCTACACATTTTCACAGCATGTACTTTACGTCTTAGGTAGGTCTATGTGGGTTAATATTTAATTGAATCTTAATGAAATTAGGAATGTAAGAGAAGGATTATAATATAATAATAATAAAATCGTTTATTTATAAAAAGGGGCACGTTTACAATAAATACGTAAACAAATAAAATAAAGCACAGTTGCTAATTGGCCTGAACTAAGTTGAAACTGTGCTTCAGGCTACATAAATGCACAAATGCAATTAACAATGTGTATAAAATAGTAACTAAAATAGAACTTAAGTCAACAAAAGTAAAAATGCATGTTAGCGGTTTCGTTTGTAGACAACAAGTAGATTTTCTGCCTGTGCATAATCAATGGATAGTAAATGTTTTAAGTACAATTTTTTTACAGCTATAATAATTTCATTTATAGATTTCGTTTCCTATTTAATCTATTGTACAGAAATAGGCCTAAGAATGTATTTCTTTACATTCTACAAATACATGTTTTGAGGTGTTTTGACGTTGCATTAGTTATGTCATTGTGTTATATAATTCCGTCTCTTGTTAGTATTGTCAGCATTGTAGATAAGCATGGTGTGCTGTTTTAATACTAAGTGCCGAATGAAAGTTGGCGAACAATGAGTACGTTGCAGGATTTATAAAGCAGATCTGTAGGAAAGAAGAAAGGATGGAAGTTTGCTACCTTTAAAATTAATTAATTAGATTTATATTAACGGGAATGTTTTCTTTGTATTCTTGACAGTTTGCAAGTTATAGGTGTTATGCTACACTTGCTGTTTAGCTTAAGGCCCATAGTATCCTCATCTCCCGTTTGTATGCTAAAGTACGACTGCCGCCCGCGCCCGCGCAGGGCACCTCTGAGCCTTTATCTCAAAATGGGGATATTCCTTTGATTAATTTACAATTGTGCTTCGGCGATTCTGTGGTACCTCTAACTATCTATTTTTCAGTGTATTTTTTTTTCCAAATAACGAAGCCGTTTAATAGGAGTATGGAATATAAGCCAAAATATTGCGTGTTGGAAAATATTTTTTACAGCAAAAGTATTAACCATACAAAAAAGTACTTCGGGCAAAATGATCTATATGAATCTATAGCAAAATGATTTATTTTTTAAATCTTCAAGACAAGCCGATAATGAGCAGTACGGTTCATAACGTGACCGTGTTACGCTACCAAACGGGACGTAGGCCCTTAAGGAGGAAAAAGTCCTGTAGGGTTTTAGTTCATGGGACGCTGAATAAACCATCTCTGGGCAGAGAGAATATTTGAGTATTTTATCTTACATCCATCTATATAAAATTTCCTCTTTAATTAGGTGTAGTTTATTATATTGTAGTTTAAAGAAAAAAGGAACCCTTTAATGCCACTTCAAACGTAGATATAATTAAGTAAAATATTAAAAAAAAAACATCAACGATATAAAAAAATAAAAAGGGGTGATTAGCAATTAAAAAGATCTGAAAAATTAGATTTTATTTAGTTTGAATATTAGTTATCTACTGAATCGCGAATAACCAGCTAAGCTAGAGTATATTAAAAAAAATAATAGTTTAAAAAACTAAAAACACGCTTTAAAAACCAAACTAAAAAAGGAGAAAATAATTTAATTCAATTAAAAAGCGTGGGGTGCTCTTTGAGGTATTTTTATAATCAATTAATGTCAAGCACCCCACGCTTTTTAATTGAATTAAATTATTTTCTCCTTTTTTAGTTGTGTTTTTAAAGCGTGTGTTTTAGTTTTTTAAACTATTATTTATTTTCTATTTTTTAGTTCTGCTAACTACAAAATAGTGTTTTTTTTTTCTCATTTTTTTTTTAATTATTGAATTGTCATCGGTCCTCGACAAGTTTACAAAGTTTCAATGAAATCTGACCGTTTAAAGTGGGTCAAAATCGCGCTCAAAGGAGTCGGTTACATACAAACAAACAAACAAACCAACAAACAAACAAACCAACAAACAAACATACAAGTGAAGCTAATATAAAGCGTGTAAAAATAAAAAGGGGTGATTAGCAATTAAAAAGATCTGAAAAATTAGATTTTATTTAGTTTGAATATTAGTTATCTACAGAATCGCGAATAACCAGCTGAGCTAGAGTATATTTTGAAAAAGAGAAAAACGTGTGGTTATTTAAAAATAGGTACCTACCCAGTCCTATTATTGAATGTGTTGTGTAAAATGTGTTTGGTCCAAAGCAAAAATACATTTTTTTTATTATTTATAAACTAAACAAGAAAATGATTTTCCATTTTCATTTCCCCCATTTCCCGCTTCCGCCGTACTTTCAGAGTTGTGTTACAGTGAAATTATGAGCGGTTGTGTTGCCAAGTAAAATAAAACTTTACTCGTTTTACAGCTTTTTACTACCATTTATGAAGTTACAGTTTTCAAAACTGTTGTGAATAATGGTCTATGTAGGAAATACTTTCGTTATTCTTGCCTGTAAAACTATCGAATATACAGGAAAAGTTTTTATTCAGTACGCAAACTGTAACCATGAATTCAGCATAGTTATACAAAAAAAAAACAGCTGTTCCATACATTTTGATCGCATAGGTATTGCAGTTTTCTATGAGACAGCTGATTTTTTTTGTAAAACCGACGAACAATTTCTTTGGTGGGGGGTCTAGAATGGTATGCTGAATTCATGGTTAAAGTTTGCGTACTGGATAAAAACTTTTCCTGTAACAGTATGTTAGGTTAAACGAGGGACATACTTAAAGGGGGTGTGGTGTGGTACTCATGAAAATATAGGTACAATTTTTAATATGGAGAAGACACCAAAATATAAAGAAAAACTCAGGTGTTCCCTACATTTTGTCCAGTGATGCGTACATAAATATATTGAGCGTCTGATTTTATTTTCACGATTTCAGTGTTGGTCCCTTAGTAAAAGATTTTCATTTTCATGAGTACTTACTACAGTCCCGTAAAGTACGTCCCTTGTTTGAAATAACACACTGTTTAAACGGTATAAAATTTTAAACAGTGCGAAAACTGTAACCTTGAATTTAGCATAATATCATTCTAGACCCCTTAGCGTAGAAAATTTTCGTTAGTTATACAAAAGAAACAGCTGTTTCTTAAGCGCAATACCTACGCGCTTCCGTGTCAATCCAAAAGACTGTTACTCAAATTTTAGTGTTGTAGTTTAACTACGCCTAATCAGTTTCTTTAAGTCTGTTTAGTACCCCTGAGCAACAATTTTTTTTCATTCAATGTATATTGTGCAAGATATGGCAAGCTAAAAAACACTGTTTTACGTTCAAATTAAGGTTTAAACTTGCTCAAAAACTGTAACAAAACTTACAGTATCTCACATGTGGTTTTCAAAACTTACAGTGTATTGGATTGACAGGGCAGCGCGGTCAAAATGTATGGAACCGCAGAGAATTTTTTTGATAACCTATTATACTCGTACATTCGTCTATACTATGGGTTCTAAAATCCTAAGTTGTATTCATGTTTACAATTTGCGCAGTGGTTAAAATTTTATCCTGTACATACGGAATGGTAAAGAGGTTATTAATCAAATTGTAACGATACTTATGCAATATGCATTTAACATAACATCACGCCTTGTTTCCCCGACAGGTTTGGCAGAGGTGTGCATACCTATAGTAGAACACCCGCATTCCGTCAGTTATGTGTCACCACCATCCCATATAATAATAGAGGGTGGGTACATTAAATACAAAAAAAAAATATTTATTTCAGGCAACACCCATATTACAAATAAAATAAAATTTCACAATGCAGCCACAGAGAAGAATAAATTATCAGCTTTAAAAAAAAATGTCACAAAATTGGAAATTCATTAAAATGTAAAATTTAACGGACACAGAAAAAAAATGTCACAGAATTGGAATTTCATTAAAATGTCAAATTTAACGGACACAGAATTAAAATTAAATTAACATAACACATAGAAACAAAACAATACAAAGAAGTTATTAACAATATTAGGTCAGTATCATTATATGGTGTCATAAAATGAAAGGCTACACAATATTATCTAAATTGCCATCAACCAGGCTTTAATCCAGACTCCGCGCTGCTGCTGAGAAATTCTAGATTATAACCCAATAATACTTTGCCTGACCCGGGAGTCGAACCGAGGACCCCATGCTCAGCAGTAGCGATTTTGACCACAAAACCAAGAAGATAGCCAACCAAGGATGCAATTAACTTGTGAGGTTAAACCACGCTTGCTACGGATTTGACTAGGATAGGTGGCGCTTTACGCATTTGGATCCTATGCGTTTCTAGACTCCCGATCGAGTAATCCTATCCGACTATACAGGGTGTAACAGAAACCCTATTGCTATCCTTAAGCACTAAAGCTAAGCTGGTATAGAATCACGATACAAAGTTTCAGCTCAAAACAAAATACTCTAAGAATAATAAATACCAAATTTTCGGTTTCATACATTTCTTAAATTCAAATCATAACAAACATTTCACGTGCGGGTTGTTTGAAAGAGATACCGTCGCCCCTGGCACACAGGCAACTGAGGGAACACGGGTGGGTTTTAGTCAGTAAAAGTCTGACACGCCCTCCTGCTCCACCCAGAGCGGGAGAAGTTATTTGATAATTTCCCATCCTCAAAAAAAAAAAAAAAACAAACATTTCACCGCACTACGTAGGTCAATAACTGTCCACGTTACTGGCCAATATCACGATAAATCTCTTCTGAGTGATGTGTTTATTTCAATTTGATGATTTGGTTTCTGGTATCAATGTATTAAAAATTCTCATAACTTCCGAACATGTAGAGACAGGATTAAAAAACCCTTCCAATATCGTTTGATATCATCCAAAGAAGCCGTGCCCTTGGTGTATATACCCTTTCCATTACAAGTTGTATAATATTATATAGGTAAGGTTTGTGAAGATGTTTGGATTTTTGTTTCTCAATCATGCAAAAACGGCTGAACGGATAGATTAACCCGCCATCGCCGTCTGTGCCTACCGCGATGTCATTTACCACTAAACCGGAACTCAGAGTCGTAAGTTTGACCCATTGGCCGTCTCTGACATAGGTACGGCAGATGTGTTCATCCAAATTCCATTGAAGCGTGGTAGTGACATCAGTATGTTAGTGATGGAAGAGATTGTTGTATTCGTAACCCGGTCCAAAAATTTTATATTTTATTCTTCCGGCTTCCAAAAAAACACTACAAAGTGAAAAATAACTTTAATTTCGGAAGTCGGTGACTCTGGCTATGCATTTTAATTTTTTGTCACCGCCTTCTGAAATTGAAAAATTAAAACGACTGGACCAAACTATGTTAAATTTGTATGGGATCAAATAGCAACTATTCCGCATCAAACTAGAGAAGAATCACGTAAATCGGTTCATAAATCTCAGCGTAATCGCGGTGTACATACATAAAAAGAAAATACCAATCGAATTGAGAACCTCCTCCCTTTTGAAGTCGTTTAAAAATCTTAAGTTTCTTTTTGATTTGCTTATTTAATTAAGCTTCCATTCTTCCAGTTTTCAATAAGCTTAATCAGGCTGGGCCAATTATTTCGTGGGGCATTTCATATGCACTGTGACCCTTATATTTTGTGGTGTAACTCGAGGCTTGTAAGGTCAACGAGAGGGAGAGAGTGTGAGGTCACAGTGTCAAGTGTTATGTCGATTTGTGGTACCATGTTTTATGAATGAAAATGAACAGAAAAATTATATAATGTTCATTTTAACAATGAAATATCGAAATGAACAGATAGGTCAGCTAGGCAGTCCAGCTCCATGTAAATTACTGGTAAGTATTTTACATGGAGCGACTGCCTATCTGACCCTACAACCCAGTAACTGGGTAATACGATACCAATTGGTAAGACTGATTGTCAGACTTTCGGTCTCCTGCCGACCCATAACGACTGTCAAAGATCTAAAAATGAAAACTGGGACCAACGGCTTAACGTGCTTTCCGAAGCAAGGAGGGGTCTTGATATGTAAAGATGGTCACCCATCCACGGACCAACCGCGACAAGCGTAGCTTAACCTAATCGATCGACCCCCTGTAGCCATTTACTGTAAAATAAGGAGAAGAGGTGGATGCCTACGATGTACTTAGATACCACAGAAATATTATTTATTTACTTTATGGTATCTTCACAGCTGACAAAAAGTATAACATTATTAATTATTTTAAACATTACGCCAATTACGAAGTACAAAGAAAATAAGAAAGAAACAGACAGTGACATAACTAATAATATTTAAAGTGTGTGTGTGTGTAAACACATGTGTATTATGAAACAGCGACTATTTTTTTTGAAATGTCATGTCACAGGTCAACTTAAGAGGCTGTCGGCTGCTTAACCGGACTTGACTGTAGTAATCTTAATAAATTAAGGCCTCCAGCCAGGGCTTGAGAACTAAAGCGACTGCTCGCTAAGGGCATCCCCTGTGGAGTACGGACCTCGACTTAGGGCATCACTGGTAGGGGGCACCAAGGGACAGGCTGGATCGGACTGACTGAAACAGCGGCGCAATAAGATCTCAATAAAAACGATGCAATTTACTTACGAGTATTTCGAAGGTCGGGTTCCGTGTGATGCCGGACGTAAAAGAATAGCACCATCCCATTTTTTCGCGTGGGTATCGTAGAAGGCGACTAAGGGACTTACTAGAGAATGAGCAGCAGCGTTCTCTATGCATTTTACCACCATACTGCGATCGCCAACCCGCCTGCCAAGCGTGGCGATTATGGCAAAACCCCCCTTTTGGGGGAGGTTTATGTCCAGCAGTGGACGTCTTTCGGCTGAAATGATGAAGATGATTTCGAATGATTTAGATAAGTATAACCTACTAGTTTTTGCTCGCAGCTCCGCCCGCGTGGATGTCTATTATCGCTTAAAAAGTAGTCTATATCCTTGTCCATATTCCAAGCTATATCTGTACCAAATTTCATGACGTTCGGTTCAGCGGTTTAGGCGTGCAAGCGCAACAGACAGACAGAGTTACTTTCGCATTTATAATATTAATAGGGAAAATAAATAACTTAGTTCAGTCCCTCAAAGTGTGTATTTTTATACATATCCTCATTTGCTTATAAAAATATTAACTTTTTATTAAGTTAGAACGTGCCAATAAAGTGTAAGGATTTAATTATTCAAGTTACCTACTTAAAATAAAAACTCAACTTAGATTTTCATATTACAAAATAAGAACAATTAAATTATGATGCAACGCCTCCTTATAACTATGGTAAAATTATAAATGCATTTCAGTACACAAACTCGAATATGCAGTGAAAACATCTAAGGCTTCACTTACATTTATAAAATGGTTCACTCCGTAAACCCTTCAACGCTCGTAATATTTTTATAACAAAAAATCTCGCATAATCGAGTATCATATCTCATCGTCCCATCTCTTTCACACACACCTCAAAATCCCATGTTAAACAGAGAACGAGCTACCCCCATCAGTTACCTCTCGAAACGGCTCTTAATGATATGCAATACGACCCTCTTTAATCAGACCTTCCTCTCCCACTTGAGCGCTAAGCGAAGGAGTAAAAGAGATAAAAATACATAATAGTGTTCCGTTTCGAAATTACATTATGAAGTAGTGGCACGCGACCAAATTATAAAGATCCCTCGGATTCGTACTGTTTATTCAACATCACGGATTTTTTAAGCAAATCTAAGGGTCTTTTTAAAATGGTCATGTTCGCAGGATAATTTTTCATGCCTCCTATAGTGACAAATGGCGAGGAAATAAATTTTATTTATAGGTTTTAGTTGACAGCAAGTTGTAAATGAACTTTTAATGGCGTCTGTGTTTGTTTATTGTGTGAATTAGAGGCTTATGTGATTTATATAAACTTGGATTGGGGAAAATATAGAGTAACGTTGTAATGGGGTTGGTTGGACGGGTTTTGATAAGTAAGTAAGCTTTTTAGGGTTAATCGCAAAGAATTAGTTGATTTTTTTGGTAAGTTTAGTTAATTGTGATCAGTTATGGCAACATTGTTCTCAGGAGTTAAAGGTTTTGTCATGATTCAATAAAAACTGCGGATTATTTCATTCTTATCTTTGTTTGTCGAATTGCGGCTGTCATAATGTTCAAACGATTAGTTTATTTAATATATGGTGTGTTCCGTGTTGTATTAATGTTACAACTTACAGGGCCAGCATCACGCCTATATTTCGCATAGGATTGGTGTAGGTACTTAGTCAAAGAAGAAGAGGTGTACAGACCTAGACAGTAGGTTCAATATTTATTTATTTAACCATTTATGCACACACATATAAACAGACAAGAAGAAAGGAACAGAAAAATACGTACAAAGGTAATGCTTATTTCTACAGAAATCTCTTCCAGCACACCTGCGATAGGAGAGAAGATAACAGAGATGTAGACAACGCGTGTAATAACAACAGAAGGAAAATCATAAAATTACAAATTAAACTCTAATTTAAAAATATACACACATAATATGAGAATATACATACATACTAATATACATACATACTTCTAAAATAAATATCACTAAAAAACTCAAAAAAAAACTCAAAGCATTTATTTCAATTAGACCATTTTAAGGTACTTTTGAATTGTCAAAAAGTCGACCAGTTGGAAAGTTGAAGCTAGTTGCCCATTCCAAAACGTAGATCTCTATGGAGAAGAACGGGCAAGAAACTCCATGGACACTCTTTTTAATCATGTTAAGTATTACAAAATCTTGGGAACAATATTCTTGTTGCTTCTATATGTGAGAACCATGTAAAAAAAAAAAAAAAACAATTCTAAATATAAGATTTAAATTAAGCCATGGAAGTTAGGAGATGACCAGTCTCAACCGACGGCGCCCGTTCACGAACTTGACGCGTGGATCAGCACCATCCAGCTCAACCATTTTGTAGGGAACCGAATGATCCAACACACGCGCCACCATCAGCGAGACATTTAAGTGAGCATGACATACTTTCGACTGCCACGCTTTTTCAAGTCAACGTACATCAAAACAACATAATTATTATACGGATGCATGGTACTCACATTTACAAAGTTTAAACAAAATGCTTCTAAATTATATAAAATTATAGTTTGCAATGTATTTGAGAAATTAATAAAATTTGATTTCCAAAAAGAAAGAAAAATATTTAACATCTTTTGCAATTTTAATAAATAATACTTGATTCAGTAAAAATAAAAACTTATTCGTAATGTCAAAAAATAAAAATAATAGGAACAGAAATGTTCATAATGTCAGAAAACATAAAAAAGGGGCGCATCTCTTCCAAATATGAAAATTTTAAATAGTAAGCCCAGGAGCCTGTGGAGTCGGACCAGCATTAAGCCAAGCATTTTTATCAACAATATAATCATCTAACTTATAATATGCTTGTCTAGATAGTGTGCGTTTAATGCATAATTTAAATTTATTTTCATTTAGTTCCAGAATATCGGCTGGTATTTTATTATAACATTTTACGAAGTACCCCATAAACGAAGTGTGTACTTTAGACAATCGGAAACGTGGTTGATCTAATTTGTTCCTATTTCTAGTGTTAAAATTGTGCCTGTCACTTATCTTACTAAAAAGATGTAGATTTTTACGCACATACATAATGTTTTCAAAGATATATTGACAAGGTACCGTCATGATGTTAATTGTTTTGAACAGTTCCCTAAGAGATTCGCGTCTGCGTAGGTTGTAGATGGCTCTGACAGCCCTCTTTTGCAGAATAAAGATCGACTCAATGTCCGCAGCACGTCCCCATAGCAAAATACCGTAAGACATGATGCTATGAAAGTAACTAAAATAGACCAGTCTCGCGGTATCCACGTCTGTTAATTGACGGATCTTCCAAACAGCGTAAGCGGCAGAACTTAGCCGCCCTGCAAGTGATGTTAAGTGAGAACCCCACTGTAGCCTTGAGTCAAGCGTGATCCCCAGGAAAACCGTCTGTTCGACGAATTCTAGAATCTCCTTATTCAATACAACGTGACATTCACTACTTCTAACATTCGGTAACGTGAATCTTATGCATTTAGTTTTCTTTCCATTTAATACCAAATTATTTGCAGTAAACCAATTATGGACCTTAACTATAGCGTTATTTACGTCGTCAAGCTCCTGTGCATGTCTCTTAACTTTAAAAATCAGTGATGTGTCATCAGCAAATAACACCATTTGTAGTCGGTTTTTAAGTAAGTAAAATATATATATGTAATTATAATGTAATTTAATTAATAAATACAATTATGACAATGTGGAGAGATAGTGTTCTTTCACTCTTCTTTTGAATACTGCTACAGTTTGGCAGTTTGGTTGGTTTATTTTATTTAAAAGAAAGAAAGATTGAATTAAACCAGAGCGATGTGAGAAGGACATCGTAGAAGACGATTATTGGCGGAACTAAGGTTTTTACTATGCGTAGAACACAAGTATTGAACTTGAGAAGTCAGGTAAGAAGGAGAAGTGGCGTTGTCGAGGATGCCCTCAACTCTCTGCGCTGACGGATGGGTAGCCATTGAGAGCAGTGTGGTGATGAAATTATTTACACAAATTAAAGCGCCTGCATGGGTTCGAACCCTCGACCTTAAGGCCCATAGTATCCTCATCTCCCGTTTGTATGCAAAAGCACGACTGCCGCCCGCGCCCGCGCAGGGCACCTCTGAGCCTTTATCTCAAAATGGCGATATTCCTTTGATTAATTTACAATTGTGCTTCGGCGATTCTGTGGTACCTCTAACTATCTATTTTTCAGTGTATTTTTTTTTCCAAATAACGAAGCCGTTTAGTAGGAGTATGGAATAGAAGCCAAAATATTGCGTATTGGAAAATATTTTTTACAGCAAAAGTATTAACCATACAAAAAAAGTACTTCGGGAAAAATGATCTATATGAATCTATAGCAAAATCATATATTTTTCAAATCATAATGAGCAGTACGGTTCATAAAGTGACCGTGTTACGCTATCAAGCGGGACGTAGGCCCTTAACTCGTAAGTCTTAAATCCCACGCCTGCACATAATCCTTATCAAACAATTTAACAGTGGTTGAAAACATGAATCGCGAGTGTCGACCATGTAAATGGCGGCATATAATTATGTAGCTATGACCACAATACCGCCGCACACGCACGATACGAAATGCATTATTAATATTTTATACTGTAGAGCAGGAGACGGGGAATGAAAATACTTGAAACTAGGTTTTGACAGCAGCTTCGCCTGCGTGGTTGTCGAAAATTACCCCAGGGGAATGTTCTACCGGGACAAAAAGTATCCTATGTTTTAATTCAAGTCATGAACAATCTGTGTGCCAAATTTCATCCATAACTGTTCAGCCGTTTTTGCGTTATTGAGTAATAAACATCTAAACATACCAACAAACTTTCACATTTTTTTTATATTATTATATACGGGATAAGTTTTTAACCAGTGCGCAAACGGTACCCAGGAATTCAGCATCTAATGTTCCATACATTTTGACCACGTAGGTATTGCACTTTTCTATGAAACAGCTGATTTTTTTTTGTATAACCGACGAAAAATTTCAGCGCATGGTAGCACAGTGCAGGCCTGTCAATAAGTACCTACCAGGTACAGAAAAATGAATATAAAGAATAGAAAATCGTCTACAAAAATCAAATCTACAGTTTAAATGGCTTACAACATTCTCTCATTCACAATATGTAAAAGAATCTACATAAATTAAATGAACCTATTTAAACCAAGTGACATGATTTCCATGACATATTACATTAGAATACATTAGATTAGAATTGATGTGTCAAATAATTACGAGAAAATAAAAAGTAAAAAATAAAAAGAATAAAAATTAACATTGCAATTTGGGAGCAGTTATTAGACTTTCACATAGTTTTGCTGTCAATGAGGTACCAGGGAAGCCACATGTGCAGAAGGAATTAATGCCAAACTTCCCTGTCTTCAACGCAGTCTTTTATCTTATACTAAGCTTTTTTTATAAGGACACGTTTGATGTCAGTTATAAACTTTCCATCGCTAAGTTCTGTAACCGACTTTGGCAACTTGTTATAGAAGCGGATACTGTTTATTAGAAATGACTTGCTAGTTTAAGTTACTCTAAATTATGGAATCACTATTTCATGTTACGTTTATTTAGATTATTCTTTTTTTTTTAAAGACCCAAGTTTTTGCGAACATACAAGATATTTTATAGGATATACAGAGAAGGCAGAGTTAGTATATCAATTTCAGGCCCCATTTTATAGATTGCACGAATTGCCCTTTTTTGTAAAATGAAAATTGAATCTACGTCAGCTACCGATCCCCACAGCAGAACGCCACAAGACTTAATACTGTGAAAATAAGCAATGAATAGTAACCTAGTACCCCAATAAGTAGGTTTGTCAATCTGAACATAGCCGATGTCACCTAAACTCAACCGAAATCAATGATCGGCTTGGCCGACTAGTCGGCTAATCGGCCCAAGTCATAGTCGGCCCATCTCTGAATGCTATTAATCAAGAACCTTACTACATAATTATACTTATATACTACATTATATTTATGTATATCTAACCTGCCAATAATACCATAGGTATATACAACTCACACATTAAAAATACAAGTTTTTTTAGAAGCTCAACTCCTAGACTATAAGTAAATTGTAAGGCTGGATGGCTAAAGCCATAGAATATTAATTATATTTAACCAAATCTAGGCTTTCCAAGTTTGTATGCAGATTTATTACTGTGCACACCACTTTAATAGTTTCTACGTGAATGTTTTTCTTGTAAACGACACGCCCTGTATTAATATGTACCTAGCATTTGTATACATAGGTTCACGAACTCACGCTTTTTTTACGGGGCTAAGCTCACAACAAACCCGCAATATCATCGTTCATAATAACTATGTTTAATCAAGTATCTTCAAGCTTCAATTTGTGTAAATAGTTTCATCACCACTGCCCTCAAAACGGTGAAGGAAAACATCGTGAGGAAACCGGTGTGTCCAAGAACCGAATATTCGAAGACATGTGACATCTACTAACCCACACTGGGCCCGCATGGTAGATTATACGGCCCACTCCCTCTTAAAGAGAGGGGCCTGTGTACCGGCAATGGGAACCTTAAAGGCTGGTTGCGATGTAGTTGACTTGGCTCGCAAGGTTATCGATATGTGGGACGTGGAGTCAGCGATCATTGTGCCGATAGCCGTGACAGCCAATGGCTTAATAGCCAACAGCCTCGACTAACACCTGAGGAGGCAACAGTCTCGTTGGGCAGCTGGATCAAGGGCTTGATTCAGAAAGCGGTACTTCTGGACACAGCTCGCAATGTGAATTTAGATTGTAAGTTCTGTTTACGTTTTATTTTATTTTTTTTGGCGTGTGCTGACATAATTATGGCAAATTTAATGTATTTTTTTTTGTTTCGTAATTTTAATTACCTACTTATTGTATAGAATCAAGTTATTCTAACTTAACAGACAGCTGTGCTGCTGGGGAGTTTATTGCGCTACTTCTTCTTCCCAGCTAAAGCACTAGGAAATGACGAAGGGCGGGCGTTTTGGGTGGACTGTCTTATGTAATTTTGACGTTCAAAAAGAGCTGCCTCTCAGCCTAGTTTGAATAAATGAGTTTTGATTTTGAAGAGGTTCCTCTCTCTGGAGCCCTGCTCGCCAGTAGACCCTCCCGATACAAGAGGACTACTATTTTTATATTTTAAATATTTGCTATTCTAATATTTAAAATATAATTTAAGTGTATATTTTGAAATAAAAGAGATAATTACCTATCTGTTTTATTTCAATATATATACATTACACACTTATGTTTTACAGTTTTGCTCTAAAACATTAAAACAGAAAATATACGAGCTGTTTTATACCCATCTCTGTTTTGATTTATTTCTAATAGCGTTTTATCATTTGTCTAAATCCTACGCATGTACTCTTCATTCTCTCATTACAATAGTTTCAGACGCCATCTTTTACACCGACAAAAATATCGCGTCGGGATTTTATCGCGTTTAGGATGTTAAACTCTCGGTGTTGAACCGAGCATTGAGAATACAACAGAGTGCACTCCAGTACGTCGAAAAACACACTGTTCGATTTTCATCTGTCGGCGCTAAGCGGGAAGAATAAGATTCAGTGCACAAAAAAGTCCCGTCCGTCACGTGGACTTATTCTGACTTATTATATCGATTTGTCCCTAAACTGTAAAATGATATTTATTGTGACAGACTGAACCACACAATTATACTGACAGGAAAAGTCGTAAAAAAAACCTGTGTGCCTTCAGTTCACTCCTGTAGAATGAAACCATAAGTCAAATCAATCCACTTACTAAATAAAAATGCACATGACATTTTACATCAAAATACATGAAATATTTTTCGAAAATCCCTTTCACGATCTCACCCCGCACGTCTTGCCCCTACCGCAGCTCACGCGCGAATGGCCACGCACAATACAATTTGATTTCGCAATGTACGTCTACCCTCTTCTTTCGCACAATTTCACTCGACAACAATAAGTAAATTGGTCCTTTTGTGGAAAATTCAAGATAATTTTCTAGTTCAAACTAGTGGAAATATTGCTTGTTAGTTGCTTTTGTTGCTAAACTAGCTTTTTGTATTCTTTCCGACGTTTTTTTGGGGGGTAAGCTGAGATCTTAATTAACGTTTGATAGTAATGATTGTAGTCACGTGCCTCTTAAGGATGGCATTGATGAAAGAACATTGTAAAGGGTGAATATCTGCTAAAAATCTGGCGGTCCACCTGATGGTATGGGGTCATCGTCGCCTTTGCATTATAAGCCTATAGTGTTCCCACAGCTGGGAGTCAAGCGTCCTCTCTAAGAGAAGGAGTGGGCTATGATCTACCACGCCGGCTCAGTGTGGGTTGTTAGATATCACATGTCTTCAAGAGTAAAGCGCGCGCCTGGTCTCGAACCCACGACCTAACTAACCTACCTAACCCTAACTCGTTAATCGGGGTTGTTACCACGCCACCACTGCTTCTAGCTTCTGCAATACCACAGGAATTGCAGATCTATTGCCATTCCAGAGACAAAGTTGCAATGTCGTATGTGTCTATAAACACACTGAGGAACACTTGAAATCGGAACACAGCAACGGTCAACCGTTTCGCCATTTTAGCCCTGTCTATATCAATACAGCGAGGGCTAAAATAGGTGTGGTGATAGAAGTTTCCTTTATTTCTGTCGATGATGAATTCGGAGAAGCCTTAACCTTTTTCCCCAACTATGTTGGGGCCGGCCAGCTACTATTTTGCATGAAGCAACTGCAGATCTGACCTCCACAACCCAGTTATTGGGTAATACAATACCCCTTGGTAAGACTGGTTGTCAGACTTTCGGGCTTCTGACGACTCGTAACGACTGACTAAAATTCAGAAATAACAGCCGGGGCCAGCAGCTTTCCGAGGCACGGAGGGGTATTGGTACGTTTAGATGGTCACCAATCCCCGGATTAACCGCGGATAGCGTAGCTTAACCAGATCAATCGACCCATGCGGCAGTTATTACTACCATAAGCGCCTCCTTTACTTCTTCGAATTAACTCCATAAAAACCTGTAGGTACTAGAACTGAAAGCTAGGGAATCATTATTCCTAGATATACAATAGCACCAAAGATGCCGTCTGAGTTTTCTTTTTGCTTATGGTATATCGCAGATCAACCTAGGAGGTTGTCGGTTGCTCTGTTGCCTCAATAAATTAAGGCCTCCAGCCTAGGGTTAAAAATTCTTTGTGTAAAAGAAAGCTGACTACCTCATAGTGTGAGATTTTTCAATCATTAGACATCTTTGAACGGAAGAATAAATGTAATGCAAAAACTGCCAAAATGACGAACTTATTCGTTGCATAAAAGTTAGCTAACGATTGAAAAACTGGCCCTTAGTGACAGAAATTAAACACTACTGAAAACTGACTTAAAATATCCTGAAAGATTTCAAACCGTTTGATAACACCTCACCTTATTTCAGGATTATATTGCATCCAAAGCATTCGTGAAATAGTAATTCAATAAAGAAATTTCTAAAATAAATATAAACCACTCATCGAAATAAATAACTTTCAATAAAAACACCATATGATTGCTATACGCCAAATCAATCACAATCTAAATCGATTGCTTACATAACAATAATCATTTCGATTTTGACAGACAGGTTTGTACCCACCCCCAAACACAGCACACCCCTATTTACCGACCGAACCCGGAAACAGAAATGACTATATTTTTTTTCAAAAAACCGCAGTCGCGACAGACGCGAGGCGCCTGCGCAGGCGGGTTCGAAATTTGAATTTGAAATTGGAACGTAATGGCGACCCTGGCGGCCATCATTAAAAATAGATCATAGACACGGATCAAATGATTTTGTATAATTTTCTATCGTTTAATGCTTGATCTCTTTGTAATTCTGGTTTTTTTTGTGGACATTTAATAAGTATTAGGTTTTAATTCTTGTCTGGGAATGCAGCAACACATTGTGGTCCCACAATATAAATATGGTATAAATTTCGACAATTTATACGCGTTCATCGTCTATTTCAGTTTGAGCGCAAAACTGCCTGAAACTTCAGTAAAAATCCAATTTATAAAGGATATTGTTATTGTGATTTGCTGTTTGCCTATAATGTTTTTCATTCATTTGTAATGAACAAATGAATGAAAACCATTATAAAGCTTTTTTCTTTTCGTGTCGATGGTACCTACGCGTACACTTTTTTAAATCTAGTTTGAGCCAAATATGTGGCCACATTAATTGCGGCATCAGTGGCATTATTCAGATCATCCAAGGTGCAGGTGAACGGGCACTTAGGGCACTCCAGCAAGTGGGTCATGGTCTGATCAGAAGCACTGGACTCGGGACTAGATGTATAAAGCGATAAAATGAATCATGTATTCTCTTCATTTGCCTAGTTTCTTTCTTGAGTCTGTTTAGAATTTCTGGTGTTTATTTATTTTAAAGTTAAAGGTGCTAGGTTCCACCATTTTGCTGCCCCTATTACAGTTTATTTGGGGTCAGCGCAACTGAATTTTTCTTCCATAGTTCTCTATTAGTAGCTAATCTTCTCGGTAGTTATAATAATGTAAACTTATTAGTTGTTGAAAATATGTAACTATTGTATATATGCTTATAGCATAGAACTACCGAGATGTCTGGTAGGTACCAAGGTACCATTCGGTTCCCTACAAAATGGTTGAGCTGGATGGTGCTGATCCACGCGTCAAGTTCGTGAACGGGCGCCGTCGGTTGAGACTGGTCATCTCCTAACTTCCATGGCTTATTTTAAATCTTATATTTAAAATTGTTTTTTTTTTTACATTGTTCTAACATATAGAAGCAACAAGAATAATGTTCCCAAGATTTTGTAATACCTAACATGATTAAAAAGAGTGTTCATGGAGTTTCTTGCCCGTTCTTCTCCATAGAGATCGACGTTTTGGAATGGGCAACTAGTTTCAACTTTCCAACTGGTCGACTTTTTGACAATTCAAAAGTGTCTGTAAATGGTTTAATTGAAATAAATGCTTTGAGTTTGAGTTTGATTTTCAAGAGCGTTTGCTAAGCTTGGGTTCGATCCCCAGGTCGGCCGAGAAGTCATGGAGTTTTGCCATTAGAAAATTTTCAGTAGCAGCCCTTTATATGGATTCCTGTCCAGTTATTGGCATTGGGTTCGCTTTATAATATGCACCTATGGTCACCAAAAGATATCACTTTTGGTGACCATAGGTGCACATTTAATAAAAAACCGATGGATGTTTTGGAATGAAATTCAATTTAATTAATAGAAAACCATCACTTCATTTATTTGTTTGTTCATCATAATCAGCCTATAACGTTCCCACTGCTGGGACACAGGCCTCCTCACTATGAGAGGGAGTGGGCCGTAATCCACCACGCGGGCCCCAGTGCGGGATGGTAGATGTCACATACCTATCTTCGAATTTTTGGTTCTAGGACATGCCGGTTTCCTCACGATGTTTTCCTTCACCGTTTTGAGAACAGTGGTGATGAAATAATTTGTTTCTTAGCCTACAGATAGGTACTGTGAAAACCCAACTGCTGTGGAAACGCCTTCCCTTTTTCCTTCCAAACCTCTGAGACCTCTTGTGAGATTGTCACACCACCTTCGGCGTGGCCTACCTCGATGGCGTAGTCTTTCATCAGGCGTCCAGTGAGTGACGATCTTTGCCTATCTCTCCGGGTGCGTTCGCGCGACGTGTCCAGCTTACTCCCACTTCACCCTGAACAATTCATTGATCAAGTTAAATTCCCCCCCAGTGGGTTCCCGCATTGTCGTTGCGGGGGGCTCAGCAGTCGTGGTCCGCTCCCACGGTGAAGCGAAGAGGAACCCCAAGGTGGGGCCGCTCGTCAAGGCTTTTGTCTCCAAGCCGACGACGTAGTGGCCAAAAAGTAGGTTGCGGTGAGGTGCACCGCAACTGAGGCGGGCCGCGATGTCGAATGGGAGGCATCGCGGCTGGGGGTTACAGGCTGCGGCGGAGGAGGAGTGCCGGTACTGGGGCCCTTATGTTACTTGGTTCCTGGGGTGGTCACGGCGTGTCATGTGTCCTGGTGCGCCGAACTGGTGGGGTCCGCAAGGGCCGATGCATGCCAGGGTTGCCGGTTGTTCGAAAGAGATACCGTCGCCCCTGGCACACTGGCAACTGACGGGAACACGGGTTGGTTTTAGTCAGTAAAAGTCTGACACGCCCTCCTGCTCCACCCAGAGCGGGAGAAGTTATTTGATGATTTCCCACTCTCAAAAAAAAAAAAACAAGTTAAATTTCATTTGAAAAAAAATATCGAATTAATGAAACGAATTCGAATTCATCAAACGTATTAAAAGTGGCTAAATATACTGTACATTTCTGTCTACCTCTTCGAGGGGACAGTCATGATGTTAAGTTACATGATTTTACCTTTTTCCCAACTCTAGACGGCTCCCTAAGCTCACGTCGTAACGATACAGCTATAATCACAGGAAATGTTTTCGGCTCATGAATATGTAACGACGATTTTAGGATGCAACGTTTTTAATGCCGTCCGGCGCCTAAACTAATTATGTTAATTTTATAGTCTAGACGCGGTGCGCTTTTCTTGTTACGGGGTAAGCAGTAAGTGTGGGTAATTAGTGAAAAATGGACCAACAATTTTTCGTCTAGTGAATTAGTTATTGAGCAGTGGTTTTTATTTTTGGGTGGGAAATCATCAAATAACTTCTCCCGCTCTGGGTGGAGAAGGAGGGCGTGTCAGACTTTTACTGACTAAAACCCACCGTGTTCCCTCAGTTGCTTATGTGCCAGGGGCCACGGTATCTCTTTCGAACAACCCGCACCCCTGGCAGGCATTGGCCCTTGCGGGCCCCATCAGTTGATGCTGACATCTCTTTGAGGTGCGCGTGAAACACGACGCGCTGTCGACCCGGGCTTGGTCCTTACCGGACAGCGAGCTACCCATTACTCGCCGTCCGCAAGCCCGCGCCTATGGTGGCCGGGAATCAGCCTGGGATTCCCGACGCCCAGGGCATTGATCAGTGGTGACCCAGTGGTAACGGCTGCGACTTACGAGTTATAGGTAGCAGATTCGAACCCCGTTAGGAGCTTTACTTTCGGTAAATTATTTCATTACCGCTGCTCTCAAAACGGTGAAGGAAAACATTGTGAGGAAACTGACATGTCGTAGAATCAAAAATTCGAAGACATTGTGAGGCCTGTGTTCCAGCAGCGGGAACATTATGATGAATTAGTTACCAAGACTAGAGACTGTCTATGTTCGTAACATTACGTCGTATACCTACGTAAGATTATCGCGTAGGGATTTCTTCGCACCTAGTCGCGGGCTCGAACTCACTGGTGGGCCTGGCTAAAAATCACGCTGTCTCACCAGGCTTCGTGACCGACAGTGATAGTATCAGTGATGAGCAGTTAGACACTAGTCTACACGCACAACGTTATTGAGTGAGATGCAGGATCATTTATAGTAAAAAATACGCGAAAAAATTAAGAAAAGTCCTTTGGAAGATCGGGTTTTATGAAAAAGCCAATGCATAAATCAATGACCAATAAAGTTTATTGAACTTTTCGATAATTAAACTTTGTCGGTACCGACTTGGTTTTGGAGATTTTACACTTCTTTTATTACTTAAACACGCCCAAAGTTAAGTAAAATTAGCAAGAAAAACGAATCTTTGTTGGCTCCTAACTTTTAAATGGGTTTTTATTTTAGTATTCTGTTTCACAATATTATAATGAGATAAAACGATATAATATTTTACTTTGGATGTGCCTTAACAGACAGTGGAGTAAAACACTCCCGAAGTTTGTATGCAAAAAATGTGGACTAGGTTCACCTTAAGAGTGTTCTCTCCACTCGGGCTGGCAACGGCGCATTTATGGCGGTTTTTCGTGATTTTTTCATTAAATACAAACAAAGGTTTAATTTTTTTTGCTGTGCAAAGTTTGTATGCTATTTTTTTGCAGTTATTTTGCTATTTACTTATAAAAATCGGCATACCGTCAATTATTTTCGAATAAACGTTTTTATTAAAGAGTAAATGTTAAAAATATTTATAAATATCAACGATCTAGTGCTTGGCTGAAAAAAAATAGTACTTTTATTGAAATAATCACGAAAAACTTCTATAAATGCGTTGTTACCAGCTCGCGTGGAATGAACACTGTTAAGGCTGAGGTTTGAAAATCGAACAGTGAGTTTTTTGACGTACTGGGATGCATTCTGTTGGATTCTCAATGCTCGGTCCAACACCGAGAGTTGAAAATCCTGTGAGCGATAAAATGTGCCATAGATTTTCAATTTTTTTCATTCCCTTATGTGTCACATTGCAGACTGACTAATGTTTATAACATTATTAGCTACTTTTCTCACATATGGCAAATAAAAGTACTAGATGACTTATGTATAGCAAATAATTTAATTATAAGTTTTGTATTTAGTAATGTTAATTACGTACCTACTATTGTATAGAATCAAGTTCTTCTAACTTAACAGACAGCTGTACTGCTGGGGAGTGTTGCGCCACTTCTTCTTCCCAGCTAAAGCACTAGGAAGTGGTGAAGGGCGGGCGTTTTGGGGGACTGTTTTATATAATTTTGACATTCAAAAAGTGCTGACTCTCAGCCTAGTTTGAAAAAATGAGTTTTGATTTTGATTTCATTTAGTTGGGCAAAAAAAAGCGACAAATAGGTACCTAAACGTCACGGTGGCATTCACATAAATAAAAGAAAATGGGCAGAGGGAAAATTCCATAAAACATACTGTAGGTACCACCCATATTATACGCCCTTGGTAGAACTTACGTACCTACTTACGTACTTCTCAGGAATATCATAGCTGTTTTCTTGTGTCCGTATGGATTGAGGAGCCATGTCTCATATTTAAACGCGAGTACTACCAATATTTAGTAGTAAATGACCCGAATTTGTAGGCCTGATCCTGGAATTTGTAGTAAAACCCTTTCAAAGTTACAGGATGTTTTATGTGGCTCCTCAATCCTGACGGTCTATAAAAAACAAACATACGTAGCTACTAAAGTAGTTGATGAAATCGAAGTTTAATTACGCCAATATTTAGTAGAAATTTCTACTAAATATTGGCGTAATCAAACTTCCTCTACATTCAGTATTTCAAAAGATATGAATAATTTTAATTTTCCTTAACAATTTTGTGTATGGGGTGACCATAAATAATTCAAACTGTGTTCATAAACAGAACTTTATTTACACATGAATCATTATTCACCAATCAGTCCTCAAATAAGGAACACAATATATTAAACACAAATACCTAATAAAAAAGAAAATAAACTAAAAGCGGATTCATCAAAATCAAAATATTTTATTTTACGTAAACCTGCAAGGGCACTCATGATGCGTCAGAAGCTAGGTGCACGGTTCCAATTTGTCACTTCCTATGGAGACACCCAGCAAGAAACTCCACGGTTACTCTTTTATAAAATATTGGCTCTTACAATGTTTTCAAATTACAGTGATAATAGGTATGGGAGTACAGTGCATGCCTGTCTATAAGTACCAGGTACATAAAGGAATGAAAATAAAGAATAGAAAATGGTCTACAAATGTATAGTCTGTAACGCCTACAACGTTCTCTCATTCACAATATGTAAAATAATCTACATAGATAAAATGAACCTATCATGATTTCCATGACAATCACTAATAAATAGCCGACATTAGAATAGACGTATAATGTCAAATAATGACGAGAATATGTCAGATATTGTAAAAAATAAAAAGATAAAAATCATCATTGTAATTTTGGAGCAGTTAACAGACCCTCACATAGCCATGCTGTTAATGAGGTACCAGGGAAGCCACATGTGCAGAAGGAATTAATGCCAAACTTCCCTGTCTTCAACGTAGTCTTTTATCTCATAATATGCTTTTTTGATAAGTACACGTTTGATGTGAGTTTTAAATTTTCCATCGCTAAGCTCTGTAACCGACTTTGGCAACTTGTTATAGAAGCAGATACTGTTTATTAGAAATGACTTGCTAGTTTTCGTTAATCTAAACTTTGGAACCACAATTTCATCTTTACTACGTGTATTTAGATTATGGAAATCGTAAATCCCTAATTTCTAAACATTATCTCTATCTCTATATTCGCTTATCTCTAAGCTCTTCTCTTCTCCTTTATCTATCTCAAAATATTGTAAAACAAAGTCGCTTTTTTGTCTGTCTGAGTGACCGCTTTGTTCTCCTAAAATATGTAACGGTTTTTGTTGCGGTTTTTACCATGATTCATAGAATTTATTCTGAAAGGTTTCAATATGTATCTTTTTTTTGTTCCATTAATTTACGATATTGAGACCCAACATGTGGGTAAAGTATTGCCAGCTTATTTAATTTGACCCTTTATAAATAAGGATATTTTTTGAATCAAAGGAACTATACTTACGTTACAAGCCGTAATGTGCCAGTTAATTAATTGGCTTATCTGTAAATTACAGAAATAAGGTGGCGTTTCTAAGTGTAAGGGTACGCGATAGCAAAGCACAGACACTAAAGCAACCCTACTACGACAGAAGAGCGAATTTGAAGTAGCTCACGCCCTAGTATAGCTTACAAAAACAATACCTACACAGTTAAAAAGCGTTTTTCACAACTTCACAAAATGTAAATTATAGAATTTCTTCTGGAAAGTTATTAGGAATTGTTGAGCGGTGCATATTTTAGGAGAACAACAAGGTCACTCAGAAAGACAAAAAAGTGACTTTTTTATAATATTTTGAGATAGATATAAGAGCAGAGAAGAGATTAGAGATAAAGATAAGAGAAATAGAGATAGAGATAATGTTTAGTAAATTCGAGATTTTAAAAACGGTAATTTGGGATAATCCGCTTTTAGTTAATTTTAATGTTTTTATTTATTATTTCTCTTTAAAATATTGTATTCTTTATTTAAGTACTGATTGGTGAAGAATGATTCATTTGTAAATAAAGTCCTGTTTATGAACATAGTTTGAATTATTTATGGTCACCCCATTCAGAAAATTGTGAAGGAAAATTAAAATTATTCATATCTTTTGAAATACTGAATGTAGAAGAAGTTTGATTACGCCAATATTTAGTAGAAATTTCTACTAAATATTGGCGTTATTAAACTTGGATTTTATCAACTACTTTAGTAGCTCCGCACATTTGTTTTTTATAGACCGTCAGGATTGAGGAGCCACATAAAATGTATTGTATTACCGAAATTATGAAGCTTGTGCTTTTTATTTTCATACTACAAATTAAAACAAACTTACTACTAAATTATACTAAAAATCTGTTTAAGTTGCTTTATTGGTTTCCGAGAAACAGCGCGGCGAAATTTATGGATTTTTCAGATAAATCAAAGCATTGTAGCTATTTCAAATTCAGCCGTACAAAACCCATTTTTTTTGTACAGATTACGCATAAACACTACTAATTCCTACCAAATTTTCAGAAATATCCATTGGCTAGTTTTCGAGTTCTGAGGTGGCCCCTCAATCCAGACGTCTGGATTGAGGAGCCACCTTAAACTACCTGTAACTTTGAAAGGGTTTTACTACAAATTCCAGAATCGGGCCTACAAATTCGGGTAATATACTACTAAATATTGGTAGTACCCGCGTTTAAATATGAGACATGGCTCCTCAATTCATACGGACACGTTTTCTTTACAAAAGTCTTGCTACTAACTTATGACAAAATATTTATAAAAAAAAACACTCGTTTTTGTTGTTATAATTAAACAACGCACACTATTAGACCTCTGGGGTCTGTCTTAGCATGCCATGATCTGGAATTACTCAACGCGCTACTGTGAAATTTAAGTAAAATGGAATGGTAATATTCTTTGAGCTTGTGTTTAACGGTTTTCCTGTTCATTGAGTCGCGAATGTCTATAGGTATTTGGTTTAATAAGATGGGTATTGTGAAAAATGCAGTGCGCCTACCATAAAAGCTATTTTTACGTGGCACTTTATTTCCAAGTAAGAAATAGAAATAGGATCAGGGGCTCGTGACTAAGTGCTAACAGGCGAACTGGTCGATCGATCAGGATGAGCTACGCTCGCAGCTGTTGGTCCGTGGATGGGTGAGCATCTTTACATACCAAGACCCGGCCGTGCCTCTGGTCCCGGCTGACATTCATGGATCTATGACACTCGTTACGGGTCGTCAGAAGCCCGAAAGTCAGACAACCAGTCTTACCAAGGGGTATAATGTTATCCAGTAACTGGGTTGTGGAGGTCAGATAGGCAGTCGCTCCGTATAAAATAATGGAATTCAGTCGCATCTTGTTAGACCAGAAGCCGACCCCAATTTAATTGGATAGTATTTTACTCTTAATTATTTACATAGTACCTAATGATTAAAAAAATAATGCAATTTGTAATTTTTCTGGTGTACTGTAAAGGTTGTCTGCAAAAGACGACCTTATATTAATACAGGCTGACGATAAAATAACTTGAAACACATTCGAAAATTCGAGGATTTTTAGAATAAAAGGTTTCAAATAAATTTTAACCGGTCACGTACCGTCAAAAACTAATTGTTATATAATGACGCAATCCGTTGACACCTGCGACCCCCCGCGGCGTTTGACACTAAATTAGAATTGGTTTTGTGTTTCGAAAAAAACAGAGGATTGTGAAAGGCGCGTGGCTGTTAACACGAAAGTTTGAAATATTTGGAATAATTATATCAACAACTATAGTATTTACTATGAGAGTAATAATATATTACTCGATCCGGTGCAAGAGTATCGCTTCTATGCCTATACCTACCTTTCTACAGAATAAAGAGTATTCTATCTATTAATGTTATGCAATTTGATAGTTATTGATGATGATTTTTAAATAACTGGTCATCATAAAATTGCCTTAAAGCTTTGGAGGCTCAATTAGGGACATAACGTCCCTAATTGAACGTAGATACACTTTTGCAGGCTATTCATGTAAACTGGTTAACTTTTCCAAATTAAAACAATGAGAAAATCTTACCTGAAAGTAAAAGCTCCCATGTAGCAGCTGAACCGCTTTAGACTTTTCAAAAATAATATCACTTTTTCATTATTATAAACCATTGAAATCTGGAAACTCTGTTTTATCTCGAAACTCAAAACAACAACACAACACAGTAAAAAAAAAACAAATCACAATCAACATCGGTCACTGGTCGACGACAGATCCAAATTCAAAATTGGGTCTTTGATAATGCACGAGGGAAGTAGCAAATTCAAATTAGGTCCTACGTCAAAATCAAAGAGGTTTTATAACACATAGACAAACTTTTTGGCGCCCATTTTGTTGGACGTTTGACATTAATAAATAAAAATAACTTAACTACTTTTCATGGGTCTGTCTGTTCCCATTGCGAGTTAGTAGCGTAATGATACTACACTATACAACATGCGGTTTTCTACCCAATTATAATGGTGTACAATTTGTGTGAGCAAAGCGCAATCATTTGAGGTCAATACCAATTTAGTGTCATGCTTATTATGTTTAATGCGATCGTATTATTAGTTCGAGGATATTGTTGGGAGCTTAAATATTGGTCTTGTAAATAGATTTTTGATGTCGATGTAATGAAAAGCTGAAAAGCATTGTAACAGCTGTTTCTAGATTTTAATAGACGGTTTATCAGACTTTTCAACAAACATTGTTTTCTTATGTGGATAACAGAGGCAGCTTGAACTTTTTTTAAAGTGACAATAAAATTAGATTGTTTTCGGTACCAGTGTAACTTAATTTATGCTCAATCCCTTTTTCCTAAGTGTGGAAAAATTGAGTTGGTGTATATTTTATTAAAATCAATACCTATTTACAGCGGAAACTAAAAATCTATGTCGCCAATTTTCACAAAATACATCTATTGAAAAAATAATAACAAAACGTCTACAAAACATGCATTGGCTGTATAATGACGTCAGTGCCTCAAAATGCATTCACAAAAAAACTCAACCTCATTTCATATTCCCGCGTTTTATAACCTAACCTATATTCAAAAACAAATTGTTTCTGCCCAGGACAGATGGGTATCGGCGTGATTATATTTCTAATCCCTCATTATTTCGAACAAGTCTAGTTTTAAGAGGAAAAATGTTGAATTAACATAATGATAATGTTGGTTGGTCATAGAGTAGGTGAGAACAGAGGTTGCAGATTTGAAGTTTGAATAAAGAACGTGTAGGCTACTCGCATAATATTTATTTTTAATATACATTTAAGACATCAATCTGTCTTTGTCAACTTCACACGGTTGACAGGAACAGAACTGATTTTTTAATTACCTACTTTTAACGGTAATTGCATTTCGTTTTGTAGTGCAAGTGAGCTTAAGTTTTCACTACAATATCTATTTACGAATGTAACAACACTTACCTACCAATAACTATCTATACATACAATAAAATTTAAGTGTCTGTTTGTAATGTAATAATGGAAATAATAGATTTTTATTAAATACATATAAAAGTATACACTTACAAAATTAAATTCAGTCTTACTGGCAATTTAAACAACGAAAAATTTGACAGCGACATTGTCAGTAGCCATCGACATTGATGTTTATCACTCAACGCAATCAGCTCTTCAAAATTGCGTTCAAGAGCTGATTAGTGATGAACATCACTGTTGATGGCATTGGCAAATTTTGACACTGACAGCTCTTGAACTCAATTTATGTAGATGTTCATACGACGACGTATCATGTTAGATATGTAAGCATGGTAGATAAAAGCTGTGTTTTCATTGAACGAAAATTGTGTCTCACCATCTGTAGGTATAATTTGTTACTCTGTGACACAAAGTCTGTTGTTACTCATGTCAACATGAAAAATACATGCCTACACGCCGAATACTTAAGTATAGGTAAGTTTGTAAGTCAGGTTTTGTCTGTCTGTTAAGAAAATGATGATTATCGAATTATTTGACGTAATTTTCTCTTAGTACAGGCTTTTCTTTACTTGCTTTTCTTTTGTAATTCAAGTTAGTTGTTGTTTTGGTCGATTTCATTTGAAATGTGAAGTTTTAATCAAATTAGTCTTTGGTCTACTCATCATTCGATTGCTTTTCTATGCGGTTGTTTTAAAAAAAATACCAAGTCCTTTTAGGAAGTCCTAATAGAGCTTTTAATAGACCTAATTCTTTACAGTTTACGTTACATTTTTTTTTTTTCGTATTTTCTGTATCTTCTTCACATGGTACCGAAGTAAGTTAGTACAGACGCCAGCACATCAAGCTACCCCAATCTGTCAAATTTATTTGATAGATTGTCAACTTTAATACTTAGGCATAAGGTTCATTTTCAATTGGGAAAATTTGACAGTTTGACGGAACTGAAATTTATGTTCAATTCTCCCTGCTCGCCCCCCTGTTACATGGGACATAACTGACGAAATGTGGGTGTTCTATAAATGTACTTAACCCTTCGGGGGATATAGCTGTCATGGTATGTGTTATGTTATCAACGAAAAATTACTGGGAAAAATATATAAAAATAATTGCGTTACACTTATCGAATTTCCGTTTCCCCGCGAGTGAAACCGCAGTATAACCTTAGCACACATAAGATACCAACTTAATCATATTCTTTATATGGAGCCATACGAAAAATTATGAATATTAAACTCCTGCGCCTCTTAGGATTACTGACCGTATTTAATAACAATAATGTTACTCATTATATTTTAGATTTTGGTTGTTAAGGGTGCGTTCCAGAGAGAGATAAGCTATAGATTTTGACATAAATAAAAGGAATGACATAATATCTAGTCATTATCTGCCTAGCGGAATCTTTCTTGGAACTGTCTTCAAATATGATGACAATAGTTAAGTAAAGACCAGTGATTGAACTGTCAACTGAAATGACACGCAAAAAACTGCTCTCTTGTTCGTAACCGGGATTTTTTCGAGTACGATCTTCAGCTAGCTGCTCAGCGCCAAGAGGTGAAAATCGTATGCCTAGTGTGTCTTTTTTAGAGGGGCTTGTGGCTAAGTAATAACAGCCGCACACGTTGATCGATCAGGTTAAGCTACGCTTCCCGCGGTTGGTCGGTGGATGGGTGACCATCTTTATATACCAAGACACCTCCAAGCCTCGAAAAGTGGATCTTTGACAGTAGTTACGGGTCATCAGAAGCCCGAAAGTCTGACAATCAGTCTTACCAAGGGGTATCGTATTATCCAGTAACTGGGTTGTGGAGATCAGATAGGCAGTCGCTCCATGTAAAATACTGGTATTCGGCTGCATTCGGGTAGACTGGAAGCCGACCACATCATAATAGGATGATGAGTATGTTTTTTCGAAGTACTGGAATACACTCTGTTGGATACTCAATGCTCAGTTCAACACCGAGATTTGTGTACCTACGCTCAGACTGCAGCCAAGAAGCTGAGCATCCCAAATAAGGTGAGGCGATACTTCACATCTGGACAGCTTTTGAGCCTGTATAAAGCTCAAGTTCGTTCTTGTATGGAGTATTGCAGCCACTTATGAGATGGCTCAGCAAAGTACCAGCTTGCTGCCCTTGACTCGGTGGAACGCAAAGCAAAAAGGCTCATAGGCGACGAAACGTTGACGGCTAAGCTTCACAGCTTGGCTCATCAGCGTAATGTTGCTGGCCTATCGGTCTTAAACAGGCTGTACTTCGGAGAATGTGCGCAGGAGCTCCACGACCTGACCCCACCATCGCCCTTTTGCTACCAGACTACCAGACGCACTGCAGGGTACCATCCGCACTTGTTTGATATCTCGATCAGTCGTACTCAGCGCTACTCCTCCACATTTATTATGCGCACAGCCAAAGTGTGGAACTCTCTACCTGCGTCTGTGTTCCCTTCCACATTTAACCCGTCTACCTTCAAAACAAGAGTGAACAGGCATTTTCTGGGCACGCTCGATCCATCATAGACCTCATCAATCGCTTTCTATCAGGCGTGATCGAGGTCAAGAGCTGGCCCATTTAGTAATAAAAAAAACCTGCTCTGTTCGATAAAAAAAAAATCGACGCCGATTAACTTTGTAATTAATTTAATATATTTAGGTATAGTTTAGCATCGCATCCGTATAGCTATTAGTGGAATCAATCCTAAAATATTAAGGTAACGATAATTTAGTAAATTATTAGTGTTATGCTTTATATGTGGGAAAACATAAATATTTTAATTTTACAAACATCTTTTCAAGAAATCATTATAGTGTTTATTTTATGATACCTATATTTTTACGGCATTAATTTTCATTCTTCCATAAGGGGTCTAACGTTATGGGTTTGGAAACTCCCTATAATTTGGTTATGGTGTTCAGGCTCTAGAGAACTAGTGGCTTTTATATCGGTACTAGCTTTAGCGTGGATTTCGGTTATCGCATAATGAAGTAGCCGATGTCCTTCTCCATATTCCAGGTTATATCTCTGCCAAATTTCATGATGATCGGTTCAGCGGTTTAGGCGTGAAAGCGTATCAGACAGATAGACAGAGTTACTTTCGGATTTACATATAATATTAAGTAATATTAATTTTTAGTGCTTGAGTTAAGTTTTTATTTTATTTGTTGGTATATTGGCATGACTAGCTGACCAATGACCAATTATTTAATTAATGTTCTGTGTCTCGTAATTTCAATTACTTTGCCTACCTATATATAGAATCAAGTCTATCTAACTTAACAGACAGCTGTGCTGCTGGGGAGTTTGTTGCGCAACTTCTTCTTCCTAGATAAAGTGGTGAAGGGCGCGTTTTGGGGGACTGTCTTATGTAATTTTGACGTTCGCATATTTGAAGAAATGACTTTTGATTTTGAATGGGCTCTACTATGAGCCGTCATGGTTCTGTTCTACGCCATAGAGAAATAGAGATACAATAGGGGACCAACCTATTGCTTGTATCATTCGGTCCCCTACAAAATGGTTGAGCTGGATGGTACTGATCCACGCGTCAAGTTCGTGAACGGGCGCCGTCGGTTGAGACTGGTCATCTCCTAACTTCCATTGCTTATTTTAAATCTTATATTTAGAATTGTTTTTTTTTTACATTGTTCTCACATATAGAAGCAACAAGAATAATGTTCCCAAGATTTTGTAATACCTAACATGATTAAAAAGAGTGTCCATGGAGTTTCTTGCCCGTTCTTCTCCATAGAGATCTACGTTTTGGAACGGGCAACTAGCTTCAACTTTCCAACTAGTCGACTTTTTGACAATTCAAAAGTGCCTGTAAATGGTTTAATTGAAATAAATGCTTTTACTATAAATGATCCTGCATCTCACTCAATAACGTTGTGCGTGTAGACTAGCGTCTAACTGCTCATCCCTGATACTATCTCTGTCGGACACGAAGTCTGGTGAGACAGCGTGATTTTTAGCCAGGCCCACCAGAGAGTTCGAGCCCGCGACTAGGTTCCCCTTAATAAAACATTTCCTTGTCTACCATCTTTAAAAGAAATGCCACACAATACAAGACATAAGTACTAGATATCTACGTTTGTAACAACGGCATGTCATTGTCTAATTAATCAGACAAGGGGCCATCCATAAATAACGTCACACAAATTTTATGGTTTTTTGACACCCCCCCCCCGTCCTTGTCACAGGTGGTTACTCTTGTGAAACCCTTCTCATTTAGAACAAATTAAATTTGAACAGCAGTTTTTCATTTTTTTTTAATTTAAATTAAAAATAATCTTTAACAAAAGCAAACATAAAGTCAAATATTTTAGATACCTAGATAGAAGAAGTCTCTTATAAAATATAGATCGAGTAGTTAATATTTTTTAGTTTTTAAATTTCGAGTATTTTAGTATTTTAGACATTAACAAGTGACGTCACAAAGCTTTTGCCCCCCTGTCCCGTCACACAATGTCAAATTTCGTTGACCCACTCCCCTCTTTAACGTGTGACGTAATTTATGTATGGCCCCCACTTAATAATTATAGTAGGTAATTAGTGGATACTAAATAATAATACAGACATCTTTGTTTGATTGCCATTGACGACACGCAACTTACTTTTAATAAAATATTTTTCTAACATAACATCACGGCTGTATATCCAAATAGGGGAAGGCAGAGAAAGATCTACAAAAAAAAACTGAAAAGTCAAATAATTTATTTTAATTAAATTATTATAGGCACTTTTCAGTTGCTACGTTATAAAAGCCAAACGGTTCGATCGCTCAAGTTAAGTGACGCTTACCGCCGTTCATCTGTAGATGGGTGATCATCTTAACATACCAAGATCCCTCCGTGCCTCGGAAAGCACGTTAAGTCGGCTGTCATTCGTAGATCATTGACAACCGTTACGAGTGGTCAGAAGCCCGAAAGTCAGACAACCGTCTTACCAAGGGGTATTGCCTTTCCCAACTGTATTGGGGTCAGCTTCCAATCAAACCGGAGGCAGCTGAATATCAGTATTTTACATGGAGCGACTGCCTATCTGACCTTCACAACCCAGTTACTAGGTAATACGATACCCCTTGGTAAGACTGGTTGTCAGACTTTCGGGCTTCTGTCTACCCGCAATGACTGTCAAAGATCCACAAAACGACAGCCGGACCAATAGCTTAACGTGCTTCCCTAGGCACGGAGGTGTCTGGGGTATGTAAAGATGGTCACCAATCCACGCATCAACCGCGGCAAACGTAGCTTAACCTCAAGTACCCATGAGATATTTCTTTACAATTATTGCATGGTTTTTCTCGTTGGTCCAGTGGTCACAAAAGCGACCGCTGAATGTAAGTTCTAAGGTTCGACGTTGTCGGTAGCACACTATAGTCTGGATATGCTTAAGAATCGCCCCCCTTTAATTAGAACTTATCCTAATGTCTCTTTTTTGTATCCTAATTTTATTTTAATGATTTCTGGCGAAATGTAGTCACAGGTACCCATACTTTTACCTACCACCATTAAAATAGGCAGGCACGATGATATTTTGTATTTAAAATCGAAAAATACTGAATACAAATACGATTTTAGTATAATTATAAATTACAAAAGTTCTAACCTGGATCAGCAATCATTAAAATCGATGAAACAACGCCATCTACCGTCGAGTAGCACAACCGAGCACACTAGCGCCGTTCCGGAGCGGCGACTTTGCAAACTAAACGCCGCCATACATCAAAATGGCCTGTAACCATAATTGGTTCAATTTGCTTATTAAAATAGATTTATTTACTGTTTACACTGTAATAAACTAATGTTTGTTTTACTAGCATAGTTAACTATTACGTTGCACGGTAATTATTTAGTTGTAAATACTAAAATGGTGTTTTAGTAAGCCAATTAATATTTTGCTCAGTCATAAATCATTTCCTTTTGATGTTAATTGTACTTATTTACTTTCATTAACTGTTATTTGGGTTGTTCAGGTTTATTTGTATAATTTTTGGTTGTAATAAACCTATTTTTGGTTTGATAATAATCGTTGAGGCTAAGAAAGCATAATTATTTTCTTGTTGGACGCATTAACTTTAAAGTTCGTTTTTAAATTACACAACAAAGCTTGGACGGAGCTATAAGTGTAGCCAGTTCTACTTGATTTCAAATAATGCTTGAAAACCTAGCCAAAGAATGTATTAAAAGAAAAATTCATAATTCGGACTTCTTAAGTCCTTTTCTCGAGTTGTAGAGCTCACTACCGGACAGACAGATGACATTGCAATGTCCCTCGACATTGTAATGTTTTATAATAAAGTGAGAAAGAGGCTCAAAAAGTATACAGATGAAAATATAGTTTTTGAGCCTCTTTCTACGAGAAAAGAATCGGTAAGTAACTAGGGTAATCGGGTATAGTTGAAGTTAACCGATGGATGTTTTCGAATGAACTTTAATTTTATAAATGAACTGTTTGGGTTCTACTAATTAAAATTAATTTTATCACTTATCTCTTTCGTGGTGGCCGTGCATAAAAATTACCGAATATTGTAGATTCCCAATACTACTGATCAAGACTATACTTATAACCGAAAGCTTAGCGGAGTCTAAAATTGACTGAGCTGCAATAAGTTGCTATTTTCTTATGTTAGTCTGTCTATAAGCTGACCTTGGCTGGTCTTGTGGCTAAGTAATAATAGCCGTACGGGCCAATCGATCAGGTTAAGCTACCCTTACCGCGGTTGGTCCGTGGATGGGTGACCATCTTTACATACCAAGACCTCCCGTGCTTTGTAAAGCACGTTTAGCCGTTAATCGCTGTCATTCGTGGATCTTTGACAGTCTTTACGGGCCGTCAGAAGCTCGAAATTCTGACACCCAGTCTTACCAACGGCTATTGTACCTCCTACCCAGTAACTGGGTTGTAGAAGTCAGATAGGCTGTCGCTCCTCGGTTAGACTGGAAGCCGACCCTAAAAGCCGAAAGGCTAGGCTATTAGATTGCTGCTGGGTGATTGAGCCTATAAGCTGACCTGAAAAAAACTCAGGTTAGTATCTCTCAATGACCCAGAAGAGACACAACTGGCTAAGAATAAGTCAGAGAGAATACTTATAAGCATAGAATTACTAACGTAAAATGTTCCCCTCCTGGGACAAACGCCTCCTCTTTGTAATGGACCCAATTGGTGGATGTCACATCCATGTCTTTGAATTGCCGGTTCTAGGACATGCCAGTTTCTTGACGATGATCCTTCACCGTTTTGAAAAAGCCGTTCCGAACCCAAAATTACAAATGCGCATTTACTTTAAAAATGCGTCATAAAATAAGCAGTAGGTACGGCATTCTGCACAACACGACATAATAATATTTCTGTAATATTCCGTATTCGTGACACAAGAGAAGTATCTTTACACAGAATGTCACGCAAAGCCGCCGTATAGAGTAGTGTTGCAAAATAACAAATAAAATAAACTGACTTTTACTCCAGGAATGTGGCCGCCTAAATGTCGTGGCACCAACACACAGGGTCGAATTTGAATGAAATCCTATTAGAATCTAACTATTATTTTCAAAATGAATTTCTATATCACTTATGGGACTTTTCAAAGTGGGATTAACTAGTTTTTCTGATGGGTATTTATTTGTCGATCAGATAAAATTAAGAAAAACTTTACTGGCTTGAAATTCTCTGCACGATAATTTAACAGGAACCGGAGTTGGTAACACAGGCTTTTATTTAGTCAAATATTCCAAAAAGAATGTTTTTCGCTCTTTATTTAAAATTTTCTATAATTTCAACTACAGCTTGCGAATGAAATATCAGTTAACTTATTCGTTTTATTTAAGTTAAAGTAACATTAACTTATTTGAAGTTTTCAGAGTTTACCGTCGGTGTTTTACAAATACAAACACAACACAATAGTTTACCTAAGTTGCTAAGTTACTGAAAAAAATTGAATGCTAAGTTATTGAAAAAATTTAAAATATTAGTTAGCCAAATAAATTTTTGATGAAATAAAATAAGTTACTGTTAAAATACACACGTAATTAAAATCTTTGCCTGTGTTCTTTTTAAAAGTGTTTGTCGGACAGGGCCGTCGGCAAATATTTCGATAGGAACTTATGTAGTTGTAACTTGAATGGTTTTTGTGTGATGATAAGAAAAGGCTGCCTATGTTCTGAGAAGGACATTAAATTTAAAAAAAAGTAGTGTACTATTGTGAAAATGGGTATGGGATATTAATGGGCAGTATGACCACAGACGAAACGAAAGACAATGAAATATTGTAGAATGAATTGTGTGGCGCAAAGTCAAATAAATGGCACTTTGATTTCGAAGAGTGTTGAGTATATCGTCATGCTGAACGTTCGAAGTATTATTCAACATCATCTCTTCAGCCTTTTCCCAACCATCTTGAGGTTGGCTTCGAATCTAACCAGATGCAGTTGAATACCAGTATTTCACATTAGGCGACTGCCTGTCTGACCTCCACAACCCAGTAACTTGGTAATACTTATCGTATTACCCTTGGGAAAAATTTATTAAAAGTATAAATAAATAATAAGTGAATAGTTTTTTTGTTTTTATGTATTTATATTATCTTCTACTCTTACACGCGGTGTCTACATTTCTTTCTGTCTATATTTTCAATTCGTTTAGAAATGAGCATAGCATTTGCAGGGTATTTTTTCTGTTATTTTCTTTCTTCTTGCCTGTTTATAAGTGCGTTCATAAACTATTATATAAATAAATTTATTTAAAAAATAAGAGCCATTGATCATCAAAAACCCAAAATATTAAATTCAATGACACTTGACTAACGCATACTCTTATAAGCTAACAACGCGAGGCTTATAGCCACTAAAAGTGAATGATACCAACAATTAGGTGGTCGCAATTAGCTTGTTGATAATATTACAATAGTAAAATAACCCGCTTGTTGTCAGTATGTGTTTTAGTATTAACTTAAGTTGGAATCCTGAGGGTACCTACGTCTAAGTTAGCCCTGTCCCTGATCTAAGTTAAAAAGGTGACAGAAAGATGGTAAATAATGGTATTTATGTCATATGTATAAGTATAATAATATTAGTACCTATATTTACTTAAATTTGAATAAATATTCAAAACTCTAGTTACGTAATTGCACCTACCACTGTTTGTCTCTGCATCACCCAAAGTTCAACTGGTAGAAAATGCCTTTGGCATTAAGTCCGCCTCTGTACATTTCTGTGCGTGAAGTATTAAATAAATGAATAAATAAAATTAAAACCCTGGGGGCCTACTCTCTAACTCCGTCAACGAAGATACGGCCCCGTCCGAAAGTAGTATGAAACTTCTTAGTGAATCCTACAACCAATTAACTAACTTTTTTTGACGGGCAAAAACATATCGGGAGTAGGGACAGCTATCAAATCGTGTTGTCATTCATTCTTAGTTCGGGCTCCAAACTAATCTTCTGTCCGTAAGTGATACGGAGTTGGAAACGCTCGTTACTTCGACCGAAACGACGGACTTCGTGCTTAGGGAGTAGGCCCCCCCTGTTTTGGGTTGGGCGTAGTCGAGTAAAAAAATTGATTCTTTTTTGTTCTTTTTTTCTTTGTCTTTTAATGATTTTTCCTTTAACCAAAATAAGTTGGGTCTGTCAGCTTAAGCTTGTCTTATAGATGTAGATTTGTGCCCTAATGGCAATAAACTCGTCCCTTCCTACATGGAACTGCAACAGCGAATTGTGGGTTTACTGAACTCTGCCTTACCTTTCCGCGAATACAAGCATGATGTGTTTTTGTAAGCTACACATTGACATTTGATGATTACCTACATACTCAATGACATGAATATTTACTTCGAGCTGTATAATTTTTCTCTTTCTCAGTTAGTTTAAAATAATAATGGTTTAAATGAAAGTTTGAGTAGTGTATGCGGCCAACCGAAATGTCCTTTTAAATGAAAGTTTGAGTAGTGTATGCGGCCAACCGAAATGTCCTTTTAAATGAAAGTTTGAGTAGTGTATGCGGCCAACCGAAATGTCCTTTTAAATGAAAGTTTGAGTAGTGTATGCGGCCAACCGAAATGTCCTTTTAAATGAAAGTTTGAGTAGTGTATGCGGCCAACCGAAATGTCCTTTTAAATGAAAGTTTGAGTAGTGTATGCGGCCAACCGAAATGTCCTTTTCTTTGGTATTGTTCATCGAATCGTGGAGCTTTTATAAGTTGTGAAATGTCAAATGCATGCACTGACTGAACAGTACCCTAATTGAGTAACTCACGATTCATCATAATTTGTTTCGTTTTGAAACAGATGGCTAAACCATTGCTTCATATGCTCGAAAAATGTGTCTGCTCAACAACGTGAATAACGCAATGAATATTGTTGATCTGTCAAAATGATACCGATTATGATTAATCGCGTGTTACGCAATTAGGGTGCTGACCAAGATTATGTCTGGACTTTAAAAGAGACTGTGACATCTGAGTTTGTTTCGGCCTTTCTTCTCAGAGTAGTCAGTTACCATTACACCGACCACATCTACTTTTAAAATATGATTGACGTGTTAAAGTATTTGTACAAAACCTACTTACACAGAAGTAAAATAATGTACTATTTAATGTTACGTTATCTTTGTTTGTTCCATAAGCGTAAGAACAACTTTGTAGGTACACACCGGAAAAATGTTCCAACGAACAGATGAATAAGAAATTGAGCCATGTATGTTTGTATGTATTTCTTCACATCAGTACCTATGTCTTCCATATAGAGAGGCCGTTTCCTTCCGTCCATTCTTCAAAGTTAATCGGTTAAGCAACAAAGTATGCTTGCCGGCTGGTTTTTTTATTTCTGTTTGACATACTTATGGGGGCATCGCGGTAGTGTCTTTGCGGGGTAGATTGAGTTACAGGTAGTTATTGAACTAAGATTTACTTAATAGATATAGTAACAGTTATTGTAACCAGTCTTACCAAAAAGTCTGGGCCAAACTTTCGACCCAGTGGGTCCCGCTTAAAGCCCTGGTAACTTTAAATATTGTAGTTATGAGCGATAATAGTTCTTATTGCAATCCGATACGGGTTTAAATCTGTTGTAATAAATTCGAATAATAAATGAGCAAGCATTGTCGTAAAAATGCAAATAAAATCGTAGGTATAAAATTAGATATTAAATATTTAATAATAAATAATCCATCACTGGATGCAGTTTGGCATTTGGAATTTTATGGTAAGTATATTTTTAATTATAATTATAATTGGTATTGAAGGGATAAACTGGTTGTAAATATAATTAATAGGTGACTTTCATGATTTTTTTGATGCATTAAAGTATGTTTAATTATATTTTGAGTACCGTCACTCTATGCAAAAAAGACTTGAAAATATCATATATTCGCCCAGCAGTGGTGGGACTTTAAATAAAATATTTTGATTTTGATACTTTAATTTTCAGCTTTTTTTATTTTTTGGAATTTTGCCAAATTTCGTTATTCTAGGTCAACGGGAACTACCGTATAGGTTTTTGATCCAAAACCTATAGGGTACTTCCAATTGACCTAGAATTGACAATTTTGGTTAAAAGCAAGGTCTTATAACACAAGTAAAGGGAAAATTTCGAAAAATAAAAAAAAGTTGAAAATTAAGGTAAATTTTGGTACTTACAAGTTTTCGTGAAAATCTAAATTTGCCCGAATCTTTTTATCGTGTTGACTCAGGACCTTGATTTTTATACAATTAATAGGAACTATAGACCTCAGTATCTGGTATAAATTTCAACTTGCTAGGTCCACCCGTTCCTGAGAAAATTGGTGGTGACACACGGACAGAGAGACTGACAAGAGAGTGATCTTATAAAGGTTCTTTTTTTACCTTTTGAGGTACGGAACCCTAAAAACTACCAGAATAGTTAGTCTTGAACTATTCTCCTTAACCTACGCCAAATGCATCCCTGTATGAATACCGTGGGACCTGCCATTTGACACACGCCATTTTGTGTGGAGCGAGACAAAAGACATTCTGTCTCCTTCAATATCTATTTCTATTAAGTACAATACATCAATACACTATACATGCAAGAGTTTTGAAAGTCTGGATTTATAGACTGTTTTGATTCATTTGTCTTGTCTTTTTTTCTTTATTAGAGTACGTAGCACCATAGTAGAATAGTTTTAAGCCAGAAAACCAATTGGCCACGAAAGGTTTTGGAGTGGCGAATGTGTACTGGAAAACTTAGCGTTGGAAGGCCTCCCACGAGGGGAACCGATGACCTGGTGAAGGCCGCAGGAATCCGCTGGATGCAAGAAGCATAGAACTGGTAAAGGTGGCGGTGCTTGATTGAGGCATATGTTCAGTGGACGTCTAACAATAAAACACAATACAATAAAATTCCTAATGCCCTTAAGATAATGAATGTTAATTCCTTTAAGAGAAAACTGAAAAAATGCTAATTACTTAGGGATACTATAATGTTACGGAGTTTTTGAATGACAAATTTTGAATTTAGATAATTTAATAAGTATTTTAGTTTTAGTAATTTTACTGTTTCAATTATTATTATTATCTTTTGACTATAGTTTTGCATTGACTGATTATGTATTTGAAATTGATTGAATTTTGACTATTATTAAAAACATTCTCATTTAAAATTTTTAAACGAAATATTAAAAACTATTTTGTACACCGAATATGGCAAAACATGTTGAACCAGCAATTTTAAACGAATTTCCATCCATATGTGCACATTTATGTACCATGTTACACATGTTTATACAAATAAATGCATCTTTATCTTTATCTTTAATGGTGATGATGAAGCTAATTGGTAGAATCTTACGGTCTAGTATAAATAAATAATACACATTTAGTCATTCTTTTTGCCTATTATCGTATACTTAGCGGCTTTAAGAGCAAAAATATAGAAGATGCCAAGTAACAAGACTACACCGATTCAATTACCAATCAACTCAGCCTATCGTAGTCCACTGTTGGACATAATCCCCTCCAAAGGCTTCACCTTACCTTCTTTCAAAGATAATTGGTCTATTTAGCTGAAAGACGTCCCACGCTTCATTTCTAGGTAGATTTGCCGGCCTTTAAATAAAAAAAAATATAGAATCTACTCTCACTAAAAGATGCCCTTGTCCAGGAATTCTTCGATCCCTACGTTGTTGAAAAGAATCCACAGAAAAAGTGTATCAACGTATTTCTTGATTCTTTTTCTTCAGTCAATAATTGATTACATTACACTGCATATAATTAATCATCATTAATTTGCATTTAAGGGTAGGAGTCGGTTTAGAGTGGTATGCTAATGAAGACAGTGGTACTCAACCGTGGGGCAGCAAGAATCTTGCTGTTGTCTTAGTATTGTAACTAATAGGGATGGGCCGAAATTCGGTTCACATTCGGTTCAACCGAATTTCGGCAGCTTGAACCGAACTTCGGCATTCGGCCGAAATCCGGTTCAGATGCCGAACATTCGGCACAAAAAAAAAATCTACTTGCACTACTACACTACTACTTGATTGAAATTTAATAGAATTAGAGTAGGTATAGCATTACTGTAAAATATAATTATGTTTTTTACTCACTCATTGAATGGTCATTTATTTTAGTTAGGAACATTGTAAATGTAAACCTTAAATTAAATCAGTTCTTCTTATTATTCTTGGAAATCTCTGCCTAATTAATTAGAATAATTAGACATACCATTACAAAAATTAAATAAGCTTAGTATTCTTCTAACAAACATCTGAATACAACTCGTAAATTGAAAAAAAAATTACGTTTTTGATTCACAAAATTAAACATTCACATTAATTATTTTTTATTACAATAAGGGTATTAAACCGAAGTTCGGCCGAATTTCGGCCGAAGTTTTTATTTTAATCGAATGTTCGGCCGAAGTTCGGATTCGGTTCAAACCACATTCGGCCCATCTCTGATTGTAACATTACAGTTCGCACGTCCTGAAAATGTCAAGGCGAACCGTACGCCGGCCGGTATAGCATAAAAATACTATTAGATACGCTTTACGAAGTTGGCAGTATTTGTAACAGCATCTACACTGCTACATACGAACTACACAGCACACTGACGTCACGCAAAATCCTGCATCGCGCAAGCAGAGTTTACCGCGCAACTGGTTCAGTCATCAACCGTCGGGCAGTTTCCTAACAGATACAACACCCGTCTGGTTGGAAGATCCTCCCTTTTCTATGGAGGTTAACTGAACTTTACACCCAGTTCATCATAGTTTCATGAAAGTGTAAAACATCTGACCTTTATAAACACAATTCAGTTTCATGGACTGAAAACATCAATTTTGGAATGATATTCTAACCGAGAATAATAAAAAATATAGGACAACACCAGTTCCTTCCATGGCACGTAGGTGAGTAACTAAACTAACAGTCGTGGTATCATACAGATAAAAATAAAGTATCAAGCATAAAGGATCAAAAATCATTTGACGGCATGGTTAGCGCAGTGGTTAAGCGATTACCGTTGCGCTGTGTCGCGGGTGTGATTCCCGCACAGAACAAATATTTGTATTACCTACAAGTAGTTTTTCCGTGTCTGGCTGTTTGTGTATGTGAGTTTCGCTCATACAATACCGGTGAAATTCTTAGTGTGAAGATTAAAAAAAAAAATAGAGAGTAGCTCGATATAATATAGGTACTGGTACTAAGCAGCATCCCTTTAGCTTGGAGTCCCACCCCAATATATTAGGAAAAACCTAGGCGGGTGATGATCTTAGAATAAAATCCTTCCGGCCCCAAGTACGCCCGCACACGCACACTCTTTGTAAGTCCCACAGTCGGTTAGATTATCTCGTCGAGCTTTATAACCTATAGCATCGCTCGGCAGTTTCACCCGCGTAGTTCCGGCTCCTGTGGGAATACGGGGATTAAATATAAGCCTATGCTGCCCGGGGATAGTGTAGCTTCCCAACAGTATAATAAGTTTTCAAATCGGTTCAGGCGTTTCGGAGCCTATTCAATGCAAACAAACAAACAATCAAATTTTTCCTCTTTATCATATTATATTTTATAACCTACTAGATATTGCCAACAGCTTCGCCCGCGTAGAGGTCGGAAATTATCCCACGGGAACGTACGTATTACCGGGATAAAAGTATCAAAATTATTAAACCAGAAACTATCTGTGTGCCATTCATTTCAACCAAATCTGTTCAGCCGTTCGTGCGTGATTATTGAAAATATCTAAACATCCAAGCATAAAATCTTTCACAGTTATGATATAGGATAGAATATACAGGAAAAGTTTTTATTCGGGGCGCAAACTGTAACACCATGAATTCAGCATATCATTCAAAAACCATCGAATCTATGCGGTCAAAATGTATGGAACAGCTGATATTTTTTTTGTATAACCGACGAAAATTTCTGCGCTGGGGGGACTAGATTGATATGCTGAATTCATGGTTACAGTTTGCGCACTGAATAAAAACTTTTCCTGTATAGGTGCGTTGGTACACTTGATTTACAGTTACATTTAGGTCCTACAAATATCGGCCACCGATTGTGGTCCGACTGCAAACGCTCAAAGGTTGAGAACAGCTGTTATAGGCAAATAAAGCAATATCATTTCTTCATAGTAATGCAATTCTGTTTTTCTGAAAATATTATAAGTTATGGCCTGATCTAATTGTCTAGTCATTTTTATAGTAGGTACAGTGGCCACCATTGGACCACCTTCAGTCAAGTGTCATGCATTGCAAAATCTATCTTTATAGGTATATATAATTCCTCTGGAAGTACGTGTATCATTTTAGCCCAGCCTTTTCCCAATTATGTTGTGGTTGGCTTCCAGTCTAACCAGAAGCAGCTGAATACCAGTATTGGAGCGCCTGCCTATCTGACCTCCACAGCCCAGTAAGACAGGTTGTCACAATTTCGGGCTTCCGACGACCCGTAATGACTGTCAAAGATCCACAAATGACAGCTGGGACCAATACCTATAATATTATTTAGCCATACATAACATTATCTACTTCGCCACAAGCGTCCCTTCTTCTGTACGTGTATATGTCACTTAATTCCAGACAAAAATTCATCCCCTATTTAACCCCTTTAGGAAATGGATTTTGAAACATCCTTCGTTAGTGTGCTCACTTTCGCCTCTTGTACAAAATTGTATGTTTCTAGACCCAGCGGTTTACTAGAAAAGTATTTATTGGACTTGCACAGGAATATCACAAACAACTACAACACAAAACAATTATTAAACACATAAACAAATAACCTTAAACAAACGCTACGGTACATAATAAAATTAAAATTAGTTGTCTGTCAATGACTTTAGGATTTTTTATAAGTAGAAGAATAAAAAAGATTGGAATCTGCTTGTAAACTTTAATTTAATTACTAATTAACCGTTAAAGTTTTTTATTCTGAAACAAATCTCAAGCAAAAGAAACGACCGGTCGTTATTTTCCTGATCGCAAACATAGATGGCGCTAGTAGTCCACTGAAATGTTTTCTTCGACGCGCAAAGCTGGTAATGTTTGAATCATTCGAAATGAAGAAGAAACTTTTTGTTATAATTAAAATTAAATCGATATTATGTTTGTTTGTAAGTACGAATAAAGTGTTATAAGTAGTATATTAAGTAAGTATAGTTATTATTTTGTATTGAACTAGTTTCATCATTTAGTTTTTTGTTTGAGTATTGACATTTCAATTCAAACTTATTTATTGAAAGAACTAATTCAAGTTGATGATAACCACGGTCTTTAATTCTTATTCAGACTTTTCCAGTTATTACAAAACCATATTTTTTGTGTATAACTATGGCTTTATAAGATCAGGAGTTCAGGGCAATCAGAGCAGAGGTCATTGCCACTAATTACACCTACCAATCAACTCCTGCTGACTCCACACAATGATAGCGTGATAATACAAACATCTTCAATCAAAGCGTCTTATAAATCAATTTCATTTGCACCCCTTTTCCTGTATGTAAGGTCAAATGAAAACCACAATCTATTTTAAATTCTATAACTTACAAAGCAGAGTCCCATTTCCTTTGCCAAAATCCCCTAAATTGATGATTATAAAGGACGTAAAACCGTTGGAATTTGATGAGTAAATGTGAGTTTTGTGTGGGAAAGTTAGGGTTGGTTTTCCTGTGTGTGATTTGGGTAAAAATTCAAGTGCACTCGGTCTGAAAGGAAGGCCCAATTAGAGCCAATTCAGTTGTATTAGACAGTCAAGTTGGTGGGTTTCGGCGGTCATACTGGTAAGGTCGTTTCTTAACGAGTATGTCGGATTTGGGCATAAGCAGAAATCATTATTAAAAAAAAATCCTAGAGCTCTTCGAAGCACCAGTGGTATTGGGCCCGACTTAAGAGTTGTATCGTGGGTTTGTTCCCAGGCAGGCGCTTTATTTCGTGTAAATTCAATTCAATTCAATTCAATTTTATTTCAGGAACAATTCACATTGTGTTTGAAAACATGCATAATAAAATAAACAAGCTCATTAAAATTATAAACTAACACATTCATAAAATCAAAAAATCAATAATACAAAAATTAAAATTAAATTTCTTTGTCATTACAGCTGCTATTACATACTAATATTACCCAGTCTCACATTAACTAGTATAAAAATTTAAAACGTGGATAATTTCATCACCACAGCTCTCAAAACGGTGAAAGAAAAACCGGACAAGTGCGAGTCGGACTCACCCACCGAGGATCCGTAATTTGTAGGTAGATACATATAATAAAACATTTAGACCACCGTTCTTTGCTTATGGACCCTGTTTTTACACGCTTTATATTAGCTTCACTTGTATGTTTGTTTGTATGTTTGTATGTAACCGACTCCTTTGAGCGCGATTTTGACCCACTTTAAACGGTCAGATTTCATTGAAACTTTGTAAACTTGTCGAGGACCGAAGGCAATGAAAAAAAAAATCACGCTTTTGTAGTTAGCAGAACTAAAAAATAGAAAATAAATAACAGATTAAAAAAAAAAACACGCTTTAAAAACTAAACTAAAAAGCAGAAAATAATTTCGAAATAGCGTGGGATGCTTGATATTAATTGATTATAAACATACCTCAAAAAGCACCCCACGATATACAAAAAAAAATCTGGTTTATTAGTTTGGTTTTTAAAGCATGTTTTTTATCTATTATTTTTTCTTAAATAATATGACGTGTAAAAGTGTTTGCGATATCCTATATCCTCATATTATAAATGTGAAAGTTTGTATGTTTGTTACTCAATCACACTAAAACAGCTCGACGGATGTAGATGAATTTGGCATACAGATAGTTTAAAACCTGGATTAACACATGGGATACTTTTTATCCCGGTAGTACTACGTTCCTGTGGAATAACTTTCAAGTCCCACGCGGGAGAAGCCGCAGACAAAAGCTATTACAGAATAAGCAATTTAATTTTTAACTTTCGGGGTCGCCTTTTAATTTTGGAACTTGTACATATTACCTTCTTAGACACCCAACGAAAGAGCTAAGCTAACCTTTTTAAATAACTTTATTGACATACCACCAAATGAAATTATTAGGGATGGGCCAAAATTCGGTTCACATTCGGTTTAACCGAATTTCGGCAGCTTGAACCGAACTTCGGCATTCGGCCGAAATTCGGTTCAGATGCCGAACATTCGGCACAAGATAAGTAATACCTACTTACACTATTTTGACTGAAATTTAATAGAATTAGAGTATAGCATTACTGTAAAATAAAATTATGTCTTTTACTCACTCATGGTCATTTATTTTAGTTAGGAACATTGTAATGTAAACCTTAAATTAAATCAGTTCTTCTTATTATTCTTGAAAATCTCTGCCTAATTAATTAGACATACTATTACAAAAATGAAATAAGCTTAGTATTCTTCTAACAAACATCTGAATACAATTCGTAAATAAAAAAAAAAAACACATTTTTTGTTCACAAACTAAACATTCATTTACATCAAGTATTTTTATTGCAATTAAAGGGTATTGAACCGAAGTTCGGCCGAACTTTTCATTTTAACCGAATGTTCGGCCGAAGTTCGGATTCGGTTCGAACCACATTCGGCCTATCTCTGGAAATTATACTTACATAACAAATTAACTAACCGAGAACCGAACCAACAACCCTCTCAGAAATCGAGCCACACATTCAAAAGTAACAGATGCGATAATACCTATTATATTGGTTTCAATTCTTTCTTAGAGGACTCTTAACAATTCAATTGCAATACCAACTTAAACACACAGTCAAACACTACCTTATACCCTTCAAATTAGAGCTATTTTCCCTTGACACAGCTGTGGTTTTATCATGGTTTTTCGTAAAAGTATTTCGTCAACTCGAGCTGAGTTAAGGGTCCTCGAAGTATTAAAAGTATTAAATGAATGTATTAAGTACTGTTTTGTGTGTCAGTTCAATTATAGGGGTAGGCAGAATCCTAAGTGGTGTGTGTGTCTTTAATTTGAAGTTTTTGAAGAGTTTTTTGAAAAACATTCATCTGACTCTAGTTGGTACATATTTATATGGTAAACTGGTTCTTTGACCCCTCTTAAAATGATATTAACCATTATTTTTAACCGACTTCAAAAAAGAGGAGGTTCTCAATTCGTCTGTTTTGTTTTTCGTTCTGTGTAAGTTCCGCGATATCTCTGACAATTGTAGGATTGATTCCGAAAATTACCTATTTTTTTAATCAATAGGGTATGTATCAGGACTGATATATTCGCTTTGCTTGAGTTCTTTGTGTACATTATTTCATCACCACTGCTTTCGAAACGGTGAAGGAAAACATCGTGAGCAAACCGGTATGTCCTAGAACCAAACATTTGAAGACATGTGTCATCTACAAACCAGCACAAGGCCCGCGTGGTGGATTACGGCCCACTGTCTCTCACAGAGTGGAGGCCTGTGTCCCAGCTGTGGGAACGTCATAGGCTGATTATGCTACACAAAGAAAGCGCCTTTCTGATTCGAACCCACGACCTACAGCCCGTAAGCCCGGGGTGTCACAACAGGGCCACCATAATATAATATAACTTTATTGTTCTCTCATATTCACAACACAGTACAAAGTCCAGTTAACACTTAATAGAGACTGGTGTCTGTTGTAGGTAAAACCTGTATTACAGATCACCAGGCTTACCCTCCCTAAGACAGCTCACTTATGACTAATTATCTACTGTTTAATTATACATACAGGTTAAAAATAGTAAAAACACTATTACAAATTAATAATAACAAATGTAAAACAAAAACAAAATGGAAAATTAGAACTAAAGTATTTTTTTTTTTATTTTTTTTTAATAATTTATTTTTTTATTTCAAAAAGTGTGGTACAGTCTGTTACAATAAAATAATTTTTAAAATTTAGGGTTAAGTAGAATAGAAATAAAGTAACATAATTGAATCAGGCGTCCTAGCTAGGTTACATAGTAACCTGTATTAAGGTTCGCCAGCCCAGGTTCCCACTGGGGTACAAACATTTTAATAGACTGCTTAGAACTATAAGGTACAAACGTATTTAACTTATACTAAACTAAAAGTGTTAGTACGTGTGTATGTTTTGTGATGTAGGTGTGGTGTGCGTGTGTTTTGTGTTGTAGGTGTAGTGTGTGTGTGTTTTGTAATGTAGCTGTGTATGTCTGTGTTCTGTGTTATAGGTGTGGTGTGTGTGTAAACTGAAGTGAAAGGGGTTGAGTTTAGATATGGAGTATTAGAGAAGTCATTAAGATTGTGAAGTGAGCAGATATTCAGTGTCGTCGTAGTTTAAAGTGGTTAAAAAGTCAGTTATCTGTTTTTTACACAAAGTAAAACAATTCTGATGGCAAAAATGGCATGACATTAATTTGGGGTGTGTAAGTGTGGGTGTGTGTCTGTGAGAGTGTAAGTGATGGTGTGCTGGCTATGTGTGTGTTAATTTTATTTCTTTCCATACTATAAACATTACCTTCTGGGTTTTAATAGATGTTCTGTTGTATTGTAATCAATGCCATTGCTACCCAATTAGGTACTAGATAACTTGATACGCTTTAAGATTTTCTTCACTTTATAAAACCTAATAAAATCTGCTGTCACAACGCGAGGTTCAAACCAGGGGGGCTGCTCTCTAACTCCGTCAACGAAATTACGGGCCCGTCCGAAAATAGTTCGAAACTTCGAAGTGACTCCTACAGCTGATTAATTAATTTTGGACGGGTAAAACCATATAGGCCGTAGGGACAACTGTCAAATCGTGCAGTAATTCATTCTTAGTTTGGGCCCCAAACTAATCATAGGTCCGTAAGTGATACGGAGTAGGAAACGCCGGTAACTTCGACCGAGATTACAGATTTCGTGCTTAGAGAGTAGGCCCCTAGGGACCCCATGATGATGATGATGATGATGATGAGACTCCCTTTTCCGCACGTAGACTCCCATTCGGTCCGTTGTGCTTCTGGCTAACAAAGCCAGCCTAGCTCCGCCCAAAAGCACAGAAGCTTCCTGGGAGCTTCAAAGGCTTCGCGGAGCGACCTCACTGTTCCGAGGAATTCCTCACGTTGAGAAGCCACGGCCTCGCATTCCAGGATGACGTGGGCGGTAGGGAGCCCATGATCCATAGCTGTATAAACTACGACGCAGCACTCTACCACAACAATATACATTATTGAAAAAAAAATACCAAATTCAATATCCAAGTTGTATCCCAAAATATAAGGGCGTGTACACTCAACGTAAAGCCGAAGCCACACGAGGTATTATTTGCTAAATATTTGTTAAGGCTTATTGTACACAGCGGGGTGTGTTGCACTTTTGTGGATGAAGAGCGCTGTACACTGGTTGATTTTTTGAAGTGCCCGTTATTTTATTACTTTTCGCCTGTAAATTGTCCTTATATTTTAGGTTTTTTTACTTGGCTATTTTTAAATAAGATGGGATCTACCAAGTTCCAAGGTATGTATTATAGTTTACGACAGAGGGGCTTGTGGCTAAGTAGCTAGCCACACGGGTCCATCGATCAGATTAAAGTACGCTTACCGCGTTTGGATGACCATCTCTATACTCCCTCCGTGCCTCGGAAATTACGTTAATCTGTTGGTGCCGGCTGTCATTCGTAGATCTTTGACACTCGTTACGAGTCGTCAGAAGCCCGAAAGTCTGACAGCTATTAGAAACAAAGAAAGGTATTAATTGTGACTCGCACAGGAAGATCACATACTAAAATAAACACGCAATGGTACAAAAAAAAAACAAATTTCTCGGAAGTAAAAAATAATTAAAAAATAAATAAAGCAGAAAGTCCTGCACGAGGCCTCAGCATGATATTGCAATATTTAAAAAGTGTCGCAGCGCTGGTAGGTATTAGTCTTATTAAAGTGTATCGTATTACCCAGATCACAGGGTTCTAAAATAAAATGATTTTGTTATTTATCTATTATAATGCTGTGATCATAGCATCATAGGCTAAACAGAGAGATATTCCAAGAATAAAATGAATAATCTTTTACCGTTATACTACGCCCTCTTCAATAGGTACTTTGTAAAATCACCCAGTGTGTATAAACCAACACAGGTAGCCATAGCTGATCGGATGAGCAACAATAGCGCTCACAATGGAAATGCAGTGAAGCCACATTGATGCTGTGAGCAAAGTATTCAATGTGTTTGTGTGATCGATAAGTATTTACTAAAGAAATAAACACGGTGGTAATAGATATGAGTAAGTATTATATACTAGAAATCGCGTAAAAAAAGTAGCCTGTGTCCTTCACCATATCTCAGGCTATATCTCTGCAAATTTCATGAAGATTAGTTCAGCGGTTTAGGCGTGAAAGCGTAACAGACAGACAAAGTTACTTTCGCATTTATAATACTAGCTTTTCCCTGCGGCTCCGCCCGCGTAGATGTCGGTGTATTGTACATATAAACCTTCCTCTTGAATCACTCTGTGTATTAATGAAAACTGCATTAAAATCCGGTCCGTAGTACAGACACGACGAGCGACTTTGTTTTATAGTATGTGAAAAAGATTAGTAGGAATTAGCTAGTGCCTTGACTTTCGTTAACTACATACAGTCAACTAAAGACTAACGGCCTTATTCATAAAAAGTTATCGAACATCTAAACATTTGCTAAAGTCTGGTTTTTCATAGAGAAACCACACTTTAGCAACTGTTTAGTTGTTCGGTAACTTTTATGAATAAGGCCGTAAGTAACCACGATCGTCGTGATGTTTATTAAGAAACCGATGGATGCTTAACGAATAAATTTTAATTTAATTAATAGAAATAATAAAAAACACGCTTTAAAAACCAAACTAAAAAAATAGAAAATAATTTAATTCTATTAAAAAGCGTGGGGTGCTATTTGAGGTATTTCGATAATCAATTAATATCAAGCATCCCAAGCTTTTTAATAGAATTAAATTATTTTCTACTTTTTTGTGTTTTTTAAATTATTATTTATTTTCTATTTTTTAGTTCTGCTAACTACAAAAGCGTAATTTTTCAGTTTTTAATTTTTTATTTATTTTTTATGTTTTTTTTTTTTAATTAATGAATTGTCATCGGTCCTTGATAAGTATACAAAATTTCGATTTAACCCGACGTTTTGAAGGAGGTCAAAATCATGTTCAAAGTTTCCGTTACATAAGCACATACACATACGTATGAAGCTAATAGAAGCGTGTTAAAAAAAAAACAATCTGTTATTTTTTTCATCTGTCAAATTAAATTTCTGGAAATCGAATAACCTGTATCCGACGACCCTGCTTACTTATCCTTAAAGTTATAGCCTTAAAGTTTATATTCGTTTACTACTGTTAGAATGTGTTGGATATGTCGATATGTGGCATACGACGACAGGTTTCAGATAAAAATATTTTCTTGTTTCATAGTTTTTAGAGCGTGATTTTTCAGTAGTCGGCTATTCGTTTTTAACCGACTTCAAAAAGGAGGAGGTTCTGAATTCGTCGGAACCTTTTTTTTTAACGTATGTTCCGAGATTAGGTACTCGAAGATGGCTGGACCGATTTGGATTTTTGTTTTTTTTTATTTTAAAGGGTATACTTCCCAGGTGGTCCCATGATCACCAAGTTAGGATCTGATGATGGGATCCTGGAGAAATAGAGAGAACTCTTCAAATTTTATAGGCACACTTGAAGCGATTTGGGTATTTTTTGGAAGAGTACTTTCTAGGAGTGATTCTATTTCAATTTGGTGAAGATCTGATGAAGAACTTCGGAGAAATAGAAAATAGAAATAGAAATAGAAAATATTTATTGTCCAGGTAATACAGTAAGCATAGACAGATTAAACAACAAGTTGAGACGACATATGAGTAGCTTAAATATTACCTACAGCTAGTTACAAATATTATTCGCCAGTGAACCCCAAACTAGACAGTTAGTCTGTATCTTGGGGTTCAGGATACGAATACAAGAGTGGAGACTAGAGAGGTGCTTTCAAGTATGTTATTTTATGAGTGTATGTATTGTGTAACGTTTGTGTAGTGTCTGGCGTGTGTGCGGTGTGTGTGTGGTGCGTGTGTGTGGTGTGTGTATGTGGCGTAAAATGTGTGTAAGTGTGTATTTTGTTCCCCATACAATATACTTCGTTTGATTCAGTGTCAGGTCAGGGTCGTTATATTAATTGTTCCGAGTCATCATAACCAGTAATATGCAGCATTTTCTTTACAATTTTTTTGCATTCGAATGAGTTAGTGTTTTTAATTTCGCAGACTTTGCAGACTTTGTTGTACGTATTAATGAGAGAGTAGGCCGGGGAGCGTCTAGCTAGCAATGAGGTGACGTCAGGTGTTGGGATTCTATAGTTTCTTTTGCTTATTATTGAAGTATAGTCGAATCTACTTCTAATATTTTTGTGCGTTTTAATACAGGCAGAAAGAATGAAAAGCTGGCGGACTCTGAGAACTCTCGTTTCGCGATAGAGTAAATCAGTGGGAAACCGGTAGGGCTTCTTAAAAGTTACTTTAAGAAGCGCTCTCTGAGCTCTTTCAGCTTCAATCAAGTAGGTCTTTCCAGCACTACCCCATACGTTGATGCAATACTGTATTATTGATTGGCAAAGCGCTAAGTAAACTTGTTTTAGTGTGTCTGTGGGTAGACAGTCTCGTAGTCTACGCATGGTGTGAATAAGTTTTCTAATTCTGCCAGAAATTTTGGATATATGGTGCTTAAAGGTTAGGTGGTTGTCGATAAGAATTCCGAGGTATCTAAGAGAGGAAGTACGTTCAAGAGGAGGACAGTCGCAAGGGAGAGTAGAAATATTAGAAGAACAGTGATGTAGTTGGAGTTTTAGGTGTACTGGTGGGATAGAAGCGGCGGTCTTGGAGAAAACAATATATTTTGTTTTGCTGCCATTTAGCGTGAGAAGGTTTCTGTCCAGGTTATGCGCGATTAGAGACAATCCCTCTTCTGCTAGACGATGTACATGTTCCCACGATTTTGCGTGAAATATCACAGCTGTGTCATCTGCATAAGTTATTATTTCAGCATTATTCACAGAGAGTTTAAGTATATCGTTAATATAGACAATGAAAAGCGTGGGACCAAGTACACTGCCCTGTGGAACTCCAAAGTCAATGGGAAGTTGATCACTAGAAAGGGAGCTTACTTTTGTGTACTGCTTTCGGTTTGTCAGGTAGCTTTTGAACCATTCAAGGCAAATTCCTCGTATTCCTGTCCATTCTAGTTTCTTGAGGAGAAGGCCAGTTGAAACCGTGTCGAAAGCCTTTGCAAGATCAAGGAAGATGGCAAGGCATTTTTCATTTTTCTCTATATGAGAAGAGATACAGTCGACAAGAAGAGTGGCAGCGTCTTCGGTTGACCTATTCCTTCGGAAACCAAATTGGTTATTAGAGATGAGGTGATTTTTCTCAATGAAAGAAATAAGACGGGAGTTAACTATCCTCTCTAATATTTTAGAGACAGAGCTTAGTAATGCTATAGGCCGGTAGTTGTCTGGTGCATGTTTGGGACCGCTTTTGTGGATGGGGGAAACCGCAGCTATTTTCCAACACTCTGGGAAGGTACCGGTCTCAAGGCTCAAGTTGAAGATATGTGCCATTGGTGTTATTAGAGATTTTAGAGCTCTTTTGATAAGATAAACCGAAATTTTGTCAGGTCCTGGAGCACTGTCGACTTTAAGTTCGGATATAATTTTGATAATTTCGTAAGTATCTGTTGGTTCAAGGAGAAGAGACTGTGGGTTTGAAGTGTCTGAGATGTATGTATTTATTAAAGATTCATGAGATAGGTTAAGTTTTTCAAGTATTTTATCTGCCAGACGTTTTCCTACTGAGGTGAAGTGTGAGTTAAAAGAGTTGAGTGTTTCTTTTTCTCTATTTGGGCTCAGTAGTTGGGAGGTTTCGTTGTTTTTAGGAGATATGTGACCTATTGATTTTATTGCTTTCCAGAGATGTTTTGGATTGTTTTTGCTATCAAGTATCTGTTTGTGTAAATGCAACGGAACTCCTCAATAGATGATAGTAAATGGACTGGGATTGCTGAAATCTCATGTCTGTCTATTGTTTACACCGTGAAGGGGTAAGCACATGTGATCCACTAAAAAGTGAAAAATAAAAACTTTTTCCAAAAAAAAAACAACCGACTGAAATTAAAGTTATTTTTCACTTTGTAGTGTTTTTCTGGAAATCGGTTTTTTTTTTTTTGGAAAAAGTTTTTATTTTTGATTACTAGCTTTTGCCAGCGGTTTCGCCCGCATGGACGTAAAAAAAGATTCCACGGTTCTATGTGTTAATTCAAGTTATATTAAACTATCTTTGTACCAAGTTTCATCAAAATCCGTTCAGCCGTTTTTCTGTGATTGAGTAACAAACATCCAAACAGCTCTTTACATACATTTCACGTTTATAATATTGGTTGAATTTTGGGATTAACTCACAAAACATTTTTTTTTTAAAGTGCTAATTAAGTCCGTCGACCCAACACGACACCAATGAATAAAAAAATATTTTTAGTTCATCACCCGAGATCGGATATTCGGATGCATATTCACCTAAAGTTGAGATGTTGGCTAACATGGAATGCGATTTTGTATCGAAAAAGTCTTAATTTTGGTAAGTAATTTGTTTATTTTTTGTTTTAACTAATAAAAACCACCCCTCCTCCAGTAGGTACATATACATATTTGTATAGGGTTAAACATTAATTTTAAATTAATACACATCTGAATAGTTATGCAATCCAAGAATCCCGGGGTTTTTAATAAATATCACAAATAATTTATAAAGCCGCATCCATACTTTCATAGCTAAAAATTATCTATATATATGCATCCGAATATCCGATCTCTGTTCATCACATAATGTTGTCTAGAGGGCGCCATATTCAATTTATTGTGACGTTTAATAGTCGTAAGCAATCAAGACGCTTATGATAAGTAGATAGTTTCATTTATTAGTTTCATTTGTCAAATTATGATAAGTAGTTTAGAAGATATGACGGAACACATGAACACACGTACCCACATACAAACATATCTGTCAAAATCATAACCTTAATTTTTCCTTCACCGTATTCAGGTAAAAATAAATGAAGAAGCAAAATATGACCGCTACAAATCATCCGCTTACCTACCCTTCTATCAAAGCTAATATCAAAAGCATAAATACCACAAAATAAGCCATATGCTCAATACACTATTTAAACACAATAATATTATTTATTATTTGCAACAGATTATGACGGGTTCACAAAAAAATAATACAATAATGCGTTCTAATGTATTGTGTACCAAAGGGTTTGACCCTCTGCGATCATGCCCTTCAGTTTGTATTATGGACAGATTTTGACATAATTCCACCTGGTTTGTTACGAAAAATGTATTTTTGAAATGTATTGTTAGCGAGTATAGACACCGCCGACTTGGATCCTTTTCAAACTCTACAGCATCAAGTTGAATTAAACCATTTACAGGTATACTTTTGAGTTGTTAAAGAGTCGGTCAGTTAGATATAAGGTATAAAACATATTCATACTGTAATGTGCCCAGTGTTAGGACACAGACCTCCTCTCTGTTAGAGGGAGTGGGCCGCAATAAAATTCGTCGACCGTAGGTTCAATTGAGGTAAGGGACAAAATACGATTTTTCAGGAGAGGCCGACAAAGTTTTTTTTCGGACTAAATCGCCCATAACTTTTTTTGTTATTAACCTTTTTCGGGTATGATTTCAGACATTATCTTGTAGTTTAGTGCTCTATCTACATGTGTAACATCTATTTAAATAAGTTAGCTATTTAAGAAAATAGATGTCCCTTACAACAACGTATTTTGTTAGTAATGTCCCTTACTGACCAAGTATCTTGATACAGTGTAAAGAGATTTTTGACAGAAAATGATGTACACACTTTTGACAATTCGTTGATTGGGAAGACTCTTACCTTATTTGAAGTGGATTGGCGGCGATAATTACACCATTTCAAGTTCCTTTATTGCATAGTTTTTCAGATACATTGTTATTATGGGGCTGATTCGAAATTTGGATCCAAAAATCATTAGGGTAAGGGACATTTTTCTTAAGCTAGAATTCTTTCATATTCACCATTCGATAGAGCGAAAAATTCTGAACAAAACTGTATACTCAACTCATTTTGGGATTTTGTCCCTTACCTCAATTGAACCTACGGTCGACGAAATAAATAAACTTTAATAATAACCTTCAAAGTTTTTTTTAATAATAATAACCTAATAACCTCTATTTCGGACAAGTAACATCCATAGTGGGTTAGTAAGCAGAAATCATATGATTATGTTAGTAAAGCTTAATATAATTAATTTGCGACAAGCTTATTATGAGAGATACATCTCTTAACAATGCTATACTTTATCGAAGAGTCGTATCTCCAAGCTATGATTTTCAGGATGGAGTTGGGGCTCGCCCGCACTCTGGAGAGCATTGAGGCAGACTTCTGTATAATGATGGCAGATGCACTGCAGAAACAGGGCAACCCCAACACCATCCTGAACCATTATTATATTGCACTCGTATGGCGCTGATGGCCCGCTGGCTTTAATTAGTCCACAGGCAGTAAGCTTCAAAAAGAGTCACTTAGCCTTGATCATTACACCGTGCAAACCTGCGTGCCAACATGTTACATCACCTAATAAGAAGTAAAAAGAAGCACCTAAGATTTTGCCGTATTTAAGTGAAATAATCGAAGAAAATCATACCTTTCTTTCTCCATTACCTGTGGCTATACACATCAAGCTGTCACTTGTCAACTGTCAATTCATAGAAGTCTTCAGATGAGAGTGATCATAGATTCTTTGTAGACGTCATATGTTTTCGAATTTTTGGTTTTAGAACGTGCCGGTTTCGTCACAATGTTTTCCTTCACCGTTTTGAGAGCGTAGAACCAAATATTCGAAGACATGCGACATTCACTAACTCGCACTGTGCCCGTGTGATGGATTTATGGCCTATTCACAGAGATTAGGCCTGTTTTCAACATAAACACACACATATTATGTGTGTGTGGAACATAATCATAACAGCATAAATGCTTAAGCTAGTCAATATGAGAGATGAATAATAACATGCTCTTGAATTGAGTCCTAATCTTACAACAAATAGGGAGGCAGCGCAGGTGAGGGAGAGGCAGTATATGCGCCCTCACGGCCGTAGTCACCGCGGGAGACGCCCTGGGCGTCGGGAATCCCAGGCTGATTTCCGGCCACCGTAGGCGCGGGCTTGCGGACGGCGAGTAATGGGTAGCTCGCTGTGCGGTAAGGACCAAACCCGGGCCGATGGCGCATTGTGTTCCACGCGCGTCTCAAAGAGATGTCTGCATCAACTGGTGGGGCCCGTAAGGGCAGATGCCTGCCAGGGGTGCGGGTTGTTTTAAAGAGATACCGCGGCCCCTGGCACACAGGCAACTGAGGGAACACGGGTGGGTTTTAGTCAGTAAAAGTCTGACATGCCCTTCTGCTCCACCTAGAGAGGGAGAAGTTATTCGATGATTTCCCACCCAAAAAAAAATCTTACAACAAATTTAGGTCAACAAGACCGACTTAATCTTTGCTGTAAACAGGAGATTTATACATTCAAAAGATTAACCTTGAAATAAAACAAACTGACGACCTTTGAAATCCCAAAACATCTGATGTATCACTGGCTCAAGATAAACAAAAAAACAAAAACAGAAAATAATACAAATACAAAAACGCAATGACACGGAATCGAATCTGGGACCGGAATCACACATCTTCTGTGGATGCGATTCTTTTGTTTTGCACTCGACAAACTAAAGAATTTATTAATATTGAATTTGGACAAAAACACGACCTTGATTTGGTGTGCTCCTATTGTGACTTGGGGATTTGGCCGGTCTTCAAAGATCGCTTCAACGAAATAATTTCTGGCACTTTTCTGTTAGAGTACCTACTGGAGTTTCTCGGCTTCTATTTCGGCTTTAACTCGCCCGAATCATCTTTAAATAATATAATATTTTCTATAGGAGACTCTATGGGTCCCTCTTAATGGCAACCGATTTCGTGGTAGGCCCAGACGGAGATGGCAGGTTGCGCTGGACTCCTTCAACACGAACTAGTCCTTAGCAGCTTTAAATAAAGAATATCAGAAGGAGGATAGAGAGATCTTTGGCCTGCAGAGAGTCATCACAGGCTTATAATAATAATAGTATAGGCGACTCACACGAAGCGAATATATCTGTGAGCGAATCGATAACTCTAGAAATAGGTATTGGCCCGTTTTGCAATGACCTGGGCCTCAAGTCTGCTATTACAATAGTGTCAGAATGGTCTATCATTGATTTCATAATTGTTGATTTTGACAAGTTTGGTAATCTACTAATAAAATGGCGTCATTATGACTTTCCAATGGTCAGCCACTGACACTCCATTGAAAGAAATGGCATTTATTGGTAATCTCGTACATCATGACAAATGAATGACTGACTTAATTTACGAACTTCCTACTACTTTAGATTACATAAAACACTAATAAATAATATGTAAAAATAATATATAAAAATTAAATCTGGCATAAATAAATGTTCAAATTTAGTAGTAGGTTTTCGAAAATCATTTCTACTAACGAGTTTTATAATAATGGCAATACGAAAATGCCATTATGACACAATTCTATTACGACACCATTGACCGACCAATGATCGACCATTATGAATTTAGCAGATTACGAACTTTTAGCAAAATGACAATGGGATCGTGTTGGAATGACGAATTTATAAAAATAGCAGACTTGGGCCCCTGTTCTCATAACTTCATTCCTGGTATATTGGGGTCGGCTTCCAGTTTTACAGAAGCAGTTGAATACCAGTGTTTTACATGGAGCGACTGCATTTTTGACCTCCATAACCCAGTAACTGGTTAACACGATGATACTCCTTCGTAAGACCTCGTCTACTACTTAATAATGTGATGTGTATGTTATTCTTATCTTTTGTTGCCAATCTCCAACCTCCAAAGTGGCACACACCAACCGAGCTTCCTTGGCTTTCCGAAAACCGATTCATTCTGCGCCTGGGCATATAAAAAAGACATTTCTATACGTCGCGGGATCATCAAAAACAAATTGAAGCCGCTACCGAGGCGGAAAGGTTTCGTGTTTTTTGTTTTAACACCGTTTGGGTTCCGTAGAGGTCAGTGATGGTCTAGCTGTTGGTTATGGTTGAATGATTTTGCAGACTGGACCCTTAATTTTCGGAAGCTAGTTTCTGATCGGAAAATCTGATGTACAGAATTCTAGTTTTTACCCGCGCTTTCGACTGCGTGGATGTCGGTTATCGCGTAAATTAGTAGCCCATGTCCTTCTCCATATCCCAGGCTATATCTCTGCCAAATTTCATGACGATCGATTCAGCGGTTTAGGCGTGAAAGCGTAACAGACAGACAGACAGAGTTACTTTCGCATTTATAATATTAAAGTAGGGATTATTCAAGTCTTTGATCAGTAAATGCAAGCATAATTAAATCTCAGATTAGCACACTAATTGCATAATACACTATTAATCATAATCTGAATCATTTTGAAGGACATTGCTAATCCATTGCTTCATATGTTCGAAAGATTTGTCCGCTCAACAACGTAAATAACGCAGTGAATATTGTTGTACTGTCAAAATGAAAGCCATTCCTACTGTTAGTGTGTCAAATGTGTAAATTAATGAATAGTGTATAAATAAAGTTCCCAATGACTGTCGAGAAGCTTGATCAAGTGTGATAAATAATTCTGCTAATTTAGAATGTCAACTGAGATATTGAAATAAAATTGATTAAATTTGATAAAGTATAGGCTTTTAAGTTCAATTATGGCTTACTATACTCCATTTACAAAAGCATTAGACAGAAGTTAAAAAAGGTTCTTTTTAACCGACTTCAAAAAGGAGGAGGTTATCAATTCGTCGGAACCTTTTTTTTTTTTTTTTTTTTTTTTTTTTTTTTTTTATGTATGTTCCCCAATTACTCGAAGATGGCTGGACCGATTTGGATTTTGTTTTTTTTGTTTGAAAGGGTATACTTCCCAGGTGGTCCCATGATCATCAAGTCAGGATCTGATGATGGGATCCTGGAGAAATAGAGAGAACTCTTCAAATTTTATAGGCACACGAAGCGATTTAGCTATTTTTTGGAAGAGTACTTTCTCGTAGTGGTCTCATTTCAATTTGGTGAAGATCTGATGAAGAACTTTGGAGATAGGCAACGGAACTCCTCAATAAATGATAGCAAATGGACTGGGATTGCTGAAATCTCATGTCTGTCTATTGCTTACACCACTTCATAACATAACATCACGCCGGTATGCTGTGAAGGGGTAAGCACATGTGAACCACTAAAAAGTGAAAAATAAAAACTTTTTCCAAAAAAAAACAACCGACTTCCAAAAAAACACTACAAAGTGAAAAATAACTTTAATTTCGGAAGGCGGTGACAAAAAATTCAAATACAGCTCCAAAGACACCGACTTCCGAAATTAAAGTTATTTTTCACTTTGTAGTGTTTTTTTGGAAGTCGGTTGTTTTTTTTTGTTAATGTACACTTCGTAACAAAATTACATTAATCGTGTTGCAGTTACGATTAATGCCAAAAAAATTAAAGTGTCAATGCTAAAAACCTAAAAGAAGCAGGAGTGAACAACACCGAGTAACTAAATTAGCTGATGACGACGAAGTTTTACCAACGTATTGTGGGTCGTAAGTTGTTATTTAAATAAAGTATTGTAAAAGAATATATTTTATTTCCTTATAATCTTAATAATTAGATTTAAATCATCATGTGATTGTTTGTTTCATTCATTCGTTTTGTTGTAGATTTGTAATGTGTGATGAAGATGTTATTATAAATAGAACATTATTTAAAATAAAAATTACTTTTACTTCGTTTATCTCAGTATTTAGTACTGTCTTAAATCTACCTAAAAAAGTTAGAACTTAACTTTGAAATAAAATGTTTTGCACTCCTGCTTCTACGAGCCTCTTTTTTCTAAAGCTATAATAAATGGGGTATAGATATCTTTCATTTGATAGTAGTGCTGTTACCAACCACGCATACAAGTCCAGTGGTAACAGCCCCAACTTACCTAAGAGTTTGTAGTGGGTTTGAAACCAGGCAGGCTCGTTACTTACTACTGCTCACAAAACGGAAAATAAAAACATCCTAGAATTCAAAATTGACTCATGAATCATGAGAATCATTCATCATCATTCTCATTGAATTCATGAGTGACATTCACTAACCCGCACCGGTTCTGCGTGGTGTATTACTGCCCGCTCCCTGAGCATCAGACACTTTATATTTCTACTCTAGAGTAGAATAGAAATCGCTTGTCTACATTTATCTCGGTGAAAAACTGTCAACTGTCTATTCGGAAACGTAATTTTTGTCTACTCTTCCGACGACAAAACGCTTGTCTACGGTGCTCATGATAAGTCTGCAGAGGTCACATTAGGCTAATTTAATTATGCATTATAGTCAGACTATAGCTATACCGTGAAATTTAAATGGTTGTTTTCCCGCGGCAGAACAACTTGCCATAAGGAGTACTTTCGAAGCATCGAGTAAAAGTAAAAAAAAGATGTTTTTTTTATTTTTATTAAAAAAATATTCATAAAATCGAAAACGTGAGAATCAATAGTAACACTAGACGTTACCTGTAGGTACTACTCGAATCGCACGCGCCGCCGATAAAGGAAACAGCGATCCATAACTGTTCAAAGCAAAATAAACTCTCGTACGTGGTGATTTTTCACAATTGTTAATCTACCATTTTTTGTTTTAAATATTTTATTTGTTTATAAAACGATTGTATTACCAAGACAAAACCGTTTCGCTGCGGGAAAACAACCATTAAAATTTCACCGTGTATTTTCTGTTAAGGCCCATAGTATTCTCATCTCCCGTTTGTATGCTAAAGCACGACTGCCGCCCGCGCCCGCGCAGGGCACCTCTGAGCCTTTATCTCAAAATGGGGATATTCCTTTGATTAATTTACAATTGTGCTTCGGCGATTCTGTGGTACCTCTAACTATCTATTTTTCAGTGTATTTTTTTTCCAAATAACGAAGCCGTTTAGTAGGAGTATGGAATAGAAGCCAAAATATTGCGTGTTGGAAAATATTTTTTTACAGCAAAAGTATTAACCATACAAAAAAAGTACTTCGGGCAAAATGATCTATATGAATCTATAGAAAAATCATATATTTTTCAAATCTTCAAGACAAGCCGTTAATGAGCAGTACGGTTCATAAAGTGACCGTGTTACGCTACCAAACGGGACGTAGGCTCTTAATTATAAGATCCTCTATTACGTCCGGCACATCCTGGACAGATCGGCTCCACTACCAAGTACCTATCTTCACTGACTAATATTTCCACCATGACATGAGTTATTCTTCAAATAGCTCACACCAGACACGAGAATCACCCTCACCATTCATGTAATCTTCCATTTAGCCCTACATTTTATACAGAACCTCCCGCACTAAAGGTAGGGTCACACCTCTCCATTTTCGGGTTGTCGCGATTAGGTCGGTGGCACAATGGGAGACAGCGGGGCGCCAGATTATCTGACACAATGCTAATGTGCTCAGCGGGTGACGTGTGAACTGCGCTTTAGTGTGTGGTACGAGTTGTGAGCGGAGAGCGGTGATGAAGTTGCTTCACGCAGGTATAATGTAAAAGGATAAAATTAGTTGGCAGCTGTATTTCGATAAATACAGCTGCAGATTAAATCACTTAAGGACATTATGAAAAAAAAAATATTTTAGGGTTTGTCAACTAACTGGTAATAAAGCTAAGCAATAATAACCCGTGATGCAAGTCGATAAGGTAGATAAGTAATGAGAGAGATTCAGTAGACAATTTACTACTGAATCTGAGTTAAGTTTCTAGCAGGTTCTTCTCCATAGGTACCGAGTGGTGAATACTTAGTTTCATCATTCTGACTGACCAATGCCTTGACCATTCAAAGGCGCCTATAATTGGTTTATTTGAAATGAAAGCTTTGAGTTTGAGGTTGCCAAAGTGCTAGTGAGTTGTATCTTTGAGAAATTCTCAATATCGCCCAGAGTCTTGATCAGACCCAGGTTAATGGCAATAGCGTGCTCCCTTCTTGTAAGAACTTTGTAAAATAATAGGTGAAAAGTGTGTGTACCTAGGTAATTAACACGTCTGCCTTACCTTACCAGAAATACCGCACTGTGCTTGTAATGTAAAGTCACCAAAAGAGATAAGTAACAGGTTTAGTATTTTAACCGTTTTAACCATTGGATGTTTTCGAATAAAATTTAATTCAATTGATAGAAAACAAAAAGTTACTTTATCAAATTAAATTTCATTCGAAAACATCCATCGGTTTCTTCTTCAACTGTACCGGATGACCCTGGTTACATCTCTTTTGGTGACTGTACTCATTTCATTCGTCTCACTATCCGCTCCCGCTACCTCCCATGCCTTGCCCCTACCAAAAAGGACGTCTGTTGATCTTTTTACTTTATAATGCAGTGGCACTAATGTTAGTCGCGTCCCACTGCGCCGCGTATTTATAGCATTGTGTGTGATATGAACTTATAATGAAGAGAGAATTAGCTACGAATTGAGTTTTAATTCAATGTGGACAACGCCCTCTGTTGGACGTGTTCGGAAGCTTCTGTTGGTATAAAAAGGTTTGTTTTTTGTTGACACGTGATGGTTTTTTTTAATAACGGTATTTAGCTTTTTTGTCAAAAGGTGATTAAGGGATTACCTACTCTGTATTTTTATATTCGTGTTCTTCCGTTTAAGCTTATCAGCCTATAAAGTTCCCACTGCTGGGATACAAGCTTCCTCTCTGTCAGAGGGAGTGAGCCATAATCCACCACGCGGGCCCAGTGCGGGTTGGTAGATGTCACATGTCTTAGAATTTTTGGTTCTAGGACATGCCAGTTTCCTCACGATTTTTTCCTTCGCAGTTTTGAGAGCAGTGGTGATGAAATAATCGTTTTGTTTGTTTTTTTGGGTGTGAAATCATCAAATAACTTCTCCCACTCTGGGTGGAGCAGGAGGGCGTGACAGACTTTTACTGACTAAAACCCACCCGTGTTCCCTCAGTTGCCTGTGTGCCAGGGGCCGCGGTATCTCTTTCGAACAAACCGGCACCAATTAAAGTGCCAGCTTAAGTTTGGACCCAACAACTCGTGAGTCGCGGCCGTTATCACTTGGCCACCACTGCTTTCGATCGCTGGCTTGCCTCCTGGGAGCATATGCAACTGAAACACTAGGTCACCTCTGTCTAATCCTTCGTGGAAATTAGGCGTGATGTTATGTTTTGTTTAGTAACACATATTAGCACACACTCAGTCACTGAAGTACAAACGAACAACAAATCAAACGACTGTCAATTAGCACGACTACAATCAAGTACAACAGTATAAGTAAATAAACTGTAATTACGTTAAGGGCCAACGTCCCGTTTGGTAGCGTAACACGGTCACTTTATGAACCCTACTGCTCATTAACGGCTTGTCTTGAAGATTTGAAAAATATTTGATTTTGCTATAGATTCATATAGATCATTTTGCCGGGGGTACTTTTTTTGTATGGTCAATAGTTTTGCTGTAAAAAAATATTTTCCAACACGCAATATTTTGGCTTCTATTCCATACTCCTACTAAACGGCTTCGTTATTTGGAAAAAAATACACTGAAAAATAGATAGTTAGAGGTACCACAGAATCGCTAGAGCACAATTGTAAATTAATCAACATTTGCCATTTTTAACCGACTTCAAAAAGGAGGAGGTTCTCAATTCGTCGGAAACTTTTTTTTTTAATATTTTTTATGTATGTTCCCCGATTACTCGATAATGGCTGGACCGATTTGGTTTTTATTTTTGTTTGAAAGGGTACACTTCCCAGGTGGTCCCATGATCTTTAAGTCAGGATCTGATAATGGGATCCTGGAGAAATAGAGAGAACTCTTCAAATTTTATAGGCACACAGCAAGCGATTTGGGTATTTTTTGGAAGAGTACTTTTGAGATAAAGGCTCAGAGGTGCCCTGCGCGGGCGCGGGCAGCAGTCGTGCTTTAGCATTCAGACGGGAGATGAGGATACTATGGGCCTTAAGAAAACAGTTGTATTATACATAGTTTGAGTTTTTCAAGTTTATTTAAAGTCTCACAACTTAACATTATTCTATCAAGTATTTGACCGGTGCCTTACCTCGATATTTTAAGTAGATGGACAATACCACTGTGACAAAGGTAATGCTACACCCTTCTTCCTAACTATTGTGCTCTAGGGGGTGTGGTTAGTGGCGCAAAAAAATGTTTTAGAAACTATTTCACTAGGGTTCGAATCCCGGTTGGGATTTTGCACTGATTTCGAATTGTTTTTTGTTGTTTATAGATACGTGTTTTTACATTAAAGTACCTACTGATCCTCCTTATATTATAAATGTGCAAGTTTGTATGTTTGATTGTTTGTTACTCTATCACGCAAAATCTGTCTAACGGATTCAGATGAAATTTGGCACACAGATAATTTTCGACCTCCACGGGCGTAGCCACTGGCGAAAGCTAGTGAAGAAATAAAACTGTATAATACAGGAAAAGTTTTTATTCAGTCAAAAAAAAAATTCGTCGGTTTTACAAAAAAAAAATCAGCTGTTTCATAGAGATAGATATATAGACAGAGATTCATAGATAGTTAAAGATATTCTCATATTATGTGTGTATATTTTTAAATTAGAGTTTAATTTGTAATTTTATGATTTTCCTTCTACTGTTATTACACGCGTTGTCTACATCTCTGTTATCTTCTCTCCTATCGCAGGTGTGCTGGAAGAGATTTCTGTAAAAATAAGCATTACCTTTGTACGTATTTTTCTGTTCCTTTCTTCTTGTCTGTTTATATGTGTGTGCATAAATGGTTAAATAAATAAATAAATAAAAGTGCAATACCTACGCGGTCAAAATGTATGGAACAGTTGTTTTTTTTTTGTATAACCGACGAAAAATTTCTTTGCTGGGGGGTCTGGAATGATATGCTGAATTCATGGTTACAGTTTGCGCACTGTATAAAAAGCTTTTCCTGTATTTACTTAACTTCGTTTTCTGGTAGCCGAATTAGGTCTCAGTAATCACATCAGTAAACCTCTTCTCAAAAAGACATAGGTATAGCTATTTATAACCCACTAGCAGTACGCCCGCGACTTCGTCTGCGTGAATTTCGAAAATACAGCCCCTAAATATTACTCGCTGATATTGTAGCTTTCTATGTGACAGAATTTTATAAAATTTAATTTAGGTAGGTATCTTTAGACAATATTTGAGGTTGTTTTATTTTCCGGTAACAAAATAATCTGGTTTTCCCTGGGACTTGTTAATAGTCAGGGCAAATGATGGTTAAACGGGAATCTGGAGTCGCTTGAACGATATAGGCAGCTCCGTGGGAATTATTGGAAGCCTCGGAATCTGCGCTATCTGGCCAGCTCCTGGTTCGATGAGAATGGTCGCTGTTATTAGGTTGTCTTATATTGGAAAATGTAAGACAACCTAACTAGCTGTTATTTGGTTGCGTCCCCACGTCAAGTGACGGGCGCTATTTCATATTGTAGTTTCTTGATATGATATTGTAGGTATTTAAAAAAAAGGCTCTGAATTGAGTAGCACACAAAAAATAATCTTTTACATTATTTATTTACGTATTCATAAACATTTTTATTACTAATATTCAAGTTTATTTGCCTGCGTCCGTGTGTCGCTGCGGGGTGCCAACTGAAAACCAGCGCTGGATGTCTAACGCCCAGCAAATGCTGAGATGGTAACCCTTTCGGTATGGGCACGCTCAGCACAATTTTACTGCAATTTTATTGTTACCTATGTTTATTGTTATGTTTGTTGTTCTCTTTCTTTTTATATATGTTTGTTGCTGCTGTGTTGTGTCTGTGTCGAATAAATGTTTTCTATTCTATTCTATTTATAAATCATTTATTAGTAGGATTGTGCCATTGTAACCCATACGTAGACTTACACTTTCTTTTCATGGGGGTAGGCAGAAACTACAGAACGTCACCTGCTACGCTTTTTACATACTTACTCCTTTTTACATACTTACTCCTTTTTACATACTTACTCCTTTTTACATACTTACTCCTTTTTACATACTTACTCCTTTTTACATACTTACTCCTTTTTACATACTTACTACTTTTTACATACTTACTCCTTTTTACATACTTACTCCTTTTTACATACTTACTCCTTTTTAAATACTTACTCCTTTTTACATACTTACTCCTTTTTACATACTTACTCCTTTTTACATACTTACTCCTTTTTACATACTTACTCCTTTTTACATACTTACTCCTTTTTACATACTTACTCCTTTTGCTTGGTTTCGTACATCTGCGGGCCTACTCTCTAACTCCGTCAACGAAGAAACGGGCCCATCCGAAAGTACTTCGAAACTTCTTAGTGAATCCTACAGCCAAATAACTAACTTTTTTTGACGGGCATAAACAAATCGGGAGTAGGGACAGCTGTCAAATCGTGTTGTCATTCATTCTTAGTTCGGGCTCCAAAGTAATCTTCTGTCCGTAAGTGATACGGAGTTGGAAACGCTCGTTACTTTGACCGAAACGACGGACTTCGTGCTTAGGGAGTAGGTCATACCTCGCACCTGATCTTTCTGAAGAACATCAGAAATAGCTTATTAGCTATTTATTAATGTGAGCGAACAACCAATACGAAAGTTGGTAAAAGAATTTTGAATATATTAAGAAAAACAGTTGTCAGATTTAACCCGTCATTAGAATCATAGGCAGGTATACATTTGCCAATATAAAAACAAGAATCACTAAATTCGAAATGCAAAGTACACAAGCCTAAATTTTAAATAAGTTTGAATTTGGAATTCCTAACCAGACGCCAGATATTTGAGATCAATATGGCCAGTTCGACAAAACGCTAATTTCAAATGTATGGACCTAATACTTACTTATAAACTCACTAATCCTTATTGGCTTTTTTAATATTGCATAACAATCAATGTTTCTACTTCCTTTTTAAAATAACAATTACTGTAACCATAGAAAAGTAAGTATTTTGTCGTCATTTTTTATAAAGATAAAGGACACTCCACATTGTACACACCTTGCTTCCGAAATAAGATCACTTCGAATCTCATTGTTGTTCAAAAAAGGCGTGGTTTTGTATAAAAATGGCAAAGGATGTGATTTTTATTGTGTTTTGGAGATATATTATAGCGAGTTTATAATGAAAACAGTTACCTGTGTGAACTTTGATATTGAAATAGGTATTATTAAGAATTAAGTTCTACGAAAGCATATTATCATCACTTCAGCCGAAAAACGACCACTTCTGGACATAATCTTCCCCCAATCACAGCCACTTCGACTGGTTCCGTGCTTTTTGCAACCAGCGGATTCCTGTGACCTTCACCAAGTCATTAGTCCTCCTTGTGGGACGCCTTCCAAAGCTACATCTTCCGGCACGCGGTCGCCTCTGCAGAACCTTTCGGCCCTATCGGCCATCTGTTCTGTGAGCAATGTGTCCTGCCCACAATTCGTTGAGCTATGTCGGTTACCCTGACTCTCCTGCGGATCTCTTCATTTCTAATTCGATCGCGTAGGGAAACTCAAAGCATAGCCCTCGTGGTCAATGTAAGCATTTAAAATCGTTAAAAACAAAAAAAAAACCATCATTGCGTTTCTACATAGACATTTAGTCCATTATTGCTATATAAGTTTTTATCTTTTTTAAACAAATTCTTAAAGAGATTTTTTCTTACATAAACATGCCATTTGATTTGACTCAAAATTTGACTAGTAGCCGCCGCTCATGAATTCCAAAGTATGAATGACTTACCTATTATCAATAACTGTACCAAAAACTGTCCAGAAAAAAATCCTAGCAGCATAGGCCTACAACTTTTAAAACCAACCATTACATGTAACATTATACCATAGAATTACCAAGCATAGTGAAACTTTAGTGTCGGTACAACTATGGGGCTATGTGCGGCTACGATGCTAGGGTGGATGGGGCTATACGGGGCTATGGCACGCTTTCAACACCCGATACTAAGATTATAAGTATTTTGTGTATTGTTCATTTGACGACAAAATTGGTGACTAAAAAATAAATTGACGTTTCGTAACGGTATGCCATTTTGAACGCGTGGCATATTATTTTTGATTAAGATCTTTTGCTCCCGTATCGATACGGAGTATTTACTCGTGCCGTGGAAAAAATAGACTCCTGCATCCTAATTGCGTAACTCACGATTAATCATAATCTGTTTCATTTTAACAGTTCGACAATATTCATTGCGTTATTAACGTTGTTGAGCAGACTAATTTATCGAACATATGAAGACAGAAAACGAAACACATTATGATTAATCGTGAGTTACGCAATTAGGGTGCAGATCTCTTGAATAAGAGCCACCGTGCATTTCCATGTAATATCTAAAACATCAAAATATTTAAATGACTCAAAGAAAAAGTTTTTATGCAGTTTTGGAATAGTTAATGCATGAAGAAATCTCCTCGTGTACTTAGCGCAATTTACTCCACCAGTAACTCGAATGAACCGAGCGATCGGCGCATCCTGGACAGTCACACTCAATACCTTGATGACTGGCCAATACTTCCCTTGCGGTGGTAAGGCTGACGCCCGCCTGGTTCTCGACCACCCTTCCACTGGAGTCCGGCGTCAAACGGCTTGCTGTGTTTCGTCGACGCTCGATCCATCATAGACCTCATCAATCGCTTTCCATCAGGCGTGATCGAGGTCAAGAGCGGGCCCATTCAGTAATAAAAAATAGATAAACTGGCGATTATTTCGGTGTCATCATTGTTCCGAAATTAGAATTCAGGACCATTTAAAAAACTGAAGCGAGGGTCGATTCATGGCCGATTCCTATAATTTAAGAGTCTTGTATCTTTACCAATATTAAAGCTAAGACCTCATAGCTTTGCATAGTAGACCCTCCCATATGGAAGTAGCTAACACAGGTAAAATTAGTTTGGCAGTTTGGCAATAAAAAATGCTATCATTGGTAAGAAACGACTCGTTTTTGCTTATAGGAATCGAGCAATAGGGGGAAAACTCGCGAATCTAAAGAAGCGCTTACACGAGCAACTAAAATTGCTACATCCTGGTCAATTCTCGTCAACTATGACGTCATGACTACATCCAGCAATTTAGGACAGTGGCAACATGTAGCAACCTGTTGCCAGAGATACGCCCACAACAACAACAACAAGAGACAACAACAACAACAACAACAACAACAACAACAACAACAGCAACGAGCAACTTAGAAAAGTAGGCAATACGCTCCCCCCCCCCGCCACCTCCGCCGCCGGCCGGTTCCTCTCGCCAAAACGATACGAAATTATAAGTAAAAACGAGACAACGAACAAACTAATAATTTCCAAATCGATTGGATATTCGGCAACTCATGAAATATATGGAGCAATCAGCAGCAATAATCCCGAAACATAACTGCAATTTATTGTTGTTGCTCCAGATTGCTCCACTTAATTGATCCCGATTGATCCATTAGTGTTGCCGAGCAATAATTGCTCAAAAATTGCCCGTGTACGTTTACGTTTTTTGTAGTTTGCAGGTCAGCTGAATGTTGAACAAAATATGATTCGGGGCTGTGACAAGTTTGTATTATTTACAGAATGAAGTTTAATAGCCCTCTAAGTTTATATCACCCTACTGATATAGCAATAGGGTGATATAAACTTTATTATGTATTTCAAAAACGTGACGGCTTGTGGTTAAGTAATAAACAGCCGCACGGGTCGATCGATCAGGTTAAGCTACACTTGACGCGGTTGGTCCGTGGATGGGTGACCATCAGTACATACCAAGACCCCTCTGTGCCTCGGAAAGCACGTTAAGCCGGCGGTCCCGGCTGTTATTTTTGGATCTTTGACAAGCCTGAAAATCTGACAACCAGTCTTACCAAGGGGTATCGTATTACCCAGTAACTGGGTTCTGGAGGTCAGATAGGCAGTCGCTCCATGTAAAATACTAGTATTCAGCTGCATCTGGTTAGACTGGAAGCTGACCCCAACATAGTTGGGATATGACTAGGCAGATGGTGATGTACATACTTTAAAAGCTTTGTAAAACCTCTGTCACAATATTCTGTCAAATAAATGGACTAAGTATTACTATTAGAATGGAATCTAAAAAACTTAAGTGACCATCGACGGTCTATTTTAACTTAGATACAACACATAGAAAAAAAGTTAATCCAAATTCAAAAAGTTAATTACCTAGTAACAAACAAGCATAATTAACAACAATAACGTCAGTTCAACAATCAGTTAATTTAGCACGCGCCTCGCAGTCGGCCTGCTGTGAGCAATATTGTCAAATTACTACCATTTCTGTTCACCCTACTTAGTATCGTGGATTGATTATTATTTAATAGTAGTTGGTAAGGGAGCAGAGAGATTTTTAAAATTTATTTTGGGACTCTATAATGTTCTAAAAAATAATTATAATTTACTAGTTTATGCCGGGCCGGAGCTATGCCGGAAATTATTCCGCAGGAACGTATTACCCGGATAAAAAGTATCCTATGTGTTAATCCAGGTTATAAACTATCTGTGTGCCAAATTTCGTACAAATCCATTCAGCCGTTTTTGCGTGATTGGGTAACAAACATCCATCCGTCCTCACATACTTTCACATTTATAATTTTATAGTTGAATTTATTAGGGGTAATTAACTGAATTTTAGGTAATGAATAAATGTATCCCATGATATTACCTAAACGCATATATAACCTCTCAAATTGTTGATTTTTGATTGTTGAATGTTAATTACGAGTACTTACCTATTATTGTATAGAATCAAGTTCTTACAACTTAACAGACAGCTGTGCTGCTGGGGAATTTGTTCCGCTACTTCTTCTTCCCAGCTAAAGCACTAGGAAGGGGCGAAGGGTGGGCGTTTTTGGGGGGAATGTCTTATTAATTCAAAAAGTGCTGACTCTCAGCCTAGTTTGAATAAATGATTTTTGATTTGATTTTGATTCTTTCTTGAATTGAGTATTGAACATCAGTCTCCTGCACATAAAGCAATTTATTTGGGGTCGCCGGCGCATCTATCTTTTTCATTCATACTTCTAAGTAATCACCCTCTTTTTAACCATATACACAGTCCAACTATGGTTTCTTTGGTCTTCCCCTACTCTTAATGCCATGTACTTAAATCATCATCTGCCTAACTAATCAGCTTCCAGTCTAACCAAATGCAGCTGAACAACAGTATTTCACATGGAGCGACTACCTATCTGACCGCCACAACCCAGTTACTGGATAATTCGATACCTCTTGGTCAGACTTTCGGGCTTCTGACGACCCGTAACGACTGTCAAAGGTTCACGAATGACAGCCGGGACCAACGGCTTAACGTGCTTTTCGAGGCACGGAGGAGTCTTGGTATGTAACGATGGTCACCCATCCACGAACCAACTGCGGCAAGCGTAGCTTAACCTGATCTATCAACCCATGCGGGTGTTAGTTACAGCCATTTACATTCATACTTAAAATTTTCTTCACAAATCCTCATTCCTCGAATCATTAAAATCTCAAAACTGTAATTCTCTGTATCTATTCGGTTAACTTAGCAGTCGGTATCACCAAAATATCTCGTCTTATGAATATTCTGTGAGCAGCCACCATAACTAAAGATATTCTTGTTACTTTTAAATGAAATAACCCATAAACTTTCATAGGCATTTGTTTGTCCGGACATTAGTCACAGAAACTCGCTAAAAGATCAGCTTACGACACACATCCTAATAAAATCCTTTAAAAATCTTCAAGAAAGAAGAGAAGCGCCGTTTCTTGCCAAAAAAAATAAAAATTTCGCTTTCTTCAAAAGAGTTTTTAACGCTTATATGAATGTGCTTTAAGCGTTAAGGGGGAACCTCCGTGGTAACGAAATTCAAATTGTATTACGTTTTTAGCAATTTGTAGGTTAGTGCCAGACTATAATATGTTGAACGTAACAAATAAGGCTATGCATAATTTTATTGTAATCATTAAAATCATCAAACAACTCTAAGTTTGCCAGGTGTGCGGCTTGTTCGAAAGAGATACCGTGGCCACTGGCAAAGGCAACCAAAGGAACATGGGTGGGTTTTAGTCAGTAAAAGTCTTACACGCCCTCCTGCTCCACGCAGAGCGGGAGAAGATATTTGATGATTTCCCACCCAAAAAAAAAAAACCTATGAGTTCATTAAATTACTTTTTCATAAAACAGTAATTTAATGAAATCAAATCAACATAAAGTGCCGTTTTGATGATTTCAATGATTATAAGTAAGTCTAGAAATACATACGAGGTGATTCATATTTTAATCAAGATACGACCTCACACTGACCTGGCTTAGCATGACGCTCAGTGCTTTTTCAACACAAAGTGACATTTCGTTTCTCCATTTTTGACATCGCACTGATATTCTTCTACAATCTGTAATTTTTTCTTTCGTGTCTAACGATATTTGTCTAGGTAAATGTAGACTATTTCAGAAGAATATTTCTTCCCAAACTGTCAAAATCACACTGACAACAAATTTTGTACTCGACGGCCACAAAGTATATACGATTATCTATAAAATCATGATTCGTTTAGAACGCATAACTGTGATAATTAATAGAAAAACATAGCCATCTTCACCTATTGTTTACCAATTTTTTCCGACGAGAATTCGGTGCTCGTGCTAAGCCTGCTGCAAATTACGTAAGATAGAATTTCACGGTACGTTGCGATTCCCCTTTAAGAAAATTCTTGTGAACTAGCCTTTGTCAGCGGTTACGCCCGCATTAACCAATGTAAGTACACAAAACTTTAACAAATTATACACCTAAACCTTCCTCATGAATCAACGAAACCGCATGAAAATCCGTTCAGTAGTTTTTGAGTTTATCGCGAACGGAGAGACATACAGACAGACACGGCGTGGGACTTTGTTTTATAATATTTATTTATATAAATAGTGATTGCACAAATTGACAGTATATTTCGCTTTAAAGAACTAACTTGCAAAATCCAAAAAACGAAGAAAATTAGAATTTCGCGGGTTATCGTGGAGCTTGCACCTTAAACTTTAAACCACTGCCCACCAGCTGATAGCGTAAGTTCGGCGTAAAATACAGAAGTGCCGGCTTTAGGATATAAAATTTATTGTGGTGTAAATATCGGCACGACTTGGTAGTAAAATGAAGTAGGGTTTCAAACGAGCAGGCTTGTTTTAAAAGTTTTTGCAGTAATGACACTAACGGTCTTTAAAATAATTCAAGAGACGAACCTAAAAGTATTATTGTCAGGGAATAGTAAAATTTTTGAAATATTTTGATGTCTAGGTTCACACGGATCGTGTATTGTATTTTGTAGTGGACCGAAATCATCTCCAGAGAGGTGATTGCATGATATCTAACTGTAGGAATGTTTTTTTCATTTTGACTGTTCCACAAAATTCATTGCGTTGGGCGCATTGGCTTGCCTTGCGTTGTCGGTCGTCTAAATGAAAAAAAAATATGTTTCTTCAATTATTTCTTCTTCTTTTTATTTATACTTATTTATCAAATGTACTTAATAATTAAAACAACGATACACAAAATAAATACAAAAAACAAAAGGACACTTAGGCGTCGAAGTATTTCTCCGCATCGCTGTCATCAGAAAACGTGCCCAGAAGTCTGGCAGCATTGCCACGTTGAATGGCAATGCTAATTCTTCGGCCAAAGAACGACCCAGCCCTCTGGTCACGTGAAGTGTCGACCAGCCGGCGAGAAATTTCCTTAAAGAGGAGACGTGCACTCGGGCCTTTTAGTTTTCACCTTAAGTAGCTCCGTAAAATCAAATTAACAACGTCCATCTTAGTCTATCTTTTCTTCTAATCCATTCACTCTTCACTCTCTAAATACCCTTTCACTCAATGCTTCGTTCATAAATAATCAATGCGTTTAGAAACACTTAACATTTTTTTTAACAATGAACAACAATGAGCAATTTCTTTTGTAGATACTTTGAATAAGGAATCAACTCTGATATTATTTATAATATGAAATGTCTTAAGGTTTTCTCGGCAAAATATGTTTTCATTTGCAAAATTTTGGTCATTTTCTTTTGCAGTAGTTGCGGACCACTATGTGTACCTTGTTTACGCATTAAAATCCATATTAACTCATCAATTAAATCCATTTTAATTTCAGGAGCCTTTTTGTCATTCTGTAGCCCCCCGGGGCAATGACAATTCCCTGTCCTATTTATTTCAGGTCGACATGAATGTCCACTTCTTCTTCCATTACGTATCTACCAGACCTCATCTTGGTATTCAGGTTTCACCTTCTACCTTTTGGCTAAAACAACACAGTACTTAGTTATCATTATTCTAACATGTCTAAATAAAAATTATTTGTTTTCTTATTATGACGAGTTGAGACTTCTTCATCATCTGCCTAGCCTAATCCCGACTACGTTGGGGTTAGCTTCTAGTGTAACGGGCAGTCACTCCTTGGCATGTATTTTACATGGAGCGTCTGCCTATCTGACTTCCACAACCCAGTTACAGGGTAATACGATATCTTTGTTAGGAATTTAGGACCCAACATCGTCTTAGATAATGAGGTGCTTGAAACTGTAGACTCGGCAGTTTTTCTAGGCTTAACAGTAGATGCCAAACTTCAGTGGGGATTACATAATAATATATCAAGCCTAGCGGGCAGGCTCAGTTCGGCCGCCTACGCCGTCAGGAAAGTAAGACAATACACTGACGTTGATACAGCTCGGTTAGTTTATTTTAGTTATTTTCATAGCATTATGTCCTACGGCATTCTGCTGTGGGGCAAAGCCGCTGACATTCAAAATATTTTTGTTCTTCAAAAACGAGCTGTTCGAGCAATTTACCAACTAGGTTCTAGAGTTTCTCTGAGAGATTTTTTAAAAGATGTTGGGATTCTCGCGGTGGCATCGCAATTCATCTTCGCCAACATCTTATATATTAGGCAAAATAATTATACACTTGTACACTAAAAACAGTGATATTCATAATATTAATACTAGAAATAAGGACAAACTACGTGTTCCCTTTCACCGGCTACATAAGGTTCATAACTCATTTGTAGGTCTGGGTATAACCTTCTATAATAAGCTACCCTCTTCCTTGCTAGATTTGCATTTTAGTGCGTTTAAAGCTAAAGTAAAATCCACCCTTTGTTCAAAGGCATACTATTCTATTAACGACTACTTAAATGATAAGAATTGTTGGTCGCTGTGATTAACTCAAGACAATGTTTGCGTTCTTTCACCAGAATTAGCTTACCCACTGACAGGTTATATCATTATGTTATTTCATATAATTGCTTTTTTTATCTGACTGTATAATTCAGTTTTTCTTTTTTTTTTCATTTATTTGTTGACTTAATCTACTCATTACAATGTTTTTTTTTTTTAATGAGTAGTATTGCAATATGTAGTTAGCTAGCGACCTCGACAATTCATGATTATTCTTGCCAGTGCTACCGGCAGCAAGTGCGTCATGCTCCCTTAGATGTCACTGCTTGCGGTAGCGTCGGGGGTCGGGTTGCCTCCTTCCCTCAAATATGGCGAGGGGGGTAATGGCTGATCTTTGCGTTATGCTCGTGAACGGGTGCTGCTCGTGGTGACTGGTCGTCTTGCTGACCATGGTTTTGTTATTGTTAATTGTATTAAGTTTTTATTAATTTTAGTCCAGAGGTCCTAGTTTAACTTTTGTTACTTTAAGTTACTTATAGCTATATTTGCATAATGCAGAATTGCATATGTAAGCGGGCATGCCCTTTATACCTAGAGGCTTTTATTTAGATTGGAAGTTCTGTTTACGTTTTATTTTAATTTTCTATTATTTTTGATGGTATATTGGCGTGTGCTAGCTGACATATTATGGCAAATTTTATGTTTTTTTTTTGTGTTTCGTAATTTTTATTACCTATTATTGTATAGAATCAAGTTCTTCTAACTTAACAGACAGCTGTGCTGCTGGGGAGTTTGTTCCGCTACTTCTTCTTCCCAGCTAAAGCACTAGGAAGTGGTGAAGGGCGGGCGTTTTTGGGGGGACTGTCTTATGTAATTTTATTTTGACGTTCAAAAAGAGCTGACTCTCAGCCTAGTTTGAATAAATGACTTTTTGATTTTGATTTTTTTAGATTTTTTGGTAAGACTGTCAGGCTTCAGACGACTCGTGACGACTGTCAAAAATCCACGATTAACTTAAATTGCTATCTGAGGCACGGAGGGGTCTTGGTTGTGAAAATGGTCACCTATCCACGGACTCAACCTCAGCAAGCACAGCTAAACCTCATCGATCGAAATATGCAGCTGATATTAAGCTAAGCCACAAGCCTCTTGAACAAAGCACTTAATGCTCTTTTTATTAAAACTACGCGCATATATGTACATATATCGCACTATACGCTCACCAACACACATCCAAGTACGTACACAGACTATATTTTCCACATTTTCGCACAAACAGACCTAAGCATTCTCATCTCGGGACACGTTAAGAACGCTTTGATAATGCCGCTGCCTCAGTATATCTCATGAGGTCTTTTTTTTAAACAAAAATAACTTCTTTCTTGTTGTCCAACGGCAGAGAGGGACAAATATGTCCTCAGTTTTTACCTTGTTATTAGGGTTGGCAGTAGCGAGAACTATTTTTAAATTATGCAGAAATAAGCTGAATTTTTTGGTTGCGAATTGGGTACGCCGTGAGTTTAAATCTAGCCCTTTTTAACCGACTTCAAAAAAGGAGGAGGAGAACCTCCTCCTTTTTTGAAGTAAAAAAAATACAAACAGTCGATCATAGAGATGATCGACTGTTTGTATTTTTTTTATGTATGTTCACCGATTTCTGCTCCATTTGTGGACCGATTCTCAAAATTCTTTTTTATTTCAAAGAGTATACTCCTGAGGTTCTCCCATTGGCACCAAGTCAGGATCTGATAGTGGAATCCCAGGGAAATCGAGGGCAACCTTCAAATGTTATAGGTATTAACAATATTTTTCATTTATTTTCTGAAGCTATTGAGATAGGTATTTGCGTATGGTCATTATCATCTCATGACGCTGAGCTGATGAAGGAAGGTATAACCTTCGTTTTTTTTATATATGCCCGGGCATAACTCCGTCATATATAGACGGTTTTGTAATATTCTTTTTTTGTTCGCAAGGGGTTTATACCGAAATGGTCCCCTTTAAATTTCATATAGATCTGATGATGCGTTTCGCAGACAGACAACGGAACTCTTAAAAAAACAGATAAAAAAAACTGAAAACTATGAGTTGTTATTTAATGAACTAAAATTATTATTATTTCCTTTATTTCAATATACACATACAAATTATATTTTGAAATATTAGAATATCAAATATGTATATAAAAACATTTAAAAATATAAAAAATAGTAGCCCACCGGTATCGGGAACAGGGTCCAAGTTACTGGCGGTCAGGGCTCCAGAGAGAGGAACCTGTCCAGTAGTACCGCTTTCTGGATCAAGCCCTTAATCCAGCTGCCCAACGAGAGCCTCCTTAGGTGTTGGTCGAGGCTCTTTGATATCAAACCATTGGCTGATATGACTATCGGTACAATGATCGCTGAGTCCACATCCCACATGTCGACAACCTCGAGAGCCAAGTCAAGATACTTGATTTGTTTATCTTTCTCGGCTTTCACGAGGTTCCCGTCATGCGGAACCGTTATGTCAATGATCATTGCACGCCACTCTAGTCTATCCACCACCACTATATCAGGCTTATTGGCAACAATAGTCCTGTCAGTGATGATGGATCGATCCCAGTACAGTGTGATGTGTCCATTTTCGAGAACTGGGTCGGGCACATACCTGTAGTATGGCACTTCCAATTCCACAAGGCTGTATTTCAGAGCAAGTTGCTGGTGGATAATCCTGGCTACAAGGTTGTGCCTATGCAAATACTCTTCGTTAGCTAGACGAGAACACCCGAAGATTATGTGTCTGATTGATTCTCCCGGACGGTGGCATGCCCGACTGATGTCAAATTATTATTATTATATTATTAAGTAAAGTAAAGCGGCGGTAATGACCGCGCCTTACGGGTTGTAGGTCGTACAGGCGTTTTACTTTGTGCAAATTATTTCATCACCACTACTGTCAAAACGGTGAACGAAAACATCGTGAGGAAACTCCTTAACTCCGAAAAGTTCTAGAACAAGAATTCTGAGACATGCGACGTCTGGCAACTCGCACTGGGCTCGAACAACCAAAAAAAACATTTTGCCCGACCTGGGACTCAAACCCAGGCACTCGTGCTCAGCAGTGCAGACCACTAGACCTTCGAGGAAAGCAAGAAAACATAATCCATTCTCATTTAAATAAAAACTAGAAATCTCTAACGAATTCTCTTCTCAGTTCGCGCCAGCCCTGCTCGTAAGAATTCCTTCACTGCTATTGTTTTTGACGTACCAGAACTTTGACGCGTGGTTCGCTGGTGCTCGCCGATTGGGGTCCCCTCTACCATTGCTAAGGGAAACGGGTTCCTTATGTTTAAAATATGTATTCATTGATATCTATTATAAACTAGCTGACCCGACAGACGTTGTCCAGTTTTAACTATGAATATTGAATTGCACTTTATATAAAAACAAATAAACCAGCCAAAACATTTGTTACTAACTCTTCGCTTACTGATCACCAAGCAGTTTTACTAATATTACAAGTTTCTTTACCAAGAAAAAATTGTTTACGCAGCTATACCAATGTCGACATGACACACCTCGAAAAAGACATACGTAATATTAATTATGACCCAGTTTATAATTCCACCGATGCAAACTTTGCTATTAATTATTTTATAAATTCACTTCACTCTGCAATAATAAAGCATACAGTCGCCAAAATAACGCCAAGGAAGTACAAGTGCATTAAACCTTGGATTACACCCGGACTTGTTCGATGTATTAGGCATAGAGACAAACTTCACATAAAGTTCAAACTTGAGCCTGAAAATGAAATTCTTTCCATTACTTATAAAAGATATAGAAACTTCTGCAACAACCTTCTGAAAAAAATAAAAAATGAATATGACAGAAAAGAACTGCAGAAAGCAGGCAAAAATAGTAAACTTATTTGGAAATTTATAAAAACAAATACATTTAGATCAAAACAACTTGAACCTCCACTTGACTTATTGACTATAGAGAACAACCCAATAGAATCAACAAATATAGTTAATTACTATTTTTCTAACGTAGGCAAAACCTTAGCAGAAAAGACCATACAATCTAGAGGTTCTTTCTCTCAAAACCAACCTAAATCTTTCCCCAGACTCAAATCTTTTGTCTTACTAGATACGGATGTCGATGAAGTATTAACAATCATTTCTGGATTAAAGGACGTTTGCGCGGTTGGGTGGGACGACATATCAAACAACATACTTAAACATTTCAAATACCTCCTTGCTCCGCCGCTAACTCATATTTTTCAGTTATGCTTAACTAATGGTGTATTCCCTAAGTCGCTTAAAAAAGCAGTGGTTACTCCTGTATATAAATCTGGTGACAAAAAATGTGTTAACAACTACAGACCCATTTCAGTTTTAACAGGGCTCTCCAAGATCTTAGAGAAAATCATTAATATTAGATTAATGAAATATCTAGAGGATAACAAATTGCTTTCGGATAGACAATTTGGCTTTAGGCCCAAAAAATCAACTAATCAAGCAGTACATCAAATGACGGATTATATAACAACTAATTTGGATCAGGGCATGCACTCCATTGGGATCTTCCTAGACCTCGCCAAGGCCTTTGACACAATTTCCTGTCCTTTATTATTGGGCAAGCTTGAAAGACTCGGAATAAGAGGAACAACGCTTACACTGCTTTCTGATTATTTAAGAGACCGCGAACAATGTGTAAAAATTGGCCAGTACGTCAGTTCTGAGCTTCGAAATAGTAATTACGGAATACCTCAAGGTAGTATATTGGGTCCTACTTTATTCCTAGTATATATTAATGACCTGTGCAGCTTAACACTCCAAAATGGTGTCATAATGTCTTATGCAGATGACACAGCTCTATTGTTTTCAGACAAGTCTCGAGAGGAGGTGTATAAACATGCCCAGAACGGTTTTAATATAGTGTCTAATTGGCTACATGAAAATCTCCTAACACTAAATGCAGAAAAAACTAAACACATTTTATTCACTATGAGAAATACTAACCTGCCAACTACTAACATAAACATTTATGCGCATAAGTGCGGCAAGTACGCTGACAATGCATGTAATTGTCCTACTTTAGCAAAAGCCGATCATATGAAATATCTTGGTGTGACGATTGACACAAATCTGAACTTCCGTAAACACATTGATTTATTATGCACTCGAATGCGTAAATTAATATACATTTTTAAGAATTTACGATATATAACGGACTACAAATTAATTAAACAGGTCTATTTAGCTTTGTGTCAATCCATTCTTACATATTGCATAACTTCATGGGGAGGGGCTGCAAAAACAATCCTACTACCATTAGAACGTGCGCAGAGAGCTATCCTTAAGGTAGCCACCTTTCGCCCATTTAGATTTCCCACATACGAGCTTTATACGGCATGTAAGGTTTTAACTGTGCGTCAACTATTTATATTAAAGATAGTATTACACCAGCATAGCAATCTCCCTTATACCCCCATACCTATACATAAGAGAAGAAAAGACTTAGTTTGCATAAAGCCTCAAACTAGACATACTTTTATAAATAAATTTCGTTCGTTCTTATATAATAAAATCAATAAGTCTCTAAGTATATATAGTGTAAATTGTAAAAAATGTAGTGAAATGTTAAGTGAATACTTAGCGACATTAAATTACTCAGACACTGAAAAATTGCTAGAAATCATGCAATAAGTTTATTAATGTTAAGGCAATTTTATTTAATAATATAATTATTATGTATCAATGCTAGCTCTATGTACATTAATTTAATAGTCCAATAAAACACTCAGCGTTGTTACCTGAAACACAGGTTTGAATAAACCTACATCAGGCAGGTCGCTATTGTTTTTCATTAGGCCTTTATCCAATATATTATATAAGTTATACCTACACTAGATTTATTTTAGGCATAGTTTAATATTTGCTTAATAATTTTAATATGTAACTCTGTACTGATGTCACTTATATGTAATTTATATGTGAACTTATGAATAAAAGTATTATTATTATATATATAATATATATATACCTATATATGTTACACGCAACTTTCTTATTATTATTTTTTTTACCTCCTGAAAATAACAAATACACCGAAAAAAGAATTAGCAAAATTGGTCCAGCCGTTCACATGTGATGCCGTGACCAAGGGAAATAGGGATTAATTTTTATAATAAGAGAAGATAGAAGTATAGATAGATAGATAAGTAAGTAATAAATTAAATGACTAACGAACTACACAAATAAGTTCAAAAACAAAAGGACACTTAGCAGGTGTCGAAGTATTCGTCCGCATCGCTGTCATCAGGAAACGTGCCCAGAAGACTGGCAGCATTGCCACGAAGAATGGCAATGCTGATTCTTTGCCAAAAACGATCCACCCCTCTGGCCTCGTGAAGTGTCGACCATTCGGCGAGAAATTTATTATGTTTTAAATATACGAATATTAAGATGACTGGAGACTATTATGCGGGGCTCATGGGTAAGTATTATAGTAACAGTGACACGGTTGATTGTTCAAGTTAAACTACGCTTGGCGAGGTCATTGCAAGATCCTTTCTTATCTTGAAAATTCGGCTGTCATTCGTAGATCTTGATAGTCGTTACGGGTCGTCAGAAGCCCGAAAGTCTGACAACCAGTGTTACCAAGGAGTATCATGCTACCCAGTAACTCTTCGTGGAGGTCTAATAGGCAGTCACTCCATATAAAGTAGGTACTGGTGTTCAGCTCCAAACAGTTAAACGGACAGCCAATGATAACGTAGTTGAGAAAAGCTTAGGCAAGAGATAATCATTGTCTGTGGACCAATGACCTGGCGAAGGTCAATGGAATCTGCAGAATGCGAGAAGCAGTCAATGTGGCAAGGTCTATGTCCAATGTCTACCAATGGATGTCATTCAGCTGGCTTAGCACGAGAACAGTAGAGAAGCGTTTCGTCGACGGAAGAGTAGATAAAAATGACGTTTCCGTGTAGACAGTTGACAGTTTTGTACCGAGAAATGTAGACATGCGATTTCTATTCTACGGTAGAGTAGAAATAGAAAGCGTCATGGTAAGCCTGCTGGCGATAATAAACATTATCGTCTGTTTAAGCCTTTGGTCCCGGCTGTTATTTGTAGATCTTTGACAGTCGTTACGGGTCGTCAGAAGCCCGAAAGTCTGACAACCAGTCTTACCAAGGGGTATCGTGTTACCCAATAACTGGGTTGTGGAGGTCAGATAGGCAGTCGCTCCATGTAAAATAATGGTATTCAGATGCATCTGGTTAGACTGGAAGCTGACCCCAACATAGTTGTGAAAAGGCCAGGCAGATGATGATGATGTTTGCTGAAACATTTATCTACATCGGCTATAGCTATTAAATGTTTATTTATTTATTTAACCATTTATGTAAACACATCTATAGGAACAGTTTTTATTCAGTGCGCAAACTGTAACCATGAATTCAGCATATCATTCTAGACCCCCCAGCAAAGAAATTTCTCGTCAGTTTTACAAAAAAAAAACCTACACGGTCAAAATGTATGAAGCAACTGTTTTTTTTTTTGTATAACTTATAAAAACTTTTCCTGTATAAACAGACAAGAAAATTAGAACAGAAAAATTGGTACAGAGGTGATGCTTATTTCTATAGAAATCTCTTCTTTTTTTCTCTTCTTCTCTCTTATTTTCTTCTCTTCTCTCTTCTCTTCAATGTTATGTCTGTACCTATTTTAATACTATCATATCCTTAGCCGTAGAACTATCTCTTTAATACAAGAAAGTTTCTACAGACCCTACATTAGGTACCTAAGCATTATAATTCCAACATCAGCTGCTCCTTAAAGAAACATCTTACCAGATTTTATTCACAATTAAAATCATTTTACGTGAACCAAAAAATGCGAAAAAACGCCTCTTGCATAAGTGTCATATTCACAGAGAAAAAATATACAAAAAGCGTGTTGCCAACCCCAAAAACTATTAGAGAATGCGGACGGAAGCGCCACGCCTACGGAACCCTTTTAAAAAATAATAAAACAGGCCCCTTTGTTGGGTTCTCTATAGGTTTTGATACAAAAGGTATTTTTTTAAAGAGCTGTTTTTTTTCGATCACATCTGGCTATGAAACCTGGTATGAATGAGGCGTTGTATTTTGGCGCAACGGCGTAGGTAAGTAGGATTTTTATTGGAAACCTACTGTTGCCCGCGACTCCGTCTGCGATACAGGATGAAGAGTAGCTCATGTCGTTATCCAGGTCATGATCTATTTGGGTGCCAAATTTTATGCAAATCCGTTTAGCCGGCTTAGCGTGAAAGCCTATTAAACAAACAAACTCACTTTTGCATTTCTAATAATCTAGTTAAGTTACTAGTAATGTTATGTTAGGTCACTTAAGGGGAACCTAGTCGCGGGCTCGAACCTGTCATTTTGGGCTCTTTACAATAGGCAGATTACAAAATATTATATTATTACAAAATATCCAACAAAAACTTGTGCTGAAGTAGTTACATCTAGGAAAGTAGCTTTAGAAAAAATAATAAAGTTTAATATACATAAATAAAAGAAGAAACTATCGTATAAATCGAAAATAAATTTAATTTTGCTACATCATATTTTTAAACAAGAAAGTGTCAACTATTAAAAACCCTTTTCACGATTTGTTTACCTTTATTTAACAACCTAAACCTAAGGAGTATAGTTAGTGTGAGTTCGTCAGAAATGAATTAATGTCCTGTAGTATGTAACTCATTTGAACAAATTAATTCTGCGTAGCTTTTTCCAATCTTAGGGTCGGCTTCCAGTCTAACCGAATGCAGCTGAATACCAGTATTTTACATGGAGCGACTGCCTATCTGACCTCCACAACCCAGTAACTGGGTAACACGATACCCCTTGGTAAGACTGGTTGTCAGAGTTTCGGGCTTCTGACGACCCGTAACGACTGTCAAAGATCCACGAATGACAGCCGGGGCCAAGTGCTTAACGTGCTTTCCGAGGCACGGAGGGGTCTTGGTATGTAAAGATGGTCACCCATCCACGGACCAACTGCGGCAAGCGTAGCTTAACCTGATCTATCGACCAGTGCGGCTGTTAGTACTTAACCACAAGTCTCATTATTGAACAAATATCAATCATTAATTAGTCAAAGTAAATCCAATATGGCCGATGCTAACCGTAATAATTTATTGTTCTGTTTCACACATTTCAGTTTAAATTTTCCAATTAATGAGCAGTCTCTATGAGTAAATTATGTGAGTTGTGTGTTCTAAAACAGGATTTTCCAGCAGTTTTTTTTTAAATCCTGTTACTAATTAATCGTAGCTACTAACACACATAAATTGACGTCTAAATAAACAGTTATTACAACTGTCAACTGTCAAAGTCGCACTTCTGTTAATTTTGCTGTCGAGCTGTCATTTTTTCGGTGTTCACTGCAGAATGTTGTCCCACTCCTGCGCAGTAATTGTCAACCTTTGAACAACTAGTTGTTATTAATTGGAACTGTCTATTTGTATCTCTTCCTAACGACTACTTTGAGTGTGGAGTTGAGAAATGTATGTTGAAGAAGCATCCATGAACTGAAGATTCGGCTTTCATCATCATAATCAGACTATAACGTTCCCACTGCTGGGACACAGGCCTCCTCTGTATGAGAGGGAGTGGGCCGTAATCCACCACGCGGTTTCAATGCGGGTTGGTGGATGTCACATGCCTTGATTCTCGGCCATGCCGGTTTCCTCACGATATTTTCCTTCACCGTTTTGAGAGCAGTGGTGATGAAATTAAATGAAAAATAAAGTCTTATAAAGCCTAATGTGCCCCAACTTACGAGTTGATACGGCTTTTTATGAATAGAAAAGAAAGAATGAAAATACATTTATTTGCAGTAAACATGACGCAAAAAAGAACAGGAACACAAAAAAAAAATAAGAAAAGGTTGGGGGAAACATGCGTCACATCCACGCAAAATGGCTATTGCTCAGCATTATGCTGCGACCCTATGCAAGACAGAGCCCCAGCGCTGGTTTTCAGCGACAGCCGGCTTTGACGTAATGACGTCGCCCGGTGCATCAAACAATTATTAGGACACTGTACTGGTACAGCGAACTTATAGAAAAATAATATAATGTAATGTAGGTAAATATGATAGAATATAAAAAAAGAAAAAGGAAATAGACATACATGCTATGGGAATATTATTCTCGATAAACATTTTACTCTTTATGTAGAGGCAACATTTCGAAGCGTCATTCATAGATAAAATTTGCGTGTGCGTCATAAAATTGATGTAAGAAATGTATTTTTACACGCTTTATATTAGCTTCACTTGTATGTTTGTTCGTATGTTTGTAACCGACTCCTTAGGGTGCGATTTTGACCTACTTTAAACGGTCAGATTTCATTTAAATTTTGTGAACTTATCGAGGACCGATTACAATTCAATAATTAAAAAAAAAAATTGAGAAAAAATAAAAAAAAGGAAAAAAATAATAATCACGTTTTTGTAGTTAGCAGAACTAAAAAATAGAAAATAAATAATAGTTAAAAAAAACTAAAAAACACGCTTTAAAAACCAAACTAAAAAAGGAGAAAATAATTTAATTCAATTAAAAAGCGTGGGGTGCTTGACATTAAGTGATTATAAAAATACCTGAAAAAGCACTCCACGCTTTTTAATTGAATTAAATTATTTTCTCCTTTTTTAGTTTGGTTTTTATAGCGTGTTTTTTAGTTTTTTAAACAATTTTTTTTTTTCTGATTTCTTGGTCCAGTTGTCACAAGCGCGGCTGCTCTGTGTAGTGTAGGGTTCGGTTCAAGGTTCAGACAAAGTGACGTTGAATTTTTCCATTACATTTTTTTTAGTATCCATCTGGAGTCTGGATTTGTGCCCGGTCAGTTATGGAAAAAGGTTCACACTCAATTACCTATACAGGTTGAAATTGAAAACATGCGACAAACCGTAATAGGAGATTGTACTCATCATTATGAACAACTTTTACTAAGGGACCAAAGATGCAATCGCAAAAAAAAAACAGCTGTTCCCTACATTTTGACGAGTCATGCGAACATAAATGTAGGGAACAGATGTTTTTTTTTTTCGCGATTGCATCTTTGGTCCCTTAGTAAAAGTTGTTCATAATGATGAGTACAATCTCCCATTTAGTTTATCGCATGTTTTCAATTTCAACCTGTATGAAAACTACACACATAACTCTGCCAACCACTCAGGAAAGAGAGGCGTGATGTTACTGAGGCATAAGTGTAGCAGTGGACGTTGACAGGCTCTAATAATCCACCATGATACTTGAAACCAGAATCCAAAGTCTTTCAATCAAATCAACATCTCTAGGGCTATCAGAATGACACTTAAGAGTGCTTCTTAAACTAACTGCCTTATGAAAGCGTACTGAAGACGTGTAAGCATTTCTAAGCCGTCCAGTTTTGTTCCCAAGTCCCCATTCAACACGTTCTACCAACAAATGCTTTGTGGTACAGCCAGATCGCGACAAAAACACAAATATCCTTTGTACAACGCCGCTGTGACAAAAAACGACACCACTATGAAACCATCTGCTCGACGTTTCAATAAAGGCACATATAATTGGCTGGCGATCGTCATTTTAATTACAGTCAGTGTTTTTCGCCGATATTCTCAAAAACTCGACCCATTTACAGTTTATTTGCGACCGGCGACACGTTGGCTGGTTAATGAGGTTGAATTGATTTTTTGAATTAGGATTTTCGGGTTTTCGAGTTCTTTTTTTGGATTCGTTTGAGTTTGCCGAGTTTTTGACGAAAAATATTTTTCTGTTACTGCTGGTGTTAAGTACCAAGGACCATTCTTACCAAGGGGTATCGTATTACCCAGTAACTAGGGTGTGGAGGTCAGCTAGGTAGCCCTTTCATGTAAAATACTAATATTCAGCTGTATCCAGTTTGACTAAAAGGCTATGCAGAATATGCAGATTGACTCAGGTGGCTGGCATTCTAAAGTAAAGCCACTTAATACATTTACGAGTATTTCACAGGCTGCAGAAAAACACCTGTTACTCAGTAATATAATTCTTCGAAAGCTTGGTTTCTGGCAAAAGTAAGTCAATGACGTGAAATAAAATTTTCATAAACGTATTTTTTTCTTAAGAATTCTTAGTGTTGTCTGTCCTGGGCCTGCAAATGCCATTTTAATTGCTTATGCGATGTTCTTCACGTCTGAAACTGCCTGCTTCCACAATTTATAAACCGGTAAATTGATTAAAAATTATCGTTAACATTTTTCAAACACTGTTTAAAAATAATAATTACAATGCTGACTCAATCGTGTCGAAGACAAGTAGTGAATGGAATTCGGAAAACTGTCGTTTTTTGAATTGTATTTTTCGAGTTTTTTTTTTGTGTGCAGTGTGAAATTTATGTAAGATAGTTGTGTAATTAAAAATACATAAATTTCTTGTTTCTTTGTTGGAAATATTTACGCAAAGAAAGTTGGCAGTTTAATTCAAGAAGTATTATTTATTTCTGAGATTGCAGATGTAAAAAGACACTTCAGGCAGAATCAGAGATTCTTTTTCTAACTACCCGACTACGGCGAAGCAAAAAGAATGGGAAAGTATATTTTGTATCTGGGTATGTATGTATTTCCCTCATAATTTCTAAACTACTGATCAAAATTTGACAAATAAGATACCATTGGAAGCATTTTGATTGTCCTCTGGTTATGTAAATATGGCGCCCTTTTGAGGACATAACGTCATGCAATAAAACAAAACAGTGTTGCATGTTTTGTTAGTGTAGGTGGCATAAGACCACGGCTGTAAGATGAGAATGTTTTCTTGTTTCATCCTTTTTAGAGTGTGATTTTTCAGTAGTTGGGTTTTTTTATTCCTTTGTTTTCATTGTGGTGGGGTCACTAGGATGAGTTCGAAGTAATATTTACAGAATAGGACTACAGTTCATTGAACTGTGTTAGTAGGTTCTGAAAAAGTTTTAGGTTATAACTTACAGCTTATGTTTTAAACAGAGTGTCTAATTTGAAATATCTGGGTCACTGGGTCTCAGAGGATTTATGTGATAACACTGATTTGGAGAGGGAGCGCAGGGCGCTGTCTGTGCGCTGTAACATGCTGGCCAGTTTTGCCAGTGTACCGAGCAAATCAAAGTGACATTATTTAAGGCCTTCTGTTAATCTTTTTCACACCTGCAGCCTGTGGACCAAGTACACGCAGCTTACAGTGCTCTGCGAGTACAGTATAACAATGCGTGCAGGGTTCTCACGCGCGCCACTGCAGCGCTTCAGCAAGCTTTTCGGTGAAAAGCGTGGATGAGTTTCATGTCATCATGCGGAAGCGTTCTGCGTCTCTTATGAAGCGCATGCGAGCCAGCTCGAACAGCTTTCGGAACGTGTTCGTGGGCCGCTAGGACTCGCCGATGTGGCGGCACTGCATGCGACTACACTGCGGGTGGTCGCGTCCAGAGCTTGGCATAAACTGGCACTCCTGTGCGGTGATTTCTAAGGCTTTGTTTTTGTATGTACTGAAAATAGCCTTATAATGTTTTTTGTGTTACTAACAGTGTATGGAATTATGGACCACGTCTGAAATAAATGTATTATTATCATTTACTTCATACTTACTAAGTAGGTACAGCTCCTTTTGATAAAGTTCGTCTGGATATGCTCTGCTACCACCATTCCTGTATCGGCAGTTAGACTGACTACGTTTAAAAGTGTATGAGTGACGGTGAATGGCAGGAATCTCAGCGTCTTTACTCAATTCCAGGCAAGTAAGGTTCTTTAAGGTGCATCTAGTCGACATTTTTTTCCATACAAACTTCGGGAGTGTCTTACTCCACTCCAGTGTTCGACAATGTACATCAAAAATTTAACATGCTAGGGTTTTATCTCATTATTAATATTGTCTGTACGGAAACAGAATACTAAAATAAAAAGCCAGTGAGGAGCCAACAAAGATTAGTTTTCCTTGCTAATTTAACCTAACTTTGAGCGAGTTTGAGTAATAAAAAAAGTGTAAAATCTCCAAAACCAAGTCGGTACTGACAAAACTCAAATATTGAAAGTTCAATAAACTTTATCGGTCATTGATTTATGCAGTGGTTTTTTCATAAACCCGATCTTCCGAAAGACTTTTCTTAATTTATAACGCGGCTGTTTTACTATAAATGGTCCTGCATCTCACTCCATAACGTTGTGTGTGTAGACTAGCGTCTAACTGCTCATCACTGATATTACCTCTGTCGGAAAACTACCCAAGCAAAGTTAATACAATTTATATGGGACCACTTCTAAGGCATACCCTATCCATTTTTTTATTTTTATTGATCTACAATTGCCGGAGATATTACGGAACAACCTTGCTCCTTTTTTGAAGTCGGTTAAAAAGTACGAGTCATGTTTGTGATACATGACATTAATCGATTTTCACAAGAAGGTATAATTTATAGTGAATTTTACTCTAAGTAGGTATCTAACAAGAATCGTAGCTACGTCAGCAAGAATAGTGTGGGATCCACCAGCTAGGTCGACAGATGTTCTTCAAAAGACTGCTGTGACCGACTGGAACGTAAGACACCCTAAGGCTAGGTGGAGCGACGATCTTCGCAGGGTAGCAGCTGGATGACAGCTGCAATTGGAGAGGCCTATGTCCAACAGTGGACTCCTGTAGTTGATGATGGTGACAGACTTTCTACTATAGCATTCAAAATAGTGTATACTATCGATTAGAAGAATAAAAAAGCGATGTCCAATTTTTGAGGCATTTATCATACTGTGCGCCGCCAGCGCTGTGCGCGTATTACACGTTATTTTAATTGAATTACCGGGACATTTTGTAGATTAACCGGGAAGACCGGGACAGAAGTTCTAGACCGGTGACATCTCCCGGTGTACCGGGACAGATGACAACCCTATTCTACACCCATGTGCAATTACTAATTATTGTAAATATTCGTATGCTGAACATATTTATACTTGACCAACTCTGTATCTACCATATCCGACGAATAAATATCTTTGTCTTTGTCTTTGACTAGTTTCGGAAGGCTGAGAACAAGGTGGTTTGGTGAAAATTGGAAGATATCTGATGTCCAGCAGTAGACTAAAATATGTTGAGTTGTAGCATTTAAAGTTTTGAACAAAGTAGGAATGATAGAACACGGGTTTTTTTATTTAATTACTTTTCAATATCGATATCCAACACGTGGCTAAAGTATTGCCAGCTAATTTTGACCCTGCATAGTCTGCCATTGTTAATCGGCTCTTGTGTCTGCTATCAGAATCTGAGGTACTTTCATGATGATCAATAGCTTCTAGGACCATAACAGTTAAAAATTACGAAATTAAAATTTGAGTAGACAAATACATACCTACATGTCGATCTGTTCTGAGAAAATAAACGCTCGATCGGTCATGGACCTCATTAAGGTGAATGCGCAGTGGTAGAGCGCGAAATTCAAATTTTGTTACGTTTTTTGCAATTTTCAGGTGAGTGTCAGCTTGTTACTTGATCAAAATATGATTTGCGACTATAACATGTACGTATTTACAGATTTATAATCATTAGAATCAATAATACATCTTTCTAAGTTAGATTTCTTCCACAAGCACTTTTCCATAAGAAATTTGTTCATAAGGAACAAATCTAACTTATAAAGATGTATTATTGATTCTAATGATGATAAATCTGTAAATACGTACATGTTATAGTCGCAAATCATATTTTAATCAAGTAACAAGCTGACACTCACCTGAAAATTGCAAAAAACGTAACAAAATTTGAATTTCGCGCTCTACCACTGCGCATTCACCTTAATCGCTTTCCATCAGGCGTGATCGAGGTCAAGAGCGGGTTCATATTGTAATAATAAAAAAACAAAAAAAAACTTAAGTAAACTGAGCTTTAAGAGGTCGTTTAGCTGAAGTACGTGATTTTACAGTTAAAATACTGTAATCTGTCAATAGTTTCAATCCCTACTAGCATCAGGTAAAATGACAGCTTACTTTTTGCTCACTTCACCTAGTTTTTAACGGTGAGATTTTTACAGAATAGACCCCGTGGCATTGGAATACATAATTGGGTAGGATTACATGCTAAACAGTTGCAACATTCTGCAAAACCACATCCTCTGTTTGACATCTGTCATGTGTCAGTTATTAGGGTTCAATTGTGGTTACCTAGCAACGAAATAAAAACACAAAAATATAATATTTTTCTCTTTTTATTTGACAAAAGAAATTAATTCACTTTTTTTCTTATTTCCGCTTTCCTTATAATACATTGTAGTTATAAAGTAATTACGCTACCTATATTTATATGTATAGTTTATTTTTCTATATATTACAAAAAATATTTACAAAATTTTATTTCATCCCGTAAAGACCCATTCTAGAAATAAAGATATAACATAATGTAGTCTATTCAAATAACTTTTATATTGCAAAATAAAAATTATGAGAATAAAAACAAAATTAACTATTAAAAGAAACTAAAAAAACATTGCTTTCGAAAAAAATAATTGAAATGTGAATAGACTACATTATTTACAGGTAATAAAGAAATTGCAGTTGAAATTAAAGTTAATAATATATTTATAGCTAACAAAAAACTTTTTGCATTCAGAACACATTATTTTTGCACAAAATGTAATAAATACAATTTTCATAATTCAAATTATTGTTCTACATAAAATAATCTTAAAATTATTTATCACAACAGACTGGTTTTGTGTTCCCGTTTGATTGTATTTTTTCGAAGATTTAAATCTAAATAAATAAAAAAATGAATTAAAGCTTAATTTACGAATACAATTTTCAAATAATAATATTAGTTACAGTTGACCAATAATACTCTCAATAATTTTGAAATAAGATTTTTAGAGACGAAGTAAACCGTAAAGCGAATATTGCAACCAATTTTCATTTTGTTTTCATTTACAAAACGAAGTTCCAATTCAAATTCTATTGAGCTTTGCCCTTGATTGGTCAAATACCCCGAAAAATAGGGAATTAAAAAAAATACCTACGTCATATCAAGGCAAACTAAGAATACAACATAGATATTCAAATTCAGATTTCCAATATTCAACTTCAATGAAAATCTTGATATAACATTCGACTAATTAAAGTGTTCCGGGAAACTAAAGGTAATAAAAAAGAGCCAACACATTCACATCTGTCTTATGTCAAAGTTGACAAATAACGTGATTCGTCCTTTTCCGAGTGTCATCTAGTTATCAGCCAATCAGTAACGAGCATTTTACCATACACACGACACCTGATTGGCTCATATGTGACTGGAAATTCAAGACGCTACGTTATTTTTAGGAATACATGTTTATTGATGGGCCAAATAATTATTTCGCGAAAAATCAGCAATATGAAAATGTGTTTTGAGAAAAATGAAGTCAAGATAATATATGATTATTTTTTCGTAATTATATTTTATACTAAGGACAATAAAAGAAAACGTAACAGTTAAAAACAATCGCAATATGCAAAGGTGCAGTCATTAATTGTTTGGCCCATTAATATCTGTTTTTATTAACATATTTATTACATATACAGTAACCATTATGAACAATTATTCCCTATTTATAGTTAATTATAAAAATTTACAATGAATTGCATTATTACTATTAAATAATTCTGCTTAAAATTAAAAGTTGGTTGTGCCGATGCTTTCGCGCCTTAAATACGACGCCATTTTGTGATGGCTGTCATTCCTGTCTGCCATTTTATAGTGAATATACACTTACATTTTAGTTAGGTTTGTGTTTGTGCGAGGGCTGTTAAACTGCAGGCCATACCCTGTAGACAAAAGAAAAATAATTTAAATAAAACATTTAGACAAAAATAACAACAATGATTTCTTCACCTAAGTATTTTCTTTTTAATCAATTAATTTACAAATGTTGATACGGAAATGATAAAAAGTGAATTGGAAATTTTGAGATTTAGATTAATTGTTATTTTCAATTCAATGCGTTCATTTTCAATTCAATTGATTGAAAAGATTATGCTTTTGAAAAATGAGGCATTAATGCGGATGCAAGAAACTAATATTATCAAAATACTTCAAAGAGCCATTTTAACTCAAGACTCACATGAAATTGGGCAAATTTTAATTGAAAAAAAAGTTTGTCTTAATTATTGTTGTAAGATCGTTGCAGACGTCTTATAAACCAAAGCTAGTATTATAACTTACTGACTGACCCAGGATAGTCATCGGCCTGGTACCAGAAGCATTGTGGCACGGAGACCAGGTGCCACCTCTTGGTTCCAGTCACCAACCCGCTTGCCATGCATGGTGATTCATTCCCCATTTTTGTAGAGGCCTATGTCCAGCAGTGGACTGCGATAGGCTGTTGAAGATGATCTCTTGATGAAATACATGTTTATGGCACTTACGTGAGGGAGGCATCCATCTGGTACCAGGATGAGCTGGCTTGGTATAATTAAAAGAGCATATCTGATGCACCGAGCTTTAAGCTCTGCTACCAACCTTGGTGAATGGTCTTTTCGTGCGTAAACATGAGTTTTTAACTTACGTTTTCAGTCCAGAACACGTTATCAGCTGGTCATGCATTCCCAGAACGGTTAGGCTGAGATTATACTGAAGTGTCTCACATTTTTGCCAATATAGTTGTGGTGGTATTGGCATTTCTGGCACAGTCAGTATCAAAAGTAGATGACGATAGGAACTCGATTAGTATTCAGAATAAGATAGCATGTGCGATGGTAGTTTTAGAATGAAAGCCTCCCATTTGCATTGTCTTTGTTGAGCTACAGCATCATTAGCCTAGCCTTACTGACAGAGAAGCTTTAAAGCATTGCTAGTGGTCAAAGGGCTAAATATCATCAATCAGTACCCAAATCCCAAAATGATCATCTACTTCTGCTGACTGCACCAGTTACAATTAAACCAAGATTCAAATAAACTTACGTAAGTAACCCAGGGTTGGCGTCTGTTTGATACCAGGAGTACTGCGGCACGTAGGGCGGGTGAGGCTGTGGGGCGCCTTGATGGTGCAGCGCGTGGGCGGCGTGCGCGCCTTTCATGTCCCACGGGCCGGGCGGCGCGCCCTACGACAAAGAGAGGGTAAGGTTAGGTTGTGTGTCCTGTAAAACAGGATTACCTATAATTAGGTAGAGTGCTGCAAGGATATTCTGGCATCCCAATGACTTTAAAAGGAGGAACGCCCTCCTGTGAACGTCATTAAGGTAGATTGGTACAAATTTGTGAAATTGTATTGACATAACAAGATGGCGGCGTTTAATTTTGGCTATGCGCGAAAATAACCTTTTTAATGGTCCCACAACTGGGACACAGGCCTTCTTTCTGTCTGTGAGAGGGAGTGGGCCTGTTCTGTTAAGTGCCGGTTCCTTCACGATGTTTTGAGAGCAGTGGTGATGAATTCATTTACAGAAAGTAATGCACCTGTCTAGGTTTGAACCTACGACCTACTACTCGTTCGTCGCGGCCGTTTCCACTGGGCCACCACTGCTTTGCATTTGATTCGCTCATTTGAATAGCTCATTAAATGGTGTCTTCGTAGTTTTAATATTTCTGCCTACAGTTATGTTAATGCGTGTGACTGGACGAAAAAGTAGTTGTAAAATGTTGTCTACTGATATTTAATCTAAGTCTTCTTCCTTAAATACTTATATTTTTGTGCTTGCTATTTGCACAAAAACACCTAGAAAAAGGAATAACTTAGATTCGGCCTGGTATTGTTATCTTAGCCTACAAAAACTTAAAGATTTATATGTCTTCTTCTAATTCCGAAGTTCCAACTACGTCTTTTGAGTTGCGTCAAGAGAAAAGTTCTCATTTTGTGGTTTGCTTTAAACTTGAAAATAAACAAAGTTGCTGTAACAGATTGTTGTTAATATTCCAAATCAATAAACTAATTAACAATATTACACGTACTTTTCAAGTGGAGTCGCAGTAAAAGTTAGTCGAAAACTAATCGTCGAAAACGTGAGGCGCGCCCGGCACACCCACAACCATTATCTAATACGTTTTATATAGTTTTTTTTTTTTATAATTTTCACACACGCAACCATACAAACTTGTTTTTTGTGAGCTTTCTATGGAAATACGAATGTTGTCGAGAAGATAATTAAATGAAATAGCGGATTTTTACGGTGTTTTTTTGGTCAAAAAATTATTTCGTGTAGGAAAGTTACAACGTAAAAAATAACGAATCAATTTTCCAATTTTTCTGTAACTTCAACTTAACATTCTAACCACAAACAAGAATAAATTATTAAATGAAATTCTAAGTAGACAATCACATGTGTTGACTCAAAAGTTCCTAAAATAAAATCGTTTTTGATATTAAAATAATTAAATAACTACGTGCATTTGACAAACACGACACGGAATCGAACCCTTACCTTCAGCATCCAAGGCATAGGTCGGCCCCTCATGCCGTCGGCACCCGGTGATCCTTCTACGTCATCAGATTGAGGCGCGAAATAACCCTCCTACGATAAGAAAAGGAAGCTCCCCTCAAAAATATGTATGTCTTTTAGGTAAAATTTACCTAAACTTAACTAACTTCACAAGAAATATTTGCTAAAATTGAAATTCATTCAAATAAATATAGAATTTTATTTGCATTTTCCAGTTAAAGCTAACTCAATTATTTTCAAAATTAGAATTAGTTTTTTGTAATATGAATTGAATTCAAAATAATAATTTTCCAATTATTGTACTTATTTTTATCTTTGTTGATTCCAAGCCTTACATTCGATTTTCAAAACGTTTTTTTTTCTAAAATTGCAAAACTTAACAAAGGCCTGTCATTATATGTCATATAAGTGCAATAATTGGAAAACTTTTGAAGTGAAAGTATTGCACTTACGTATCCGACCCTCGGATCCCACGACTGCTGGTGTGGAGGCTTTACGTCGCACGAGCTACCGTCCGGCGACCGGCCTGCCGTCGGCTAAACAGAAAGAAAATGGCGGGTTAACAACCTGATCAGGTGCTTTTTTTAGGTTAAATTAATTTAGAAATAAATATGGTTGTTATTGTTCTAGTGAATTATTGAACGTTTTCGTTAACAACTTTACAGGTATGGCAGCACAAATTAATAGAAAAAAGTTGTGTTTTACGCATTATCAATAACATCTAAGTTGGTACTCACACCGGTGCCGCAAGATAACATTTATTCATTCCAGAAGATGCAAAAATTTAACTGAAGAAAATTTAAAAGAATGAATCTATGCTTTCGCTTACTCGTCTTCCATGTATTAAAACAATCTCAATAGGCAGATCTCAGGCAGACAGCTTCAGTTCTGTACCCGCAAAACTATAATGGCTTTTTGAAGTTAAAAGCGGGATCCAACCAATAGCGCCTAAGTCAAACAGTAATGTCTCTTACATATCCGACCTTGACATCCCAAGCTGGCTGCGGCTGCTGCTTCACGTCCCAGGGCGTGCCCGTGGGGGACAGCCCCGGGGACAGCTCGGACACAGGCGTCGAGCTGGGGGTGGGGGAGTGCGCCTGCGCTGGTCCCCCGCTCTGATACGCCGACGGGGAGTGTTGGGAACCGCTGGAACTGCCGCCTCCGCCTGGGGGGAAAAAAAAAAAAATGTATTGAGTAACACTATAAACTATATAAACTACACATTTCCAGTTTACGCTGATCTTGCACTGTACGGGAATCCTATACAATGCGAGATCAGTTTATACTGGAATTGTAAGTATAGCTTGATGTGTAGCCGTGTGGATTTACATCCTACATCGGACTATTTATGTGAAGTTGGGGCGAGTGTATTACATAATCAGCCTATAGATAATCTTCTCACTGCTTACACAGGCCTTTTCCAGGCAGGCCATAATCCGCCACGCAGGCACAATGCCCGATGGAAAAATTTGCTGACATCTGACAGAACATGTTTTCAAATTTTTTGTTCTAGGACATTTCAGATTCGTTACGTGTCTCTTAATAAGATGACGTATTTGCTCACCACCCTAATTGCGTACTACACTATAATCACAATCTGAATAATTTTGAAGGATATTGCTAATCCATTGCTTCATATGTTCGGAAATTTCGGCTGTTCAACAATGTAAGTAACGCAGTGGACGTTGTTGAACATTCAAAATGATTTTAGCTAGCTAGACAGTTAGTAACCGATATTATTTTTAAATAATCATAAGAGGAACAGTCAGAAATATTTACCATGTAATAGTTGGTTGTTGTTGGGCGGGCTGCCAGGCGGTAGACCGAGGCTGGGCGGCGGGGCGCCCACCTGGGCGGCTTTCATCATCTTCTTGTACTTGCTCCGGCGGTTTTGGAACCAGATCTTCACCTGTTGATAGAAATGAATGGGTCAGAATGGTCATGATAAGCATTGTATTATATGGTTGGAATTGAGGACTTGCTAGCAATGCTATGCATTTAATTTAATTTCATCAGTTTTAAAATCTTAATTGAACACGTATGATTGGTTCTTGATATTCTGGTAAATTAATTAGACAAACGTGGGGTTTTTGACCAGATACTTTGTCCGGCTGACAGTTTGAAATCTAAACATTTAAAAAGAAAAGATATCAACGCCCTGCCCAAACACAGAAATCTGTTATCCAAATAAATTCCCACGGGACAGGGAATTCAAGGGCGGACGAAGTCGCTGGAAAAGTGCTAATCAGATACTTATACTCGTATTGTTGTTCAAGTTAGAAACTATATATAGTTACGTCAAATCACTGTCTCAACATATAGAACCCCTGTTCGATTTCCCATACGGAAAAAGTAGCTTTATGAAAATACTAGGCGTTTGGGGCAACAGTTAAAAAAAACAGACTCAACACTACAAATTGTGCATCGAAGTTATCGATTTCAATACTTAATTATCAGAAGAAAAAATATCTACCAAGTCATGTTTAACAATGTGCCGACAGTCGTTATGTATACCTACTCGTAGATACTTTAAATATGTAAATTATTTAATTGACCATTCCAACGAATATTAATCTTTGCTATTAACATACATATGTACAAATACGCATAAATAATGTTCACATATTTACATAAATAAATATATAGTAAAACGTTTGAATAAAAGAAAATATCTATGTGAGTTTGTGAACTGGATAAATTATACATCCGATCTATCTAATAGTTACGTATAACAACTTCTATGTATATTTTTTTTACTGGAAAATATGGACCTCTTTATATGCGCAAAAAGACCGTGTTTTTCTTGCACCTTTAAACCAACTTATAGGTTAAAATTGGCAGTATATGCGCCCTCACGGCCGTAGTCGCCGCGGGAGACGCCCTGGGCGTCGGGAATCCCAGGCTGATTCCTGGCCACCGTAGGCGCGGGCTTGCGGACGGCGAGTAATGGGTAGCTCGTTGTCCGGTAAGGACCAAGCCCGGGTCGACGGCGCGTTGTGTTCCACGCGCGCCTCAAAGAGATGTCAACACCAAATGGGGGGGTCCGCAAGGGCCGATGCCTGCCAGGGGTGCGGGTTGTTCGAAAGAGATACCGCGGCCTCTGGCACACAGGCAACTGAGGGAACACGGGTGGGTTTTAGTCAGTAAAAGTCTGACACGCCCTCCCGCTCCACCCAGAGCGGGAGAAGTCATTTGATAATTTCCCATCCAAAAAAAAAAAAAAATAGGTTAAAATTACCCTAGAGTTTTATGTGAAAATTATCACCTCCGTAAAACTAATTTTATCTGCCCAGCCTTTTTTTGCAACTAAGTTAGGGTTGGCTTCCAGTCTAACCGGATGTAGCTTAAATTATATGGTAGCAGGTCATCATCTGTCCAGACTTTGCCAAACTATGTTGGGGTTGGATTCCAGTATGAACGTATGCAGCTGAATACCATTATATTACTAGAAGCGACTGCCTTTAGGTACACGTTAAGGTATTGAGTATGTGTAACATACTTTAGAGTCAGTTTCGGATAATAAGTAGCAGATAACCATCAGATTTGGAAGACAGACATTGGTGATCGTAGTTTTTTTTTTTTGTAAACTCTTAGCCGAAGGAGTCTACTGCCCATTTTTTGTCTTTAAGTCTTCTGTTGAAGAAAATAACTTAAAGTAAATCAACAACAGAAAACTTAGACAAGTGGAAATCGCTCCCAAAGCGTTTCTATGACGATTTTTTACAGCATTCACATACATAAGTTTTTCGGTGTCTTACGTCAATTATCCGGTGGTCGGACCTCAGTTCTGCCTCACGCAGTCCACTGCTGGACATAGCCCTCTTCCAGGTCCATAAGTCCCTGTACTCCGCCATCTGCATGGAGTCTGTGCCAGTCAGCTTTTTAGGGTTGCGGTCCATATAGCTTGGGGGCGTCCCGCAACTACGCTTGCCTACGTCTGCTCCACCAGCCATCGGTCCTTCGATATCCCAGCCTCCACGAGTGGCGATACTTAGATTTACGTGGGGATACCAGCCTACCCTGGATAGTCAGCCCCACCATCACCTAGCTGACTGTATAATATTTCAATCACGTCATGAGCTATTCCCATGCAGATCGTGTTTTGTTTCACAATTGGCAATGTCCCACATTTACTCTTGGATTTTCTACAAATACCTAAACTAACATAGATATACATACATAGGTATAAGCAGGGGTAGCGTGGATAAGGGCGGGGCTATGGGGTTGTCAGCCGTTACTGTACCGTTAAAATTAGAGGTGGGAAAAGTCGACAGTTTTTATCGATCGTTTTTTTTTTGTTTATTCATATGAATTTGATTGATATAGAATGAATCTCCGTATATATAGTATTTGCTTTAACCTTAGTAGGTATCAGGATTAGCGTCAATTTGCTACATTTCTTAACTTGCCATGGCTGTGTTCATTAGTTTATCTACATGCATATCTGAGGGGCTATTCCCGTTATTTTAAGAACGTTCACAGTCTGATCTCCGTCACAATTTGTCAAAAATACCGAGTTTCCATACAATCTTGACGTTTGCTTGTCGCTAAGATGAGACTGCAATTAGATTTTAAATGTTTTTAATTACGAGAATTGGTCTTCTGATCATTTTCCTAGTTTTATTAGAGTATTACAAGATAAAACGGTAGGTATAATATATTATTCGTTTAAAATACTCTGAAGTTATGTCCAGAAATTGTCAACTTGGGTTCAATCAAAGAGAAAAAAAGCTGTTAATTCTAAATAGCGAGTTTTACGCACAGCATATTAATCAGACTATAATGTTCCCACTGTTGGGACACAGGTGTCCTCACTTCAAGAGTGGGCTGTAATCTAACACGCGGGCCTAGTGCGGGTTTGTCACATGTCGTCGAATTTTCGGTTCCATTACTTTTTACGCAAGAAGCCAACTAACTACAGATTTTTTAAATACCTTATAAAACAAAAAACTAAACTTCATAGTGTGCATCAGTCATTCTAAGTTTCAAAATACTTAGAACACTTCCATTGGAATCGCCAGTGCAGGCTAGGATTTCTGCATAATATAATTTATAACTTCCTCACTTTAAAAACAAACAAACTAATCAGAACCAAGGACACGGTATCTCGTATTTTCCTCGAGATAAAGTTATTGCGGTTACATAAGAGTTATGATTGCGATATGTTATAGTTCATTATAGCGTTAATACAAGTTATAGGCATGCAACCCGCCAGACCTGAGTGACAAGTAACATTATTGATAATCGTCGGGTCACTGTCGCGGCGTGAAGCGAGAGCGTATACTTTGTGTTGAAATATAAGTGTTTCGAAGTGTTTTGTGTGTGGATTAAAACCTTCATTGGTTAAAAAAAACCTCAGTTAATATTTGCCATTTTTCCTCCGAATTTTCATATGAATAATATTTATTTGTTCCGTGTGGTAAAGATAAGCGCCATCCTATTTCATCCCGTGGGTGTCGTTAAAGGCGACTAAGGGACTTAAAGAGAATGGGCCTCCCTTGGTCCAGGTCAATGTCCAGCAGTTGACGACTGACGACTTTCGGCTGAAATGATGATGATGACATTAATGTTTATAGATGACCGTTTAGATTCATTTATATAAACTAGTTTGTACCTAATTTAAAAAAAAAAAAACTAAAAGTTAATTCTTGATTATCACTATGCTAGCATCGAGAACATCTTAAACATAAGGCCATCTGTCGTTTTTACTTTTTCTATGCCAAAAATACCTTTAACACCTGTCGCTATCCGTTACCACTGACACCACACCAAGTGATCAACTTATATCGCCAATTCGTGTAATCAATGCATAACGGGTATGTCATGCAGCAAAAAAACTGACGCATGCATTATTATTTATGTGTCCATTTTATATGAGTTATATTTCACGTGGCCGCTTCTGCGCAGTCGCAGTAGAAAGTATTACAACTGAAGTGAGTTCTTATTTACGATGCATAACTTTGTGTTATCTTTTATCTAAGACAGCGAGGAATTGTTAATCAGTTACGTATAAGCCGGTTATTCAACAAAAAACTGATGCGGTTTATAAACTCGCTCAAATCGATAAAAATCTAACCGATAACTGTCTTATTCTTCGTATCACTTATGAAGCCAATTTAGTTATAAACTAGAATCAATAGTACAAAACAAATTACTTATCGCCCACTATAAACTTATACGGATATGTGTGGGTGTAGGAGTCTTATTTATTCTATAATCATCGATATCGATAGATTGAGAGTCGTCCCATCCCTCACCACCCACCCTTCGATTAGCCGGGTCGCAGTGCACGATATAACTTAACCCCGACGTCGCACCTAACTTATTGTATTGGTATTCGGCGTCCAATTCACTTAGCCCGCTTGAACGAGGTTTTATTGTGCGGAATTATTTATTTTGTCATGTTTTTTGAGTGTTGCTATGTTTTATTTATTTAGGGTTAAACCTAAAATAAAATAGTTTTAACTGTAACCGTGCATTTTGTTTATTAAAAACTGATATATAAATTTTTAAAAAAACCTTTGTACTTTTCATTTTATATAGTAATTAATCAACCGACTAAAAGAATAAAAAATGTCGTTTTATGAACTCAATTACTTTTCGGACTCAGAAACCAGTGGCGAGTAAAAATTTATGTTCGGTAGTAACAGCATTCGAGTCGATATGTAGGTTGAGTTACTGTATACATTTTATTTTATACAATAGCAGGTACCTGTGTCTATCAAATTATCTACAGAAACTTGCCAAACGCAAAGCCGGAATATTACATAATTATAAAAAAACACATTCAAATAACACAGAAAAATTTCGAAATACTCAAGGTTTTCTATCGAAAAAACTATCGACAATAGTTCGTATGCATGTACCAAATCATTTGAATCGTCGAACCGTGGAGTATTGTGCTCGTGACAAAAGACTGTGATGTATAAATTTTGTCAAATAAATGTTTATTACCGTGGATGCGAAGTTGGGAAACAGAGTATAATTGTAGAAGATTTTTTTTGAACGTTTTTGTGTTATGCAATTTTCGTCATTGTTGTTGAGCGGTCTGAGTAGGTTTTTCCAGTTACTAGGCACCGTTTTCCGGCATTTTTTTTCAACTCAGTGAAGTCCACGTCTTTTATTTTAAGTTAGGTTAAGTTTGTCAGTTTCGATGTAGGAAGTAAACTCCGAAACTCCTCATCCGATTTCTAAAATGCTTTCATTGATAGCTATTGATAGCTACGCTATTGCCAAGTGCCCTAGGCCATATTTTATGGTATGAGTAGTTGACTGAAGAATCTAGTTTTAGATAATTTAGAACAATCAGGGATTTTCATCAATCTACAGCTTAAAGTTTTATTATTATTCACAGTATTAGGTATACTAATTACCTTAGATTTTAAATATTATATCTTCCATTTGATTACTTAAAACCTTTTGTTCTAACGTTTTATTTTATTTTCTTTGGTTTTTTATCTTTATATTAATAAACTAGACCACCTGTGTGGGATGGATTTTATGAAATTATTATAAGAAATAACAAGATTACAAAGTCATCATAACATTGGTTTACCTAAGGTGCAAAAAATATTAGGTATAAATAAATGTAAAATAACTACATGTAGGTACTATTTATCAGCTGTTATGAGAACGGCCGACGGAAATGCATTATTGTGGTTTTCATAGGCGATAGGTGAGCAATCAGCCATTGCCATTCACTATAGTGGCGCAAAAATAATAACAAACTTAATAAAAAACTTACACTAGTCTTGTAACAAAATAAAAATATATATCAGCTTCAGCTGCCTATAATTTCATGCAAGTCGTAAAATATGAGTACTATAAAAACTCGACGACATTTCAGCGCGGAATATCAAAAGCGCAAGACATAAAATTATTTTTAGTTGCCGAATGTATAATAGGATTATGATAAGACAATTTAATTTATTAAAACACTATCTCCAATTTACCTACAGCAATAACAATAATTTCAACTCGTTTTTAATATAATAAAACATCGATATTAAAACTATTGACGGGCCCCATCTCTAGCATCCGTCATCTGTCACGTGAAACTGTCATTGTTATAAAAAAGAAAACACAACATGGCCGCGGCATATGTGACCACAATGCAATATGTATTTACTTGTACACGCACTGTTATTGTGTCACGAGAAATTGTGGGGAGTAACACGAATTCGGAGAAAAAATACGTAAAACTTGCGCTGTGTTTCGACATGTGCAATTGACAATATTATTCTGAAAGGGGGAAGCGCCACGGTACCTATACCATGAAATTCAAATTATCTTAAATATTTTGCAATTTGCAGGTCAGTTTGTATGTTGATTAAAATATAATCCGCAACCGTAACAAATAAGGCTTTGCAGAATTATAATTATTAAAATCATCAAAACAACCCTTTTTTTTGGGTGGGACATCTTCAAATAACTTCTTCCACTCTGGGTGGAGCAGGATGGCGTGTTAGACTTTTACTGACTAAAACCCACCCGTGTTCCCTCAGTTGCCTGTGTCCCAGGGGCCGCGGTATCTCTTTCGAACAACCCTGGCAGGCATCGGCCCTAGCGGACCCCACCAGTTGGTGCTGACATCTCTTTGAGGCGCGCGTGGAACATAATGCGCCTGTACCCGGGCGGGAAAATCAACCCTTCAAGTTCATTTCATCATCATCATCATCATTTCAGTCGAAAATCGTCCACTGCTAGACATAGGCCTCCCCCAAGGTCCACCACTTTGACCGGTTCTGTGCTTTCCGCAAGAAGTTAATTTAATCAAAATAAATAATCCATTCAATGACTTTTCATGAAATACTTAGTCATTCAATAGGATTCTTTAAATACGTAGTGTTACGGTCGCAAATCATACTAAGTTCAACATATAGGTAGCCTAAGAAGACGAGAAAAAGCCGAAAGGCGTAAAGTTGGTAGGCCTCCCACAAGATGGTCCGATGACCTTGTGAAGGCCGCAGGAGTCCGCTGGATGCGGGAAGCACAGTACCGGTCGAAGTGGCGGAGCTTGGGGGAGGCCTATTTCCAGCAGATGATAGGTAGCCTAGCACTGAACTGCATGTTTCGCGGACTACCCTGGCTCATCCTCCTTAACTAATGTAAACGGATCCATTATTTGAAAAAAAAAAAACTTCAATCTAGCTTAAATGCATTACTTCAATTTTTTTTTTTTTTTTTAGCTTGTAACGTCCCACTGCTGGGCAAAAGCCTCCCTACTCTCTTTCCACCTCTCTCTATCTAAAGCTGACAGGGACCAATCTTTATTAAAAGAGTCCAGCTCATCCCGCCATCTCCGTCTGGGCCTGCCGCGATGTCGTTTGCCACTAAGCGGGACCCACTGGGTCGTAAGTTTGGGCCATTGATCGTCTGACATACGGCAGATGTGTCCAGCCCAATTCCATTTGAGCGTGGCAGCTTTCCGAGTGACATCGGCTATTTTCGTAATGGAACGGATTGTTGTATTCTTAACCCGGTCCACAAGTTTGATACCCAGAATACTCCGTTCCATAGCTCTCTGGCAATTACTTCTATACGACATAAAATTGTCAACCGCTCGTGGATTTTATTAATATTATTCACTTCATCATCAACTGACCAATTTATTCGTGACAACATTTTTAATGCCATTCTTAGTCACTCTATGATTCACACATAGTACCTAGTACATAATACAGGTTGCAATTTCCGATGATAATAAATTCTTAGATAACAATCTTAGATGTTGATTATTGCTAGATATGTGTATTAACGTGGATTGAAGAAAACTTAGAACAAGTAACTAGTAAAGTCATTATTATATGCATAGCCTTTTCTCTACAAATCAAATCAAATCAAAATATTTTATTTCACATAAGCCTGCATGGGCACTTATGAAACGTCAGAAGCTAGGTGCACGGTTCCAATTTGTCGTTTCCTATGGAGAAGAGCCGGCAAGAAACTCCACGGTTACTCTTTTAAAAATAATTGGCTTTTACAATGTTTTCAAATTACAGTGATAATAGGTATGGGAGGACAGTGCAGGCCAGTCAATAAGTACCAGGTACTTAGAGGAATGAAAATACAGAATAGAAAAACGTCTACAAATCTAGTCTCTAAGGCCTACAACGTTCTCTCATTCACAATATGTAAAAGAATCTACCTATATAAAATGAATCTATTTGAACCAAGTGACATGATTTCGATGACAATCACTGAAAATAAATAGTAGGTAGTAAAATTGATGTATAATGTCAAATAATGACGAGAATATGTCAGACATTGTAAAAAAATAATAATAATAAAAATAATAAAAATTAACATTGCAATTTGGGAGCAGTTAATAGACTTTCACACGGTTTTGCTGTTAATGAGGTACCAGGGAAGCCACATGTGCAGAAGGAATTAATGCCAAACTTCCCTGTCTTCAACGTAGTCTTTTATCTTATAATATGCTTTTTTGATAAGGACACGTTTGATGTGAGTTATAAACTTTCCATCGCTAAGTTCTGTAACCGACTTTGGCAACTTGTTATAGAAGCGGATACTGTTTATTAGAAATGACTTGCTAGTTTTAGTTAATGATTTGCTAGTTTTAGTAAATGACTTGCTAGTTTTAGTTAATGACTTGCTAGTTTTAGTTAATGACTTGCTAGTTTTAGTTAATGACTTGCTAGTTTTAGTTAATGACTTGCTAGTTTTAGTTAATGACTTGCTAGTTTTAGTTAATGACTTGCTAGTTTTAGTTAATCTAAATTTTGGAATCACAATTTCATCTACTATGTTGGGGTTGGCTTCTAGTCTAACCAGGTGCAGCAGAATACCAGTATTTTATATGGGGTGACTGGCTATTTGACCTCTACAACCCAATTACTGGGTAATACGATACCCATTGGTAAGGCTGATTTTCAGGCTCGCTCCTTCGAAAATGATCACTGCTATTCGTTTTTACACGCTTTATATTAGCTTCACTTGTATGTTTTTGTTTGTAACCGACTCCTTTGGACGCTATTTTGACCCAATTTAAACGGTCAGATTTCATTGAAACTTTGTAAACTTATCGAGGACCGATGACTATTCAATAATTTGAAAAAAAAATTGTCAAAAATGAAAAAAAGGAAAAAAAAAATCGTTTTTGTAGTCAGCAGAACTAAAAAATAGAAAATAAATAATAGTTTATAAACCAAACTAAAAAAGGAGAAAATAATTTATTAAGTAATTAATAAATTATTTTCTCCTTAATAAAAAATAATTTAAAAAGCGTGGGGTGCTTGACATTAAGTGATTATAAAAATACCTCAAAAAGCACCCCACGCTTTTTAATTGAATTAAATTATTTTCTCCTTTTTTAGTTTGGTTTTTAAAGTGTGCTTTTTAGTTTTTTAAACTATTATTTATTATTATCTTAATTTTCGTTTTGTTACACAGCAGCACTATATTTCTCCTTTTTCCTGTTGCGCGCCGTTTGTACTATTATCAAATTTCTTTGACGCACCGGAGCAGCGCCGCCGGCCCCGACTCACTAGGGTTCGCACCACCGCAGACAGTTCCTACTCACCGCGAACTATGTGACACGCGGTTCCGACCCACTGGAACCACAGCTGGCCCTGGCAAGCAACACTGACTCAGCCCACAATCCACCTCTGGTCTCCAGGGGGGATTGATGTGGCGGCACTACAGAAAAATACTTCGCAACAAATATCTTGAAACACAAAAAGTGATGTGGCGCCATCTACAATGCCACATGTGAACTACGCGTCTGGACGTCACTGAAATCCTAGATCGCGCAGTCAGAGTTTAAGACGAAACTGACATCTATACAACATCCCGACATCAACCGTCGTCGGGCAGTTGCCCAACAGACACAATACCCGTCTGGTCGGAGGATCCTCCCTTTTCTATAGAGTATGAGTGAACTTTACACCCTGTTCCTGATACCTCTACTGGTATACAAGCCTCATCTGTGAGAAGGAGTGAGCTGCAAAATCAAAAATCAAAATCAAAAGTCATTTATTCAAACTAGGCTGAGAGTCAGCTCTTTTTGAACGTCAAAATAAAATTACATAAGACAGTCCCCCCAAAAACGCCCGCCCTTCACCACTTCAATCCACCACACGGCCCAACGCGGGTTGGTGGATGTTACATATCTTATTTTTTTTTGTTTTGAAGATATTCACATTTGAAGCCGGCACTCACAATGTTTTCCCTCACAGTTTTAAGAGCAGTTGTGATGAAATTAAATACACAAAGTAGAGTGCCTTCCTGGGTTCGAAGTAACGACCTTTAATACTCATCAAAATCAAAAGTTATTTATTCAAATTAGGCTGAGAATCAGCCCTTTTCGAACGTCAAAGTTCCTAAGTTCCTAGTACTTTAGAAGGGAAGAAGTGTCGCAACAAAACTCGTAAGTCGGAGGCGATCCCACTAGGCCACCACTGCTCTCAATATAATAGGCATTAATATTCGTTCTTCTTGAACACCATATAACATCTTAAAATCCTCCTACACAACATCCAATAGGAGAGAAAAAGCGTCACTCATTATCAGAGATCGGGTATTCGGATGCATATTTACCTAAAGATAATTTTTTGCTATGAAAGTATGGAAGCGGCTTTATAAATTATTTGTAATATTTATTAAAAACCCCGGGATTCTCGGATTGCATAACTATTCTGATGTGTATTAATTTAAAATTAATGTTTAACCCGATACAAATATGTGTATGTACTGGAGGAGGGGCGGTTTGTATTAGTTAAAACAAAAAATAAACAAATTACTTACCTAAATTAAGACTTTTTCGATACAAAAGCGCATTCCATGTTAGTCAACATCTCAACTTTAGGTGAATATGCATCCGAATATCCGATCTCTGCAAATAATCAACCTTCACCAACAACATCCCAAGTTGCTCAACCAACACATATCTAACTATGACCGCATTTCACAAACCGATCCTTACAAGTACCTAGAATCACTTCTATTTCAGCTTATACCCAATGCAGCCAACTTTAAAAAAAACATGCCTTGTTCCCATAGGTTTCGACAGCGGTCGGCGGTATGCACACAGTCGGCAATGCGTACATCGCGCGGCGCTCACAAAGACGTGGCTGACATACGTGGCATAGCTTTGAGAAACTGGTGCCCTCTCGGATACAGCTATTCCAGCACTTCCAGGGACTGGTTTATGTTGTAGCGTTTGTGTGGCGGCTTATTGATGTAGGGTAGGCAGTAAGCTAACTAACTCTTGATTTGTGCCACCACAGTTTTGCACATTCCACAAAATAGTTTCTAAATAAAATCTTGTTTGACAGCTGTCAAAGTGACATTGACATTTGAATGAAAAATTCAATATGATGCTGATACAGAAATTGATTAGAATTAGTTAGATTTTAGTCACTGTTATCTTGTGGTCCTAGATTTTTGTACAGAAATTGTTACATTGTGATGTGAGTGTATTTTATTTTAGTTTTTACAAAAACATTGTAATGGCTACCGACAAACTATACCTATACTAAAGTAGATTCATTTATATATTTGATCTAGGGATACAGCATTAGAAAAGTCATAACAGGCTGCGCAGCAGGTATGTGTTGCGGAAACTAGTGCGCTTGCGTCTCTTTGATCAACGCGACTGTAGGTACATAAAGGAAACACTTACTTACGGTATTTAAATCGTATCGGATTTAATTAACGCGGCCATCGGATGTGGTTTAATTCTATAGAATAGAAGAAGTTATACATATATTATCAATACCTAGATGTAGTTTCTATCTACATACACTGACTAATTAAATAAATAAAGCTGAATAGTTTATTTGTTTAAACGCGCTAATCTCTGGAACTCCTAGTTGCATTTGGAAAATTATTCATGCATTTGATTCTTGAAGAAGGGAGACGCTTATTATTTACGCTACGACCTTTAGGAGCCGAAAAAGAGGCAGAAAGAAGGCGCGGGTGGGCGATGGGATGCGATGCGGTGCATCCCGGGAGAGTTTAAAAAAAATGGGGCTTCTATTTTAGTATATCTTACAACTTCGTCGCGAACGAAGTCACGGGCAGCTAAGCTAGTATCTTTATATCTACATAGTTACAATAGTTAAGCTTTTCTTTTAAAAGCAAAATGGTGTAAGTGACTATTGTGGCTTAAAAGAGCTTTGATTATCTTTAGTAGGCAATTACCTTTTTAGGTAGAATGACATTATTGCATGCCTCAAACCGAGATCAGTTTAACTGTGGGACTATGCTGCAGTATATTTGTGTAGATTGAAAAGTAATATAAAAGAATGACAGTTTTAAACTACTCTATGATTATTAAGAAACTACACAGCACTATTAACACAATAAAAGACAATTTACTGTTCGATATTTAAATAGGAAGCCATCAATCAAATCACAGCTTAACTTTACGACATCCTATCACCAAATGTCAAATGAAAAAAAAAACATTGACAAATGAAAAACAAAAGTCACGTCATATTTCACGAAACGACACAAACCATCACACATTGTATCAATCACTTGGGACGACTCAATCACTTTACCAATCAGTAAATGAGAAATATAAATAATTAATCGACAATATATAAATGTTAATGTGGTAGCAGTGGTGCATAAAGCGGTCCTCGGATTGAAAAAAAGACAGTAGCTGCTGCGTGTTTGTGTTGGACAGTGAATGATGTGGAGTCGTCTTTATTTTATTTTTATTTTTGCAATTGCAGTTTTGCGGTGGTATTTACTCTTTTTATGTTGGTACATAGAGTTTTGTTTATAGGTGGGACCTACTGTCGTTTTACTGTGGGTGGAAAAACGAATTAATGTTTGAATGTTTTTTTTTACTGAAGTGGGAAAATAAAAATGCTTAATCTGGTTTTTTTTGTGAAAGGTTAAAATGATGTGACAATATTTTCAGTCAAGAACTTGATTTAATTAACAGTAAAAAAATTAACAGTTAAATTTGGACTTAAAGAAAATTATAAGTTAACATTTTCATCCATAAAATTTAAAAATAACTTAATAATCCAACAATCGAACTAAAAAGCAAACTACATCCAACCACAATTTTATTACAAAAAGAACTTTACTTCCAACTCAATAAAACTCAAATTAGTTTAATAAATTTAAACAGGTGCTAACTGTCGACACCCTTATCATAATCCAATAAATTAGTGATGCACAAACGCGTTTTACATATCGATACATTAGTGTTGTGACAAGCACATTAGGCGGTCCATTAGCAATAAAAAAAACCATGGACATTGAATATTTAGCGATTGTAATGCTACGTTTTCTTTAAGCATTAATTTTATTAGTCTAAATTGCTATTTTATAAATTGACATTACACACAAATTAGTTTCTAGATGTTTTTACCTATAAAGGTGAATAAAATTCTAGGAGGTATCCGTAAAATGGTGTAGGTGCTAGTAAAAATAAACATATATACAAGTGACAGAGACATCGACGCGCTGATGATTCTAGGCCTCAGCGGAGAAATCATCAGCAATATTTTGAATCGGTTATCAAAAAGAAATCTGCTGGTTCATAGAAAATTACTCAATCCATTGTAGCAGGTTGCACGTCGGTGCCCTTGCTACCCTGTACGTAGCTATAGTACATTTTTACATAATGCGACATCGATTACTTATCTGCTGGTAAATATTCCATTTTGAATGTGGCCTTTAAGATAAAGTCGTACTAATGTTTTCATTGAAGAAACAAATTGGCTTTACGCCGACGCTGGTAACATTTTACAATAATATCTATGTACTCGTAATTAATTGAATTAATGACTGTTTAATTGAATGCTGTCACGACATTATTTATTTTAAAACTAAGATCAACTCTAACTATCAACAGTTTAAGTTATACCATGCAAAAATCGACCCAAAAACCATCTGAGTTATGTTAATTACAGAACAAATCTCTCAAACATAATTCTCACAGCAAATTTGGAAAAAAAAAACATGAAAAATAATAAAAAGTCATAATTAACTCCACCGATTCCGTAGTAGCCTCACAAAATCTTTCGTACCACATCTCGGTCACATGGGCCCAATGTTTTACGCCGAGAAAAACACCAACATTCCCCTTAGAAAGAAAAAATACCGCTCATGTAATAAATTTGATGACCAGTTCGTCTGTCACTCAATTGTGGAACGGGTTCACGTTTTTCGAAAAGTGTGAAATGGTTTTTGGCGTAAAATTTACAGTATTTTTCTTGGTTCAATGAAGATGGTAAACTCGTTTTGTTATACGATGATAGATAAAAGTCTAGTTATCTAAAATGTCAGTGTCCTTTGTTATAAAATGTCTGACAGCTGTCATTGATGGCGTTGTCAAATGTCAGTCCAGATTGGAAATTATTTGGGAGATCCATGATAATCTGTGACCATCTATTAATAATACAACAGAAAAATTTATAAGCTGCTCTCAAATCTTGCAACTTCATTTATTTCCCTCAATAGACACTCAATCAAACACAACCTACGTCTATATTTTTCCAACATTACGTGAATCAAAGGCAAATGCCATCTAAGGCAGCCATTACAATGTGCGTTGACCATTGACTCAATTTACCATAAATAAGTACTTCATCTTACAGCTCAGTGATACAGCAATTCATTGCTAATCGCGTTTATGGAGTATCCATGTCGATATGTTTTTTTTATCGATACTTGCACGTCACTAGAATTACGTAATAATGAATTTATGAGATTTTTATAGTATCTTAGACTTTGTGTGCAGTTTTGCTTGCGTGAGAGAATTAAGTATTTTAATATTGTTGTAAGTGTTTCTTGCTGTTTAAAGATTTATGCACTTATTTTTACGAGCATTTTCTCTTATTGGGTGAACAGGAGTGTGGCCTTAGTTAACAAGATTTATTGCTAATTGCTTTTGATTAAACCGTGCTCATTAATTATAATTTTTTTTTTACTGCCCCGTTGGTCTGAGCGTCCTCCAGGGTTCGACTCCTGGGTCAGGCGAAGTTTTCGGTTTTATCATTAGCAATTTCTTAGTAACAGCCCGGAGTTTGGAAGTTAACGGTGTGATACCCCCGTGCCTGTTGTGCCGGTTGTGTCCGAATGCCGTCCCATCGGACTTTGAGAGTGAGGGAAGAGAGACTGCACCTGAATCTTTTGCACTATGACATCTCACGCGCCGAAGGCTGGTCTTCACTGGGATCGGATACCATAATCGAAACTCGGTCTGAAGAAGTGATATTTAAAAAAATAAATTGTCAAATGAATGTTACCTACTGTTTTTTAAGTACCTACCACTAGCTGTTATAAAATTTTACCGATCAACATCATGTGTCAATAGCTCTCACTTTTTCTTCTCAAAATCAAAATCAAATGTCATATTAAATTAAAACTAGGCTGATAATCAGCACTTTTTGAATGTCAAAATTACATAAGACTCCATAAACGCCCGCTCTTCACCACTTCCTAGTGCTTTATCTAGGAAGAAGAAATAGTGCAATAAACTCCCAAAAAAACCGCATTTGGCAACCATATTTTACTGCCCAACTAACCCATATATTTTTTAAATAGGTATAAACACAACACACCCACAAAAATCACTGCATATTTCTTCCACTCTTTACGAATAACGTTGCTTGGTATTTAAAACATTAACTTGCTTAAAAAAACTGAATGCGAACGAACCTCGGAAAAAAGTCGCAATACGTTTTTGCGAGCTAGTGAAAGGCTGTATGTTGGGTAGCCGTGAAATGTCTTTATCGGCGCCGACTCGATTTTATAGCAACGACAACGTGTGTGTCGATGTTTTTTATCGATATATTTTTGAAGTGCGTGCGGGTGTCACTAATGTTTTTAACAGTTTATTGTTGGACTAAATTTTATTAAGATTAAGACGAGAATAAGAGGCAGAGAATTTACAATTTTAAGGAAATTCATATAAGCGTTCTTTCAGAAAACTTAGGGCTAATTGCTCTATTCTAAAATCTCATCATCACCATCATTTCAGCTGAAAGACGTCCACGGCTGGGAATAGGCCTCCCCAATTTGGGAGGGTTGGCCAAGAAATGGGATGGTGTTATTATTTACGTCCGGCACCACACGGACTAAAATCTATAATTTGTGAATAATCTATATATATAAAAATGAATCCCTATTTCCCTTGGTCACGGCATCACACGTGAACGGCTGGACCAATTTTTCTAATTATTTTTTTGTTGTGTTTCTTATTATCAGGAGAAGGTTCTTAAAGAAGATAAAAATAAGAAAGTTGCGCGTAACATATATTCATAGTTAAGACAGGACAACGTCTGTCGGGTCAGCTAGTGAATAATATATTTGAATGAATGAACGAATGAAATGCACCGACCCCAGCGTGGTTTGACCAGACTCGATTGATGGAATGAAGCCAAAGATTTGAGATTTGAGGCACTAGCCTCTGAAGCCTCATGTTTCATGGTGCTACAGAGGCCATTGCATATCGAGGATTAGACCAGGGGAGCCGTAATGGTAGGGAAAATAAGTAAATAGGAACCCACAGTAGCATTTTATTACAGATTTTTTATCTTAATTTAATTTAAAATATCATCACCATGCCTCGAAATGGGTCCCGGCTATCATTCGTGGATCTTTGACAGTTGCTACGGCTCTTCAGAAGCCCGAAAGTCTGACAACCAGTCTTACCAAGGGGTATCGTATTACCCAGTAACTGGGTTTAGGAGGTAAGATAGGCAGTCGTATGTAAAGTACATGTAAAATACTGTTTATTCAGCTACATCGGTTAGACTGAAAGTCGACCCCAAGATAGTTTAGAAGAGGCAGACGATGATGACGTATTTAAAATATCAAGTTCTATATTTATAATGTTTATTGAATATCCCAATTAACCCTTTTTACACCCCAGACAACAACCCTTAATAGACTTTAATAAAAACATTCACAAATTGAAGCACATTACTCAATTTATATCCAAATTACAGACATATGCCGAATTATTTGATCCCCCGTTGCCATAGCAACGCCCCACACAGCAGGGTTGTCGAAATCGCGGCTAGCACGCCAATTACAATTAGCGATCGTATTATATTTTTGCCAGCCCTTGTTATTAACAAATTGGCCCCAGTTTTGTTAATCAGATCTTCATTGTATTTGTTTGTGTCAGATTTAATTTAAGTAATTGTTTATTGTGAAATGGCGGAATGAATTTTGATTTAAAAAAAATCACAATCAGCCTATAACGATCCTACTGATAAGACACAGGCGTCCTCTCTGTGTGAGGGAGCGGGCCGTAATCCAACACGCGGGCTCGATGTGAGTTGGTAGATATCACATGTCTTGGAATTTTTGGTTCTAGGACACGTCGGTTTCCTCACGATGTTTTCCTTCACCGTTTTAAGGGCAGTGGTGATGAAATAATTCACTAAAAGTAAAGCGCTCTTGTCGGGGTTCGGACTGACGACTCGTAAGATGCGGCCGGATACCACAGGGCCACCACTGCTCCGGCGGAACATTTGGCTTTAAAAGAATGTTTTTGTTTAAGGGCCTACGTCCCATTTGGTAGCGTAACACGGTCACTTTATGAACCGTACTGCTAATTAACGGCTTGTCTTGAAGATTTGAAAAATATATGATTTTGCTATAGATTCATATAGATCATTTTGCCCGAAGTACTTTTTTTGTATGGTTAATACTTTTGCTGTAAAAAATATTTTCCAACACGCAATATTTTGGCTTCTATTCCATACTCCAACTAAACGGCTTCTTTATTTGGAAAAAAAAATACACTGAAAAATAGATAGTTAGAGGTACCACAGAATCGCCGAAGCACAATTGTAAATTTATCAAAGGAATATCCCCATTTTGAGATAAAGGCTCAGAGGTGCCCTGCGCGGGCGCGGGCGGCAGTCGTGCTTTAGCATACAAACGGGAGTTGAGGATACTATGGGCCTTAACTGGGTTTTGGTCCAGTTGTCGAAAATGTGGCTGCTGTCGTGGACTAGATTTCCAGGTTAGAAAGTTTAATCGAATCTATAGTAAGTCAACACTGCACACTTAATCATGTTTATTTAATTTATTACCCATTCCTTCATATATATCCTCAACTGGTCACCATTATTCCCCCATATCTTTTATTAATGACCGACCAATTAGCTTCCTTTTAGCCCTCCAAAGGTCTCGTTACACAATAACGAACTGAATCGGAGAGGCTGTTATTTGAACCTCAATCATTTGTTTAATTTGATTCAACTACTACAACTGGAGGGATAAAACTTAAATTTGAATTCACTGGAAAGGTTTATATATTACTAGTTTTACAAATCTAATCAAATCAAATCAAAATATTTTATTTCACATAAGCCTGCATGGGCACTTATGAAACGTCAGAAGCTAGGTGCACGGTTCCAATATGTCGCTTCCTATGGAGAAGAGCCGGCAAGAAACTCCACGGTTACTCTTTTAAAAATAATTGGCTTTTACAATGTTTTCAAATTACACTGATAATAGGTATGGGAGGACAGTGCAGGCCAGTCAATAAGTACCAGGTACTTAGAGGAATGAAAATACAGAATAGAAAATCGTCTACAATCTTTTTGCCCGCGGCTCCACCCGCGTGAATGTCGGTTATCGCGTAAAAAGTAGCCTATATCCTTCTCCATATCTCAGGCTATATCCTTGCCAAATTTCGTGAAGATCGGTTCAGAGGTTTAGGCGTGAAAGCGTAACAGACATACAGATTTACTTTCGCATTTAAAATATTAATAGGGATAACAACACTAGCGAGGCAACTGCGTATCACACTATTAGTAGGAATGGCTTTCATTTTGACAGTTCAACATCATTCATTGCGTTTATTACGTTGTTGAGCAGACAATTTTTTCGAGCATATGAAGAAATGGATTGGTAATATCTTTCAAAATGATGCAGAATGTGATTGATAGTGTGTTACGCAATTCGGGTGATGTATTCCTTTAAGTATTAGGCGGATGAGATGATGATAGGGTATCGTATTACCCAGTAACTGAGTTGTGGAGGTCAGATAGGCAGTCGCTCCATGTAAAATACTGGTAGTCAACTGCATCCGGTTAGACTGGAAGCTGACCCCAACATGGGAAAAGGCTAGGCAGATGATAATGATGTATGTGTTAAAGATAAGTAAGTTTTATTCAATTGAATTATCAGTTTACAAATCGCACCTTTAAAGATAAACCGTTACTAAACGAAAAAACAAAATACATCACAATTAGTTTAAACACGTTATTGCATTTAGCAACAAAATCTTATTTAGTTTTGTAATTGTCAAAATTAGAGCCTATCTACCTCATACAGTGGTTTTTTTATGAATGTGTTATATTTATCGTATAGTTTACGTAATTTTAAGGAAGATGGCATTTGTAACACAATTTTCGAAAAATTTCGTTTAGTAACGGTTTTTCTAAAGGTGCGAAATGCAAAACGTACATTCTTTTGAGAAAAGAAAAATGATAAACTACTGAAACTTTTCTAATGATAATGATCATCTGCCTAAGATGAGACGAGGAAGAGAGGGTTTTATCTAGCAGTGAAGGGTTGAAGCTGATGATAATTCTATTAATATTGATGTGGAAAAGAAAGATGTCTTAGTTGTGAAGAATCGAAACACTTGAGAAGAAATACAGGAAAACGGTTGTAGGATTTTTAAAATCTTGGACAAGAACATGAAGAATGACGTGAATGAAAATTTTTGAATACGTTGACTCCTGAAGTCTTGGATTGAGATCTATACAGCAGGACACCGTGGTAAGCTTTAAATATTTTGTACATTTATGCTGATAATCATTAACATTTTGTAAGTTGAAAAAGCAACAAAATCAGCTTCTATGGCTTATATTCTCGGAAAGAAAGAAAGAAAAATATTAAAATTGATAGACTGAAAGCAAAAACAGAATAGAGAGTTGAATACTGAAAACAATTCACAACAAAACTCTTAAGCAACAGTCCTCAAAATTCACATCAATCATACGAAAACGTACAACTTGAATTTTCTCAGAAACCAGACCAACTCCCACTTATTAGGTACCTACCAACCGTTCACTCTACCCACCATCTTAAAAAACCACCCACGAAAGCAACCCACAGACGAAACCAGTTTTTATCCCAGCGAAATACGATGCATTGTTAGAAAAAATCACAGAAAAAGTAACTTTGTTTTACCCAAGATTTTTTTTCTATTATTTCTTCGTATTGTCTCAGTGAAACACGCAAAGCAACAATTGCTTGGTTTTTCTTCAAGACGGAAGTTGCCATATAATTATTTTCAAATTAGACGCAATTTTATATTTCGGATGTCTCTGCCTAGGCCGTGAGAAAGATGGTGACATTTTTTTTATGTTACGTCAAGTCGAGTCAAAATGTGTGATTTGATTTTAAGTGTACACCCGAATTTGGCGTGTGAATGCAGAAACAATAAGGATGGTTTTGGTATTACAATAGCTGAAAGATAGGATGTAGGGTGTCTGTCAAGAGGTCGTGGATTCGAATCTGATATGTTGATTTTTTGAGGTGAAGCCATTAACTGTATGAAAAACATATTTGATATCAAATTATAGATTTGGCCAGCGGCTTTGCATGAAGGTCGGAAATTATCTCACGACAACGTACTACCGAGATATAAATGATTGTATATAGGGCGTAAGAAGAACGCTTCCGAAGCCAGAACGTAGGTCCTAATCAGAGATCGGATATTCGGATGCATATTCACCTAAAGTGAAGATGTTGGCTAACATGGAATGCGCTTTTGTATCGAAAAATCTTAATTTAGGTAATAACATTAATTTAAAATTAAGACACATCTGAATAGTTATGCAATCCAAGAATCCCGGGGTTTTGAATAAATATTACAAATAATTTATAAAGCCACTTCCATACTTTCATAGCCAAAAATTATCTTTAGGTAAATATGCATCCGTTTAACCGATCTCTGGTCATAATACAGCCTAAATGCAAACAGATACCAATAACCTTTCGCCTTTAATAGGTTATTTTGCATCAATTTAAAACGTTTCACGCTTCTGTAATGTTTCTACTTATTTTATTTTGGCGGCGCTTTACAAAGGATGCCTAAACCTAAAGTCGCCACCTGGACTTGGGGTCGTTTTTAAATATGTTTAATCTCAAATAATCTGACCTCCACAACCGAGTAACTGGGTAACACGATCCTTTTGGTACGACTGATTGTCAGACTTTCAGGCGTCTGACGACCCGTGAGTACTGTCAAAGATCTACGAATTATAGCCACTTTTTAATGACACTCCGTGAGACTTGGCTAAAGAATTAGCATTGCCATTCAACGTGGCAATGCTACCAGTCTTCTCGGCACGTTCCCTGATGACAGCGATGCGGACGAATACTTTGACGCTTATGTGTCCTGTTGTTTTTGTATTTATTTGTATAGGTATTTAGTTAGTAATTTAATCTATCTTATAAAATAAAATTCGTAATATGTTAAATGAGACTAGTCATTTCAAATTATCCTCAGGATCTTTTTATAGTTTAGAGACCTACAATTTTCAAATCAGTGCAGGTGTTTAGCAAAAATAACTCCTTTATGATCGTATAGTCTTCCTTGCCTTTTAATTTAACTTTTACTATATTCTCTTGTCACTCAAACACTGACTAATTAATGCATAACTTGTTTTTATTGCCCTTAACAGGTGTCCATAATTAACACCTAGTCAGTTCTTTAATATTTTTATGTAAGTATCTGGCTTTTTTAGATCTTTATTTTAATCTAGTTTTAATTTTAGTTTATCTTCATATTTTACTTAAATATCACGCGAGCTAATAAATCTATTAACTTGGCGCGTACTGATCATATTTTTATTAATTTTTCACGCTCCCGTTCCCTTTATATGTGTTGGTGTTCTAGCGTTTATTTGGTCTTAAAAATAATGAATTCTTTATAATTCTGTCCATACCAGCGTCCAACCATGTCTAATCTTAGCCTTCCTTTTCTTTTAGTTTCCATAGGTTTCAAGCTTCGTCATCATTATCATTGACAGCCCTGTCCTTACTGTGTGTAAGTCCCTTTTGTGCTACGCTTGCTAATCTGTGCTAGTCTCGTCCAGGTCTTACATTTGATCCTGTTAAGATTCATCATCATCGTCAGTTTATACCAGTTCACCATAAGGTTCACCTCAGATACTTTCATTCAACTTTAAAGTTTCCTAACTTCTATCTGTGGTTCGTAATTCTAATTCAATATATTTTTCGTTATTCTTTAACATGACTCAGTGATTTCTGTTTAACTTGATGAGTGTACAGAGCATCCAACCGTGACAATGAAGGACTGTGAAATGTCTGATATCACAAAGGGTTGTCCTGTACAAGGTCAAATGAAAAAGGTACAGATTCATATCCCGCCAAGGCAACTATCTGAGAACGATTAATTAAATAACTCTCGAACCACCGCAACAGAGAGCCATGAATGCCAGCGCAATTCAATTTCATAGAAAGAATTGAGTGATCAACACGATCAAAGGCTTTTGCAAAATCTGTGTACACAGCATCAACCTGACCCCTAGCCTCAAAGGTGTTACCAATGAAAGTAGTGTAAATAAGTAAGTTAGACATAGTAGAACGGTTAGACACAAAACCATGTTGCTTCGAACTAATTATATGACGGAGGTGAGAATAAACTTCATTATAAATAAGACCCTCAAAGATCTTAGCAAATTGTGAAATAATGCAAATTGGCCTATAGTTGATTCACTGAATCACAACAGAATGACATGAATTCAATCAATTACAAAAAAAAAAAACTTTGTGCAGTACGCTGGACCCTTAGTATGACCACCGTAGAAACAGAAGAAATTAAAGACAAAATGACAGACTGCAGGAAGATTTCTATTCATGATATCAAAAATTAAGCAAAATAAAGGGCAATTTTAAATGGAAAGAAATAGAAGTGGTCACCGAATATTTTGAAATCAAGAAATTACTTGTCAGTAAATACACTTGGAGGTAGTATATCCAATTGGATGAGTTAAAGAAACAAATCTCTAAGACGAAATGAGCAAGAGTGATGGTCAAAGCTTGTTAATTCTAATGAGAAAACGATTTCCCTGTTATCAGTGTATAATCTGCCTATAATTTTCCCACTGGCTTCCTCTCGGTAAGAAGGACAGTGCCGTAATCTACCACGCGAGCCCTGTGCAGGTTGGCAGACATCACGCGTCATAGAATTTATGATTCTAGGACATGCCGGTTTCTTCACGATGGTTTTCCTTCATCGTTTTGAGAGTGGTGATGAAATTATTTACAAAAAGAAAATCGACCGTCTGGATTTGAGCCAATAACTTGTAAATTGTGCCCAGTGGTAATCCACTGGACCACCGCTGCTCACCATATATCAGTGCGACAGACAGCAATAGCAGCCATAGCAACGGTCTGTGCTACCACCGACAATGCCGTTGAAATGGTGAAGTTTTGGGCCAGTAAAACTGAATTCACTGACATGTCATCGGCAAGAAGAACAAGTAAGGCAGATTACAGGGTGACATTATGGAATTGATGTATGTATATATAAAATAATGAATTGTAATACAAAGCATGATAACATCTGTGCACTAATCCTTGAGAAGTCTAGTTGTACTAGAATCTACATAGACGGTCGAGTAACCGTTACAATCAGGGATGCCGTAAGACCTATACTACTTTTTTTATTTTATTTTCTCGTTTAGTTTTAATCATGGTCTGGCAGTTTGAGTAATTTATGCGGCCTACCCAAATGTTCTTTCTTTGGTATTGTTCGTCGGATCATTGAGCTCATCAAGTTCTAAGTTGAGCTGCATGATTACTGATAAATGCGTGCACTGATTGGACAGGTCCACTCAATCTGTGTGGTTCTTACCTCAATAGACCATTTCAGACATCAAACCACATGGTCTTCACATGATCTGACCAAGATTATTTGTGTGAACTTTAAAAGAGACTGTGACCTCTGAGTTTGTTTCGGCCTTTCTTCTCAGAGTAGTCAGATAGGAAACGCCGGCCTCATCTAGTTTAAAAAAATATGTTTGACGTGTAAAAGTGTTTGTACAAACCTACTTACAGAAATAAAATCATTTATCATTTATCACCAAGGTAACTTTTCACTAACGTGTCTATCAGAAATGAATGATTGAATTCATGAAGGTAAGATTTTAAAGAAATAAAAATTCTTAGTTTTTGATGAAAATAATGTAGATAAAGAAAGAAATAAAGAAAATTATAAAAACAAAAACCCGTTGTAATAAATAAAGATTGTTGAGAGAGAGGAGAAAAGTAATGTTAAGGATTGGAGCATTTCCAAAATCAGAGTTATTGATGTTGTAAATCCAAATGATTATTAAGTACCAAATGAAGAATTGCAAGCAGATTAAACTATCACTGAAGAAATTATCGACAATTTTTTTCTCAAGAGAGTTTTTGATCAGTACTTTGCAGCATATTTAATAGATGCAGTAAGTAGTTTTATAGGGTGCGTGGCGCTAGCTGGTTCAGCCAATAGCGACGCTTCGACATCGAGATGTAATCCTGTGGCGGGAGCTGTATAAACTACCTGATAACATTATCGAACCATCTGAGAACCTTCCACCTGGGCACGCGTTCCCTTGGCTGACTTGGAAAACCCAAGTCGGCCGGAGCAAAGACAATCTTCACAGATGGATGGGGGTTCACGGATGGCTCAGATCTCAAATGCGTATGCGGCACCTCCCCACAGACAATCATCTACCATCCTGCACCGCATGCCCTGTTACTTGTGCATCACATGACTGCGTCAGTGAGCGGAGATCGCGCAGCCAAATTTTAGGCCAAAGATATTTGTTTTTTTTTAATCATCGATACGCTAAGAAAAAGAATAGGTGCAATCTAAGATGGAAACGATGTAGATTGTAATTGTTAATTACGAAACCTATAGTTGTGTTCTATTATTCTATATACCCTGTAAAAAGTCCTTCAATCATTTAGAAGAATGATCTACAAGAGACGGTGTATACCCAGGAAAAATTAATAATTTTCAAACTGACTATTTTTATTTTATTTTATTTATATTATGCTTACCAACAATTGTTCACACTGAATACAGTGACATTGTAACGTTCTTAAAATTAAATTATAGCGCAACAATTACACATAGGTAAACACCACATGCATAAAAAAATGAATTAGAGAAATAAGCTAACTTACTCAGTAATAAGCGCCAATATTCAATTAAATTAATATTTTTATAGTCAAAAATGGTGACATTGTAAATGGAAATGAAAATAAAATTGGTAAATAAAAACGAATAGGTACATAATAAAATACATAAAATTATAACACTAACAACATTGGTAAAATAAAATTAAAAGTTATAATATATTGGTAAATTGATAAATTAATTAATAACAGTGGCAGGTGTATAAAAAGAGATCAAATTAAAATGTATGAAAATAAGATCTTAAGACAAAAAATTAAAATTCATTCAATATCAACTTATATACGTAGTCTGTATATTCAAATGACAACTTTCATTAGTTGTAGGTATAACATGGCTATTGACGTAGTGTGTCAAATAATTTACTTCTCAGACTGAACTTAATGTTATATTACAAAGATAACAATTCAAACCAGCGCCAGCCCTATCTACAAAGGTTGTATTAAAATTTTCCTATAAATAATTGCAATTGACAGGTTTGGCTATTATAACGGTCTGGATTCTAGACTCCAGGTCTAAATCAGCGGTTATGCTTCAGTTAGCAACGTCGCCGGTTGGGGGCGGCGTTGACTGAGTCAAATGGATGGGTGTCCAGAGAAAGTGGAAACTTTCCATGTTACGGAGCAAAATTGTTGTTTCAAAGTAAATTGTATAGAATTTTTTAAGTGTTATGGATTTTGCGTTGGGTGGATTGACAGCTGCGTCCTTGTGTATAGTAGTAATTTAATCATTTTGTGATTGACAATCCGTTCGACAGACATGGAGTAGATAAGAATAATGCGCGGGCCCAGTGCAGGTTGGTAGATTTCACATTTAAATGGCTTTATCATATCTTTTTTTTTCGAGGTTGTTTTTTTTTGTTTACTGCTGCAACTCAAATGTCAACTGTGCTGTTAGATTGCTGTCATTAACAACAGCAATGCGACAATCACAACATCTGACATGACACTCTAACATAAGGTCTTCGGAAAACGTTAGTTCTTAGCATCTATTGTTTTTGCATAATTCTGAGAAAGTGATTTCTCCAAGAGCAAAAGTCAGCTAGAAATCTCTACGAATGTTATAAAGAGGTAAAATTTGTTTGCTTGTAAGTTTTTATATAGGGGTGATCTCTGGAACTTCCAGTCAGATTGGAGAAAATCGTTTTATATTTGTAAGCGCAATTCGAGAGCAGTGTTGGCTCAGTGGTAACTGACGCGACTTACGATATAAAGGTCCTAGGTTCGAACCCTGACAGGCACATTACTTTAAATAATTAATAATTGTAATTAAAATAATTAATAAAAATAATAAGTAAGGAAGTAAGGATTAAAACAAGAAATAACAACAGAATCCAGTCGTTGTATAAAATTTGAAATTCATGAATATTGAAGTAATTTCATAATTCATTAGCAGTGATAGGAATAGGTAGTGCCTATTTGCCTAAACTTCGAAGAACAGAGACAAGAAACGGAGACTTCCTTAGGACTAAATTTTTTCCGAGACATCTGTCCCGAAATTTCGAGACAACACATAAATACATTTAAAAAAAATGTTATTTGGAATAAGTAATTCGTCTATATTTACCTAAAGTTTGCGACTAGATATATCATAATAAAATAATAACATACACAGTCGTTACAACCATAAAATTTTCTGAATTTTTTTTTCTATTGTTTTTGTATCCCATGGGAACTATACTTTTTTTAATAGGAAGTAGCATATGTGCTATTCCACACCTTAATCTATATCACTACCAAAATCAGCATTTTCAGTGGAATTGAGTAATGGACATCCATACAAACTATCACATTTATAGACAAACTTTAGATACATATAGACGAATTACTTATTCCAAATAACACATTTTTTTAAATGTATTTAAGTGTTGTCTCGAAATTTCGAGACAGATGTGCCGGAAATAATTTAGTCCTAAGGAAGTCTCCGTTTCTTGTCTCTGTTCTTCGAAGTTTAGGCTAATAGGCACTACCTATTCCTATCACTGTTCATTAGTTACTTACTGCCTATCACCGCTACATGACATTGCATTGCAAGATTAGCTCAATAAAATTAAGGGTTAATTAGGAAAATTCACGTGGCTTCTGATTTAAATATTTAACCCAGTACCTACGGGTTAGCCCTTCCAATACATATTTATGTTAAACAATAGATGTAATATTGACTAATTTATGTATAAGAATATAATTATTATTCTTGCATCAAATAAATTTATTTTTATGCAATACATAAATATTTATCTCCATTTTCAACTTAACAAAAATACCAACACGTATTATTTAAAAACAGAATCACAGACATCAATTTTATACACACGCACACAAGGCCATGAAAAATTATTGTGATTGTACCTCTTCGCTCATTATGAACGCCTGGTACCTATGATTGATGTTCGTAGATTGTCCGACGGAAAACCGTGAGTAATGTCAAGAAAATGTGTTGTATATTACTTGTTTTATTTACTTACTTCTGTAGATAAACACAAAAAAAAATACGTCAACAATCGGAAAAAAAATTACTTCAACATTTTTTTACACATCGATTTTTGACATAATACACTCGTGAATTTTTGACATTTGAACTACGGATCGTCAGAACCCCGAAAGTCTGACAAGCAGTTTATTTGGCGGTATCGTATTAACCAGTAACTGGGTTATAGAGATCAGATACGCAGTCGCTCCATGTAAAATATTGTTATCAGTAGCATCCGGTAAGACTGAAGCCGACCCCAATATAGTTGGGTAAAGAATAGGATCATAGCGATGAAGAACTGAGATCGCAAATATAATTTCCAGGAATTTCCCTTAATCCGTTCATAATTCCGGTCAATAGAATGTTCTATATTCAGCAGTGGACTATAAAGGCCTGCGCAGACGAGGGATTTTTGTCCGCGGACTTTTTTATCCGCTAAAAATAGATCGCTTACAACTGTATCGAATAATGCACACAAAGGACTAAAAGTACCCCGCAAATGCTTGGAATATGTTCGGGGATTTTTGTTCTCCGCGGGCAAAAGTTCCTCGTCTGCTCAGGCCTTAAAGATGATAATATATTGTAGTATTTTTCCGTATAGCCGTCATCAACATCGCTATGATTGGTTAAGTGAATTTGCAGTATCCTTTCGAGAAATGATAACATCATAAGAATCTAGGTCTCCTTAGCTCTGACACAAATTGCTCTAGATATAATAAATCATGATTTGAGGAAAATTCCAACAGTTACTCAATTTTTCGAAGTCTAGTATATCTTTAAATCGAGTAAGCAGACGTTCTATTTATATATTTGTATTCATCTGCATGGAGGACTTTTCCTTTGAGGTGAAAGACGTCCACTGCTGGACATAGGCCTCCCCCAAGCACCGTAACATCGACCGGTTCTGTGCTTTTCGCATCGGTCATCGGTCCACCTCGCGAGAGGCCTCCCAATGCTATGTCTTCCGCTACGTGGCCACCACTCCAGAATCCTTCTGTAAGCAATATGGTCAGGGCATTGCTTGCAGAACAGATGGACAATGGGCCGAAAGGTTCTGGAATGACGATCGCGTACTTAGAACTCATAAGTATTCAATTTTATTCAAAAGTGGCCAACCTAGACACGATTTTCTTTTGATTGATATTTATTAGTAACAGCTCATCATCTTTGCATATGTTTTCTTTGCTAGAATAATTCTTTTTTTGGTAGACTAGACTTTAGTTAGCAAAGCCAAAAAAAAAAAAGGTTTTGCCTTATAAGTATCTGTCCATTGATGAACCAGTTCGTCTCCGAGTCCAGCATGCTTGATAAGTATCTATGTGTACTTCCATTTACATGTCGGAAAAATAACTGTCATTCCTAGTAATACGGAGAAATGTTATGTCGCAAAGTCAAGCCTCTTAAATAAGCCATTCTGTGGAGCTTCTTCGTGTTTAAAAAGATCGGAGAGCTTTCCTAAAACGAATGTCAAAAATACTGGTCGTACTAAAGTTTTTATTCAAAAAACAGAACACAATATAAAATAAAAATGATATTCCAAAATTCCAAATACAAAAATCGATTTCCATCTGTCATTTCGTCACGCCATAACCTAAAACGGTTAGTCCTTCACAAAACGCACCTTATTGCTTTCGTTATAAGGTTTGAATTTATTTGTAGTGCTTTAATTGTCACTGAAAAGTACCGGGTAGAAGTTGCGGTATTTTTGCCTCACGTACCGCGGTCTCGAGTTGAGATCTGTCATTATTGTGATAACACTGTCTGTCTACGTGAGGAGAACTGTCCGTTGGCGTAGTGATGCGATCAGGTCGATGGTGGTTATCGATGTTTCGGAATTACTTTTTAAGATATTGGTTGGAATTGTAGGGCAGCAAAATTAGATAAAGATAACTGTTCATTTTTGATGCAAGTATCTTGTTTTGCAGGAAGACGGTTAATTATCAAGATTCAAGTAAACATTGTCAGTACATTGTAAGTCATATAATATTAAAAAAATTCAAACGCTTCAATTTCTCTCAATAAGCACTATAAAAAAAAACGTGATAAGTCGCTTTTCAGTAAAGAAAAGAAATTGATAGATATTCTCACCATTTTTCAAATACAAACATTTTTTATATGAATAGACTAACTTTTGCCTGCACCTCCGCCCGCGTTGATGTCGGTTATCGACTAAAAAAGTAGCCTACGTACTTTTCCATATCCCAGGCTATATTTCTGCCAAATTTCATGACGATTGGTTCAGCGGTTTAGGCGTTAAAGCGTAATAGTCATACAGACAGAGTTACTTTCGCATTTTAATATTAGTAGGGATTGACAACGAACCTCCCAAAAGTAAATTAAATACTTTACACGTGTTTACAACTCCACCATCCACAAGGAAACGCGTAGCTCACCAAGACAAGACCACAAGCGAAGCACAAGACCAGAATCCCCAAAAACGTAACTGTCAAACTCAAACGTCAACCACCCATGACAACTGTCACAATTGACATGACAGCCGTTACCTCTCAAGTGCCCTCCATTTTACTTTACCCTATAAATTAAAAAACCGTGACGTTTCGACTCGATGTGCCCAGCACTATATCATACATACTTACAGCTATCCGAGTTGTTTACAAACATATAATTACTTGGTAGGTCGATGCATATCTTAGGTGTGTTTGTGTGCGTTTTGACAGCTGTGTGGGTGTGTGCATGAAAGGTGTGGGGTGTGTGTGTGTGTAAACTAGTTTTCTTGGTGTATGAGTGATTGTAAGTCCCAACGACCACACAGTCGACTGATCAAATTAATTAATTTATTGTTTTGATTTCATTATGTGGGTCGTAAATTTGTTTTTGGCTGATGGTAAGATAAATAGTTGTCATTCATAAAAAAGGATTTTTATTTAACATACTAGGTAGGTATGTGTAATAGATAACTATGTTTTATTTATCGATTGAATTATCAGTTTTTATAAGCAAAACGTAGATACATAATTTTGCGACATGAAAAATGATTAAACTGTGGAAGAATCTGTTTAAGTTTTAACTGAAAGTTTTTAAACAAGTTATTAGTCTCAAACGACGCCCTAGGCGGACATACAGTGACTTTGTTGTGTGATGTTCTTTAGAAAAGTGCATGTATGACCAGATGTAGGTATGGACGTAAACGAGGCAAAAGGAGTATGTAAAGTATCTCACCAGGGCCTCAAGTCTGCTATTACAATAGTGTCAGAATGGTCTACCTATCATTGATTTCATAATTGTTGATTTTGACAAGTTGGTAATCTACTAATAAAATGGCGTCATTATGACTTTCCAATGGTCAGCCACTGACGCTCCATTGAAAGAAATGGTATTTAATTGGTAATCTCGTACATAATGACAAATGATCGACTGACTTAATTTACGAACTTCCTACTACTTTAGATTGCGTATAACACTAATAAGTAATATGTAAAAATATATTTAAATGAATTCTGGCATGAATAAATGTTCAAATTTAGTACTTAGTAGTTTTTCGAAAATCATTTCTACTAACGTGTTTTATAATAATAGCAATACGAAAATGCCATTATAACACAATTCTATTACGAGACCATTGACTGACCAATGATCGAACATTATGAATTTAGCAGATTATGAACTTTTAGCAAAATGACAATGGGATCGTGTTGGAAAGACGATTTTGATAAAAATAGCAGGCTTGGGCTCCAGCACCCTAATTGCGTAACACGCGATTAATCATAATCCGTTTCATTTTGACAGTTCAACATTATTCATTGCGTTATTTACGTTGTTGAGCAGACAAATTTTTCGAACATATGAAGCAATGGTTTAGCCATCTGTTTCAAAACGAAACAGATTATGATTAATCTTGAGTTACGCAATTAGGGTGCAGGTCGTTTGTAGGTAAATTATATTATTTTTCAGTGTGTATAACACTTACTTACCTATAAATAACAAGAATATCTCCTTGTCAACCTAATTTCTAGACACCCTAGCAGATTGAGCCTACAGATTATGTAAATATCTAATACGAGCATCTGTCTTACGTATTTACTTAAGAATGCACGTCTTTTAAACATAAACTGAAATAAACCATTTATTTATAAAACAACAGACAATTGTAACCTTAATATTGAGTAAAAACACTTGTATTATTTTAATCTGTTTCGTTTTTTATCTGAAACAATACAAAATTAGTTGAATAACTTACATCGCGTGTTATTTTTTTAAATTCATTGCAAGACACGATAAAAAAATGTTGTGTCATTTTAAAAACTTTTGCAACATTTGCTAAATTATGTGTGGACTGTTTTTTTTATAAATCCAAGGTTGAAATTGGAACACCAAATAGTTTTGAAACTATGATGCAACCTCTAAGGTCGCTTCGAATATAGAATGCAATTTAAATTAAAGCAGATGGCGGCACATTCGCACAACATTAGGACAACCAATCAGAGCAATTTAAATTGACATTAGCAATAATGAGAAATCATATTGACCAATGGAATTGCATTTGTACAAAGGTGAGTGCTAGTGTTAAGTGCCACAGGTGGTTTCATTTTATGTATCTTTCTATGTTGGGGTCGGCTTGCAGTCTAACCGGATACAGCTGAATACCATTATTTTACTTAGAGCGACTTTCTATCTGACCTCCACAACCCAGTTACTGGGTAATACGATACCTTTGGCAAGACTGGTTGTCAGACTCTCGGGCTTCTGACGACCCGTATCTAACAACTGGCAAAGATCGACGAATAACAGCAGAGACCAACACCTTAACGTGCTTTCCGAGGCACGGAGGGGTCTTAGTATGTTTAAATGGACACCCATCCACGGCCCAACCACGTCAAGCGTAGCTTAACCAAATCGACTGACCCGTACGGCTGTTATTACTTAGTCACAAGCTAATACATACATTCACGAAACTCTACCTCTTTTACTAATAAACACAGAATAAATGATTCCAAGTTTGAACTTATGAAAATGTATGGTAATTGTTTAAACCTATGAAAATGTTTGATAGTCCTGGTGTAACTTTATTCCGTGTTTATTAATTAGTAAGTGGGTAAAACGATAGTAATTTTAACAGTAGCACAGAGCCAACGGTTAAAATTCCTACACGCCCCGCTGATTATGCAAAATTTTGCACTAAATACATTATAAAACTTGACATTCAAACACAATTAGGCATTTACCAGCTAAAAGCTGATATCAATCTTATACACCGTAATAATAGCAATTATAATGCTTAAACACCACTTTTGAAAGTGTAATAATTAATTATTTTTATCTATTTAGTTTTGTTTTTGGTTAATTTTTAACTGGCTGGTTGTTATCATGATTTATTTTTTAATGATAAATGTTTTGATTTAGTGTATTTATTTGAAGTTCGCTGATGTGGTTATTTGCTTTATTTTATCCAAAATACCCCAGTAATAGACAAAATTGTGTGGAAAGGGAGTGGAGGCGTTTGCCCAACTGTGAGGAAAAAGAGGTTAATTAGATGAAATCCCTAAATTAATCTGTACAAATAAAAACAATTTAACCACTTTATTTATAACGTTGCTTAAAGTAAGGAGACGTTTAAACGTCAAGAATGTATGGTTAAACATTCGCTAATCATAACTTTACTTAAAACAACGTTTATGAATAAATGTCAAAATAAAAACTACATGCTTAAAAAAGTTCATACAGTACTTAAATCAAGGAAGAATAATTATGACAGTTTGTTATTTTATAAGTATACAAAAGGTGTCAAAAGGCAATATTAATTCCTGAAATAAAAATACACTTATGTCTGTCTATCCAAAATCAGATCTTACACAACTTAAATCAAAGCAATGGGTAGCGGTGTTTTCAAATGTTAACTTTACTTACTTTTTATATAACATAGGGAATGCTTATCATTCATAACTTAAAAACTATCTCTTACTTAAATAAATAAAAAAAAATATGTTAAATTGCCAGATATTTAGTCAACAGTGATTTACACTCGTGTAGTTCAACATGCTTTTCCAAGGCTAAGTTGGACTTTTAAACGGTCTAGAACGGTCTTAGCTAGCCACGTATCAGCTAAGCTGCCATATGTCTGAATTGAAGATTTAGGTTTAGAGCCATAGATAATTTTTACCGCATGCATTTTCTTGTAGAACCTGCGTAAAAGTTTGTCTAGCACGAAGACTAGCTAAAGCAGATGGTGTTAACTCAAAAAATATTGCAAAATAATGTTTATTTAATATGTTTTAGTACGCTAGTAGCTCGTATTGACCTCCGAATGTTCCCCGGCCGTGCGTTCCGCGGGCTGCCTCCGTAATTGATGTGCATAAACACGACGCGTATACAGCGTGGTGCTTTTGTTGTTTATGACTTAATCATGTTTTAGTTTTGTTTTATGATTGATAGAAGCTTGTTTTAGCAGATATTCTGCTAAACACGTTTAGTTTCAGACTTCCTCCTATGTACCTACTCATTTCTTCAAAATCAAAATATTTTGATTTACATAAGCACACACGAGCACTTATAAAACGTCAGAAGCTAGGTGCACGGTTCCGATTGGTCGTTTCCTATGGAGAAGAGCTGACAAGAAACTCCACGGTTACTCTTATAAAAATATTGGGTATTACAGTGTTTTTAATTACAATGTTCATAGGTAAGGGTGTACAGTGTAGGCCTATCAACAAGTACTAGGTATAAACGGCTACACATCAAGCTATACATTTCCAGTATAAGCTGATCTCGCATTGTATAGAATTTCCGTACAGTGCGAGATAAGCGTAAACTAGAAATGTATAGCTTGATGTGTAGCCGTTTGTACCTACTTAATAAAATAGAAAATGATCTATCTAGCAAATCTACAAGGCCTACAAGGCTCATATAACCACATACTTGGTAAGTACGATTATACGTATTTATGCATAAAAGACTAACCGACTATTCATAAAGGTTGCTGAAAATTAAGTAATCTCTAGCGACTGTTTAACCATATAGTTTTGAAGTATACGAGTCTCTTAACTTTAAGCAATGTTTATAAATAAGTGGTAGATTATTGTTAAAGTACCTGCAATTAAATTTCTGTATAAATCACTGATTCAAGTAACTGAGCAATTGTTGAAAATGAAACTGGCCGGCGATGATATGGATGCCAGAAATTGGTAAAGTAGTGGAAATCTGCTAGGCTATATTGTAATGTGCATTGACCCCTTTATTTAATAAACTTTGCTTAAAGTTAAGTAATGATTAGCGACTGTTTAACCATATCTTTTTGACGTTTAAACATCTCTTAACTTTAATCAACGTTTATAAATAAACTCCTTATGGATGTTTTATGTTGTACAAATAGGGAATGGCGAAGTAGTAGCTAGGGGATTCACTACTGATGTTGAAATGAATAAAAATAACTTAAAAATTTAGCTAAAAATCATAACCAAATAAAAGCACAACAATAAATCAAACGAACGTCCTATAAACAAAATAAATTTAGAAAGCACACAGGCACACGTAATTAATCAATCATCAACGGCTTGCGAACATCCTATATTTGAACGCACACACACAATGCACACACATCAAACACATACAGGTACACCCACAGACGCGAGCGCAGCGGTGCGTAAATAAATTTTGTACGGACAAAACTGTTATTTTAAAAATAATAATTGATGTGCATTCACATTGTCCATAGCAATTGTCAATGGTCGTGGTTTTTTTTTTCTTTTGTGCCGCGCCGTGTCATTATATTTTTACCTAGAACTAAAATATGGGGATACGAATTAATTTTTCCGCTTCGCTGTCAAGGCTTGGTCTAGTAATTATGCGGATTGCAGTGGCTTTGGTTATAATAGAATTGTTGGGTATGACTTCTCTCATATTATGCGGAGACCTTGGCTGTTCTTGTACTTTTAGAAAATACATTAGGTATGTCTGGAAATGGAAATACTCAGTAAATAAAGCTACGGTTTTCTAGCTGTCAGATTATAACGGCCATCATGGAAATCTGACATTATCAAGAATTTGACATAAAGTTGTCAAAAACCGTTGTGTAAGTATTTGGACAGTCTTTAGTGTGTCACCCATCATTCACCGCTTCCGAAACCTAAGTTTACGTTATTGTGTCAGTGGTCGTTCCTTTTTTGAATGAGAAAATGCCTTTGCCCTGTAGTGGTACAGACGCCAGCACATTAAGCTATCAACTGTCAAATTTTCCCAATTGAACATGAACCTTTATCGTTTTGTGATAAAGTTGAAAAACTATCAAAGAAATTTGACAGATTGGGGTAGCTTGATGTGCTGGCGTCTATACAATTAGGTACTGGCTGGTTTTAAGAAATTCCTTCTAAGGAGTTCTTAGTTTTCTTGATTATAGAACCGTTTGAGTTTTTATTCTTATAAGTAATCATCACCTTTGTTACCTACTACAATAGATTTATTACTACAATTTGCTGTCCCTGCTCTTTACATAAATTCCCTTAGTCACGGTCTACTAGTAAAGAGGACTTGTTTTATTATTTCCGATGAATAAGTTTAATTTTATCAGCTATCACCAACAAGGAAGATTTGTCCATTTTTAAATTATATTATTCTGTAATGATTTGCTACGATTATGATTTTAATTCAATCCATGCCATTTGATGTGACTTCATAATCGAGTATTAATAGCAAGACCTCTTATATAAAAAAAAAAATGTACCAAATACTTAATTCAATTGTCAAAATAAAAATCACGAACGGAACGCGACGATTTCAAGAAAAAAAAAGTATGCCATGTTCGAATTTCAAATAATTCTCGCGCCAATCTTTTTAGCCCAATTTTAATTTCAATGTGTACCTAATAAAGCAGATGTGACATTCTTAAAAGTTTGACAGTAACAAATTGTTGCCAGACTAAAAAAGTTAAAGTCGAATAAAATGTACACTGTATTTTTACAACTATTTAACCTTTATGGTTTAATTCCAATTTATAAGGTTCCTTAACCAGTTTGATCGAGTACGGTGAACAAAAAAACATTGCTTTTTGAAACACGTACCTACTAGACACGGCACCATTATTCTTTGAGTCCGTTCAAATCTATTTTGTTGTTGTTTTACAGACACATTGCAGAAATGTAAGCATGACAAGCAGTATTAAAACTGCGACCATTCTTTATTTCAGTAACACGAGCTATAATTTCGAAAAATTCCGTCATGGATTATGTAGTCTTCTGCCAACGTGTAATATAACATTGCAAAATATTGTGAACAGTTACTTTTTTTTAAGCATTCCTAACCTAAGCCTAGTTGCCATTCTAGTCACAAATGTTGCCATACAAACAAAAAAAAATGCCTCGCATTTTTTTGCCGTATTTTTTTTCTATTCCAAACCATAAACAATACTTACCAAGAAACTGTTCAAATCGACCACAAAAAAACAACCGATTTTTTTCTATATTTAAAAAAAAGAACTACGCTACAATTGGTCAAGCGGTACTTCCGTGACATCAAAACTGGGGCTAAGGGGCTACCGTTGATGGGGTGGTCATTAAAATCCCATAAATAAAGTTAAGAGTCCCGATCGACATATGTTGCGCATCGACAGGCTGCTCTTGTAAAAATAAATACGGGACAGAGAGCATCGAAACTTTAGAGCTGGTAACACCAAAGTCCAATTTATTAAAAAGTTTTTTTTTTTTTGTTAATTGTTCTCTTTCATACCTAAATTAACAAAATGTTAACTTAAACTCAACGAATTGTAATTACTATTCACTCTCAATCTGCAGATCCTTATCCAACTTTGTTGGATGCAGCAGAATACCATAAAGATTTTTTTTTCAGGGAGCGACTGCCTATTTGACCTCAGTTGTCAGACTTTCAGGCTTCTGAGAACCCGTAACAACTGTCAAAGATCTTCGAATGACAGCCAGGACCAACGGCTTAATATTATTATATGGGTACTTTATTTTAAACTAGAAATCCAAGGCACGGTTACTATTCATTATATTTTGACGTAAATAGAAACTGTTATGTCCCATTAAAAAAAAAAGACTGAAGAAAGTACAACCAGTCAATCAGAACACAGTAAAAAAAAAACTTTCATGCCAACCTATTTTAATTATGTTATTCAATGAACATTTCATGTTTTAACAGCTTATTCGTATATCAAAACGATAATTAATGAGTTTATAAATTTGCAAATTATAGTCATAATTAATTATACGAGTATGTATTTCAAAAGACGTTATCATTTCTATTAGATTAAAATGCAAAACCTCATTTTTAATTACAGTTTTGATTATAATTAGGCTTTATTTTATGCATACGAAGACGTACGATGTCAATAATTTTGTTTGAATAGATTTTAAAGATAAATTGTGAGGAAGATATAAATAATACTTATCCAATGATAAGAATAATTAACAACTTTAATTGATCAACAGTTTGAATTTAATGTATAGCTTATGTTTTTATATCATTTTAATATTGCATCTTAACCAATAATTGACAATAGAGGACCAATTTTTATGAGACTAGCCTTAAATTGGCCAATTTCTAATGAACAATCATAACCTTACATTTGATTGGCATGTCAGTGACTGGATTAACAGAGAATTCATAATTATTGTTTTTTTTGGAGAAGTGTTCTTAATAATTGATTAGGTAGAGACCCCAGCAGGTCAACCTACCCGAAACTGTCAAATTTTCCCAATCAACTTTAAACCTTATACTTTAGGGATAAAGTTGAAAATCTATTAAAGAAATTTGACAGATTGTAGCAGGTTGATGTGCTGGTGTCTGTACAATCGTAATGACTGATAAACAAATTATCTCATGGGTAATACGCGCTGTCAGAAACTCAAACGTCAAAGCATTTTTCAACTTAACTTTGACTTATTATTTTACATAACATATTGCAATTTAAAAATAACGCAGTGAATATTGTTGAACTATCAAAATTAAATAGATTATGATTAATCGTATGTTACGCAATTAGGATGCAGGTCACCAAAGACCAAAAAAACATGGCGTCAAAGAGAAAAAGAAAACAAAAACGTCAATTTATTTAGCGCCATAATTATCATAAAGGCATTCGAAATTCGAATCTATTTCCATTTAAACTCACAAAAAAGTGCCAGTCTCTTAAACAAGTTTCGTTCTAGTTTATCAAATGACAAGTGTGAATAAATGGGCTCATTGTAACATAGCTGAATCTACATAATTATTGCTCTATGAATTGTTCATGGTACTATAAAAAAATAAACTGGATACATTATGCTTTGGCTTTCGTGTGGCGGCAGTTGGCACATATTTTTGTTTAAAAAATCTATATTGACATTCGTGGTATATAAATGTATTATTTATGTGACGATTTCATTGTGAATAAAGTACTGAAAAGTTTTGATGCATGCTGTGACTTGGCAGTTGTTTTTTTTCTACTTTTGAAAGATAGGTACCTTCATAAGTAGGTACCTATCTAATGACCTAATAATATTATTTATATTTGCATTAATTATAAAAAGAAAAACTAGCCTGTGCAATAAAGATTTAACGGAAAAATAGATATGTTTATCTTCACTTAAAAAAACATTAAACGTATTTACAATGCAAAATTTTCGTTCGATTGTTCGCACACCTCTGCCTAATCCATCGGGGATTACAGGTGTGATGTTATGTGTTTTCAAAGCCCCTTTTTAATAAATCTTTTTGACATCAAACACGAGCAACATAGACAACAAAAAAAAATACTCATTAGAAAAAAAAAGATAAAAATCTTAATGACAACCAAAACGTCACGTCTATCATCTTCCGAAGTCATCCGAACATGTTAATTGTGGATGTTATTAGTTCGCAAGGTGTGAACCGACTTACAACTCGACTGGCAGAATACAACTCTTGTCCTCTGCCGTATTTGTGTAAAAAAGATGGTCAAGTGCGAGTCGGACTCGCACACAAGGGTTCCGTAGCATAATCAGCCTATAATGTTCGCACTGCTAGGTCACAGGCCTCCTCTCAATAAGAGGGATTAGACCATATTGGTAGATGTCACATGTCTTCGTTTTCTGTTTCTAGGACATGCCGGTTTCCTCACGATGTTTTCGTTCACCGTTTTGAGAGCAGTGTTGATGAAAATAATTTATACAAAATAATGTGCCTGCCTTTTTTTTAAACGTTAGTAAAAAACACGTTTCTTTTACGGTGACCCCTTTAATATTGACATCTATTTTATTTTCATTGTACAAATGAAACGGTACGGTCATGGACCGTAGCATAAAACGTTCAGTGAAAATTTCGCGTGTCTACCTAATACAGTTCAACAGATACAACTCTGTGGCACATGGACGGACAGCGGAGCCTTAGTAATAGGGTCCCATTGACACTTTATCTGTACGGAACCCTAAAAAAGAAACAAAACTTTAATTTGAAAAACGCAAAAACTCTCGTTCCTTTATCGGCGGATTCCCTTTTTCGTTCCGACATGCGTATGCGCCCATAAAAATTTCTTGGTGCAATACTTGAGTAAAATCTACATATTCGGTTGTTTATTTGTTTTTTGTGATTGTCACGGTCTAGTAAGTTATTTATAAGTATTTTTTGTCCAGAATAACGTAGGCTTTTTTAACATAACATCATACTTGCATTAACTGAAGGGTAAGGCAGAGGTGCGCCTTTAACACACTCATACTTACTTTAACACACTTGACGGCACGGTTGGCACAGTGGTTAAGGCCCATAGTATCCTCATCTCCCGTTTGTATGCTAAAGCACGACTGCCGCCCGCGCCCGCGCAGGGCCCCTCTGAGCCTTTATCTCAAAATGGGGATATTCCTTTGATTAATTTACAATTGTGCTTCGGCAATTCTGTGGTACCTCTAACTATCTATTTTTCAGTGTTTTTTTTTTTTCCAAATAACGAAGCCGTTTAGTAGGAGTATGGAATAGAAGGCAAAATATTGCGTGTTGGAAAATATTTTTTTACAGCAAAAGTATTAACCATACAAAAAAGTACCCTCGGCAAAATTATCTATATGAATCTATAGCAAAATCATATATTTTTCAAATCTTGAAGACAAGCCGTTGATGAGCAGTACGGTTCATAAAGTGACTGTGTTACGCTACCAAACGGGACTTGGGCCCTTAAGCGATTGACTGCTGCGCTGCGTGTCGCGGGTTCGATTCCCGCGCGGAACAAATATTTGTATGACCTACAAGTAATTGTTCCGGGTCTGGCTGCTTGTGTATGTGAGTTTAAATGTTTGTAAACGCACCCACAATACAGGAGAAATTCCTAGTGTGGAGCAACGTTTAAAAAAAAAAAAAATCGCCAGTTATATTTACGCCCTAGCCGGGGCATAAAAAGGATATAAAGTCAGGATTTTTATACAAACAAATGTGCGATAGCAGACGAGTATTCAAGTCTCGATTAAAGTGGTGCCAAAATCATCAGGACCAAATCAAAATGGATGCTCTAGCTGTGAAACACTGCAAGGGGGATTTCCGCGGTTTCTGGAAGGGCACCAAAAAAGAAAACTTACGCCCTGGCCTTCCTGTGAGCATTGATGGTGTGAATGACCCGAAAGAGATTGCGAATCTTTTTAAGAATCATTTTTCGGTGAAGTCTCCTTTGGGTACAGCGATGGAGGTGCTCAATGCTGACGACAGCAGTCGGGAGGTGGGAACTACCTTCCGGGCGAAGGATGTCACTAAAGCCATAAGCCTTATCTCTAGAGGTAAGTCCCCGGGTCATGATGGGCTCAGCATTGAGCACCTACAGCACGCCGGACAACACATTGCTAGGGTCCTGGCCATGTTTTACTCGCTGTGTGTGAGCCATTCCTACCTGCCAGCCGATTTTATGAAAACAGTGGTAGTGCCTGTAGTGAAGAATAAAACTGGTGACCTTACTGATAAGAGTAACTACAGGCCTATTTCTCTTGCCACTGTAATTGCTAAAGTGTTTGACGGTTTGCTTAACGCACAGTTAAATAGATCGGTAACACTGCACGATAACCAGTTCGGGTTTCGTCCCCGGCTGTCCACTGAAAGTGCTATACTGTGTCTTAAGCACACCGTCAAATACTACACAGACCGTAAGACACCCGTGTATGCGTGCTTCCTTGATTTGTCCAAGGCTTTCGACCTAGTAGCTTATGATCTGCTGTGGAGCAAGCTACGAAGCATAGATTTGCCGCCGGATCTCATCAGCATGTTCCAGTATTGGTATGCGCACCAGTCTAATAGTGTTAGGTGGGCGGGGGCAATGTCGGATGCGTATCAGCTCGAATGCGGAGTCAGGCAGGGTGGCTTAACATCTCCTACCCTGTTTAATTTGTATATTAATAGTCTGATCGTGGCGCTCAGCAGCCAGCATGTCGGCTGTCACATTGACGGGACATGTGTCAATAATCTAAGTTATGCTGATGACATGGTGCTGATGAGCGCTTCGGTCTGCGGCTTGAGGAAGCTGGTACAGATATGCGAAGAATATGCTTGTGGTCACGGTTTGTTGTATAATGCAAAGAAGAGCCAGTGTATGATCTTTGAGACCACCAGTGCAAGATGTCCGGGAAGCATACCTCCGGTCAGACTCAATGGGGTCCCTTTGGAAAGGGTTGAACAGTTTACATACTTGGGGCATGTTTTGACTGTCGACCTCAGGGATCACGCAGACATGGAACGGGAGCGGAGGGCGTTGTCTGTTAGAGCGAACATGATCGCCCGCAGATTTGCGCGGTGCTCAAATGAAGTTAAGGCTACGCTCTTTAGAGCGTATTGTACATCGCTGTACTCATGCAGTCTGTGGGCTCACTACACTAACAGAAGTTACAGCGCCATCCGCGTCCAGTACAATAACGCGTTCAGGGCGGTGATGGGGTTACCCCGATACTGCAGTGCCTCGGGTATGTTCGCAGAGGCGCGCATCGACTGCTTTCACGCGACCATGCGCAAACGCGCTGCGTCCTTGTTGCACAGGGTGCGGGTTAGCCCCAACACGGTACTGGCGATGATTGCGGGAAGGCTGGACTGCCCCTTCATCCGGCACTGTTCCAGCAGACATGTTGCTGTACCAGTGTCGGAGAGAAAGTATTAATTTTATTGTTTAAATTACGTTGTTTTATTTTGATTTTATTTTATTTTATTTGACATTACTTATTTTATTTTATTTGGTTTAATTAATTGCATTTTATATATTAAATTTGTATCTGTAAAATTTATATTAATTTATGTTTGGTAATGGGTGTTATTTACCTGAAAATAAATGAATTTATTATTATTTATAAATCCAAACTTCGGGCTGTTAAAGATAAAGATGCATTTATTTGTATAAACATGTGTAAAATGATACATAAATGTGCACACATGGATGGAAATTCGTTTAAAATTGCTGGTTCAACATGTTTTGCCATATTCGGCGTACAAAATAGTTTATAATATTTAGTTTAAAATTATAAATGAGAATGTTTTTAATAATAGTCAAAATCCAATCAATTTCAAATACATAATCAGTCAATGCAAAAATAAAGTCAAAAGATAATAATAAATAATTGAAACAATAAAATTACTAAAATTAAAACACTTAATAAATTATGTAAATTCAAAATTTGTCATTCAAAAACTCCGTAACATTATAGTATCCCTTACTAATTAGCATTTTTTTCAGTTCTCTCTTAAGGTGAATGCGCAGTGGTAGAGCGCCAAATTCAAATTTTGTTACGTTTTTTGCAATTTTCGTGTCAGCTTGTTACTTGATCAAAATATGATTTGCGACTATAACATGTACGTATTTACAGATTTATAATCATTAGAATCAATAATACATCTTTCTAAGTTAGATTTGTTCCATAAGAACAAATTTCTTATGGAAAAGTGCTTGTGGAAGAAATCTAACTTATAAGAGATATATTAAACATTCTAATGACTATAATTCTGTAAACACGTACCTGTTATATTCGCAAATCACATTTTGATCAGGATACAACCTGATACTGACCTGAAAATTGCAAAAACGTAAGAAAATTTGAATTTTGCGGTCTACCACTGCGCATTCACCTTAACATTCATTGTCTTAAGGGCATTAAGATGGAGGGATGGATGGAGCGGGTTATTGAAAAATTCCCAAGACATCTTTGCCTGACCTGGAAATCGAACCCTACTCATCATGTTCAGCAGCAGAGCTTGCGACCACTAAACCACAAGTTTTAGTCATGGGACTTTTAATAGGTGAAAAAAGATTGCATCAGATAGGTAGGCAACACATGGACATTGATAACATCATTAGCTATAAAGTAGGTGAGTTAAGAAATTAAATGCCACGTCCTTGCGAGCGACACGTCCTTTCATTTTGAGGCGTAGAACTGACCTATAAAAGGACAATCAGTGACGTATATCGTAGATCTGTGGTGGCCCAGATATATAAGCCCACCACGAATTGTACAGAGGCCAGCACATCAAGCTGTCAAATTTCTTTGATAGTTTTTCAACTTTATTGCAAAAGAATAAGGTGCAAGTTCAATTGGGGAATTTTGACAGTTTGGGATAGCTCGATGTGCTAGCGTGTGTATGCCGCGCGCGGACCCTGATAGGCGTTTTACTTTTATCATCACCACTGCTCTCAAAACGGTGAAGGAAAACATCGTGAGGAAACCTGCATGTTTTAGAACCAACATTTCGAAGACATGTGACATCTACCAACCCTCTTTGGGCCCGCGTTGTGGATTATGTCTCTCTCACAAAGAGGAGGCCTATGTCTCACCAGTGGGAACATTACAGTCCTATTATACATTATGCATGCAATGACGTAAGGACCAAAATCTAGCCTAACTAGTACTGGTTATACTATTATGTTCGCAGTTTATATTAATAACCATTAATATCGGCTTCACTGTATAAAACCTCTTTGTAGATCTCTGCCATACAATGTTTTATCTGGCTATGATCATCATACTCTATCCTCTTTAGACACTAGTCTAAAGAGGATAGAGTATGATGCAGCCCTCATAGGTATCACAAAAATAAAGACATGTAACCGAAAATACAAAACAAAAGACACCGATTTTTTTTTGTAAAACAGTTCAAGGACTAGTAAAAAAAAAATGCATTTAAATGAAGAAATCCCCATCCAAATGGGCTCAGTAGATTTTGAGAATATCAATAAAATTAAGTCTTCCTCTAATTTTTCGCCCTTAAAGGAAGGATATATTCATTAAATTTATATGTGACCACCTGAGGCATACCCTATTCATTAAAAAAAGAATATTCAAAACCGATCTACAATTGCCAGAGACATCGCGTAAAAAATTAACAAAAAATTACTAGTCGAATTGAGAACCTCCTGAAAATTGGTCCTAAGGGAACTTCGCCTCTAAACTTGACTGAGGAATTGGTAAGTAATCGATTTTATTAGTTAGTATTCTGCTACCAAATTCTGGTTTACCTAATGATCGATATAGAATGACAGCTGTCCAGCATGGACACCAGAGTTCGGTCCCCATTTCGGGCAAAGTTGCGGTAGAAGCCCAAATTGTGGAAATGCGCCGAATTGTGCAGTAGGCAAAAAGTTCACCCTAACCTCGATGATACTTCAACATATCTAGCTACCCTAGCAAGGAATAAAGACACGTATTCCAAGAGAAAGACCAGCCTTTTCATTTCATCAAGTCACAACGCGTTTAATTGTTCCTTAGCATTTTCCCAGCGTGACGTTTTTCAAGATGGCGTCTTCACGGGCGACAGGTACAATAATGGACGCTATCTTGAGATCGACCTTACGAACATCCGTAGTTTGAAATTGTTTTATTATTTTTTAATAGCTTGCTTCGGTAGCGAGGCGTTTAAGTCACGTGTGTTGATTTCCCATCTTTTTTTAATCAACGTTGAGGAGTTTGTGTATTTTGATTTTGTTGCGGATTCTCAAATGCAAATGTTAATTAGACTGATTTTGTCGCTGACATTTTTAAAATTAGAATCTTTGATTTTGAGATCGCCTTTCGACATACGGTCAAAATTGACTGAGTACCAATTTTATAAAATCTCCTATTGTATAGAATCAAGTTCTTCTAACTTCACAAACAGCCGTGCACCTGGGGAGTTTATAGCGCCATTTCTTCTTCCCAGCTGAAGTACTAGGAAGTGGTGCACGACTGGCGTTTTGGGGGACTGTCTTAAGTACCTACCTAATTTTGACATTCAAAAAGTGTTGACTCTCAGCCAAGTTTGATTATGACTTTTGGAACACCATCAGCACATTTAAACTGCATTCAATAGCTGTCAGTGTCAATACTCCACATCAATGATGACAGATGACACTGTCAGCTCTTGATCGCGTTCAATTCCATTGGTGAAAACAATCTTATCTTAACTGGCAGTCTTTCTTTCACTACAACACAAGGAGTACTGTAGTTCTTATTTATACCATTTTCAAGTGCAGTCATGGATCAAGGAACGAGGCGACTGTCATCTGAACTGTGCAAATATAATCGATTATATTTGCACAGTTCAGCTGTGCAAATATAATCGTGGTAGGTACCACGATTATATTTGCCTCATAGGTATGAGGAGACCGTTACCCTAATGCGAGAAGTGCAAGCAAAATGAATCTGAACTGTTCAAGACCTGTCAGTGTCATCATTGCTTTGGAATATTGACACTGACAGCTCTTGAACACAGTTTTGATGTGCTAATTGCGTTTAGTTTCATCTGAGCATTGACACTTAGTAGTCTGTGGTGAGAATGCGATATAAATTAATTTCCAGATGGTTACTGGATCTCATTCAGTTTCCGAACTGGCTATATCCTTGTCAGTTTATCTGTCAGCATTATATACATTCTTGGAATCTGAAATGTTGTAAAATGGAATCTACTTAAGTCTACATATTTTTTTGGTTATGTCAAGTATGTTAGATCACGTAACAATGAAAATGCTAATGATTGCCAGTGCAAAACATCTTACAAACTATTATGTGGGCGCGCAAATATCTGCATGCAACATAAATACCTTTAGTATTTCATTAAAAACATCCAACAATTGCCATAGTTTACCTGTAACAAGAAACAGAAAAATATATTACACACATCATAGATTAAATATAAATTTTGGCGCCGAAACAAACGCTAGCCGCCATAAATTCTAGTCCAATAAAAAAGCAATTTATAATACATTCAAATTTGAAAAGAGAGCAGGCCGACCCGAACTAGTGAGGTCCGTGTGATAGTTAAAAATCGACTATTTTTGTTTTAGTTAAGGGGAAATGTGGGTTCTAGTTATTTTGGTCGGTTCCCGTGGTTACGCACGCAACCATGACGTCATCCTCCGGTAACCACGCTAGCTGCACAACGTTATAACTTCACTATCGTGAGATTATCGGTAGTACTGTTAGTTCGCTTTTGCACATAAAATGTTTTTTTTTATTGACAGTTTTAAAAGTGATAGGTAACCGATGGCAAAGATATTGTTATTATTTATGAAGGCTATGTTAAGTTTAAATACTTTTGAATGTGAGAAGTTAATTAGGTTTTTAGTAAACACACTTTTTCTCCGCTAAGAAAAACAAGCAAGTCACGAAAATAAAATAAATTAAATTACTTTTATCATTTCAATCTCAAATCTTCATTCATAGTGAATATGAAAATTAAGTATTATTATACCCACCTACATAAACAGTAAGTAGTATTTTTTGCTCCATTTTTTATACAACAACATATGAACACGATTTTTGAACTATAAAAAAAGATGAAAATACATACTACAGTTAACTAAGACCAGTGCAGCACGCGAACATTCAAAAACTAACGTCTTGACGTTTCCGGTTACTAAAAACTCCTACAGACGTATTGCCAACTTAATTTTGACACTTCAAAACTTACTGCACATCCCTATGATTAAGAACATAAAGTTTAAAATCGACTACAAATGTCACGTTTTAAGCTAACAATGTTGCCAGTTATACAATTTCGTCATAAAGACGTCTTTTGATTTGGGTTCTGTTATTTTACCGGCAAAAAATATAAAAGTATAAAATAAAAATGTTTCTTTTGTCTGTTCGTAACAGTTGGCTTGAGGTTGCGTTGTTCCCAGAAATATTGCTGTAATGAAGAAAATTGGGATATATCGTATCGCAATAATTTTGATGCTCACTGTTTCTTTGAAGGATTAAATCAGAAAATTCTCCGAAAATGATCTGGAGTTACCGACATAGCTTGCAGAGTGAGCAAGCTGAAGTGGCACTGGGCTGGCCATGTTTGTAGAAGGACCGATGGCCGGTGGAGCAGACAGGTCCTGGAAACCACGTATCGAGCAAGCGAGGAGGCGAGAACTACCTACTAGCTTCAGAATAAAAACCGAAATTTTTCATTTATCTTTTTACTACAGTCGAGGTTATGATATTGTACTCAATTAAACAATTAGTGGATCTAGTAAGAAGATAAGTAACTAACTACAATCGTTTTAACAATAGTGGTGGTTATACTGTATTCAGCATCCTATCTATAAAAGTGGGAAGGGATGAAAATAGGGAAGTAACTTACACTTTCAGTACCTTCTTCAAACATAAACCTTTGTTAATAACGCTACACACCAAGCCTGGGTAATCACAATCTTTAAAGCATACAATATTAATCAACAGCACACTTCCTCATTAAACCAAAGACAAGATGATTAAACACAAAAAATCAACGATTAGTAACACCAATTACTTGGCAACACTAGGCAGAACGCGAAACAGTACTTTCGTCTATAGAAAAAAAAAACAAAAGACTGACCCCACGATATTCAAATTTGGAATTATGAATGGTTTCGCTTGAGTTCGTCCGGTTATTAGGGTTCTTGAAAGATGAAAACCTTGTTAGGAGAGATTTTTGCTTAAATGTTTTATTCTTTGTTTAATTCTTTGACTGCTTCATTGGTCTAAGGGTCGCAAAAGTATTATTGGGTTTTCTCTGGAACTTTTAGTAGTAGCCCGGAATCTGGATTTGTGTCCGGTTACACTGGTCTTAATTATAACTGGGGAAATGTAGGTGTAGGTACCTATGTATGTAACTAACCTCTCTGACTGACCCTTCGGGGATATAAGGCGTGAAGTTATGTGTCTTATTTCTTTGTTTAATTTTATTGCTGTTTAATTAATAATCTTTACTGAGGTATTTAATGATAAGGGCCAAAGTATGTCTTGCTGAGAGCAAAATTTTTATAGCAATTGCGTTTCACATCTGACAGAATAGGCAGAATAATAATAAATGAAATCGGTTTTGCTTACGATTACAAAAAAAATATAGGTACGTCATAGTAGGTATTTTTTTTAATGGATGTTATTGAAAAAGTCACACTTTGTTTTTTTTTTTTTAAATAAATCTAGTGGGTTGAAATTAATATATCTTCATTATTAACAGCATCTTCATCATCATTTCAACCGAAAGACGTCCACTGCTGGACATAGGCCTTCCACAAAAGGGGGTTTTGCTATAATCGCCACGCTTGGCCGGCCGGCGGGTTGGCGATCGCAGTATGGTGGTAAAATGCATAGAGAACGCTGCTGCCCATTCTCCAGTAAGTCCCTTAATCGCCTTTTGCGACACCCACGGGAAGAAATTGGATGGTGTTATTCTTTTACGTCCGACACCACACGGAACCACATTATCAGCATATTCATATTGTTATATTAATATAGTCATATACCAATTGACATAATAATACAAACTTTTTTACGAAACCTCACAATTTCTTTTCCCAACCCTGCAGAACCCGCTACACAAAGCTAACTGTCATTCATTCCTTCCATTCGTGCCTCAATTTTTTCAAATAGACGAATGATTGATAGATGATGATGTCTTTTTTGTTAGTTACGTCATTAGTTCTTAATTAGTTGTGAACTTGTTCATTTGTTGTCCATGTTTGTACAAAGATGTAGTAAAGATGGAGGTGGCTTTGAGTTTTTTTTACATTTCTTACTATTTTTTTTTGTTTTTACTGTTTATTTAACGCATTTGTTGATTAATAGTAACCAGATTTAGAAGATTAGGAGGCAAACATTTCAAATGTTTACATAATCAGCCTATAACGTTCCCACTGCTGGGACACGAGTCTCCTCGCTGTGAGAGGGAGTGGGCCGTAATCCACCTCGCGAGCCCAGTGCGTGTTGGTACCTAGATGTCACTTCTCTTAAAATTTTTGGTTCCAGGACATGCTGGTTTCAAAAGTAAATTAAATACATAATATTATGTTTTGCTCTACAAAATACCGCGGGGTAATTGGATATCACACTACTTAACAGTAGGAATGGTTTCCACTTTGACATTTCAAGAACATTCATTGCGTTTTTACGTTTTTGAGCAGACCAATTTTTCGATCATATGAAGTAGGAAATGGATTAGCAATATCCTTAGTTAGTTGGTAGGTAGGTATATGTCACATGTCTTCGGTTTTTTTTTAATTGTAGGGTGCATGCCGATTTTTTTACGATGTTTTCCTTCACCGTTTTGAGAGCTGCAGTGGTGATGATGTAGAAGTAATATAATTATATTATGCTTTTGTAATCCACCTCGCAAAATAAACGACATTCTCAATTTTATTAATGAAGTTATTACAATGTCCGCACTGAAGGTTCAAGTATATTCGATAAGGTTCGATAAAAAAAGTTCACAGATTGCATCAGCGGCGACCTTTTCTCACAATCCAGTTATATGAACTACTTAACTGGCAAGATAAACAAGTAAATACATTAATTTTATTAATTTCGTTCATTCATTACAAGAATAAATGCACAAGTAAAGTGAATCAGGCGCCAATCGCACATAGGTTGAGATGACAATAGAGAGTGAGTGAGAGGTTGTGATTGTGATTACAAATCTCATACTTCAATCATTGATTTACAAAAAATCCAAGATAAACAATCAGCGTCTCAAAAACGTCCGCATAATTAGGGCGCAATGTGCGCAGGTGTCAAATAGTATCATCACTTCATCAGTCATTCTTTTTAGACATTGCTTTGCAATAACCACTTTAAGTCATGCGTGTAAGGTTGACTTTGCAAAAAATGTGTTTTATATCATAACCACACTTATAATTGGGAACAGTTTAGAGTGTTGCTTTTGTTCGAGACCTTGAGTTGTTTGTATATCAATTATTTCGATAATGTCCTTTCATGAGGGAATACCTAATATACATAGTAAGATAGGTTAAAAACACTGGTAGGTTGTATGCAACCTATTTGCTAATAACCTTATAAAATGAAGCGTTTAATTTAATATATAGATTCATAAAGATCATTTTGCCGAAGGTACTTTTTTTGTATGGTTAATACTTTTGCTGTAAAAAAATATTTTCCAACACGCAATATTTTGGCTTCTATTCCATACTCCTACTAAACGGCTTCGTTATTTGGAAAAAATTATACACTGAAAAATAGATAGTTAGAGGTACCACAGAATCGCCGAAGCACAATTGTAAATTAATCAGTATTTGCCAAGGAATATCCCCATTTTGAGATAAAAGGTCAGAGGTGCCATGCGCGGGCGCGGGCGGCAGTCGTGCTTTAGCATACAAACGGGAGATGAGGATACTATGGGCCTTAAAATCCAGTGCGCAATAAAAACCTATCGCGAAATTTTTACGTCTTTGCGAACGTGGGTAAAACCTCATGGAAATTAACACGAAAAAACGATCAACAGAATCTAAGAGGTTTTTATTAATCAGACTACAGTTCGGCCCTTTCAAGGTGACGACCGTCACCTTTTTAACTTTATTATTGCAACCTCACTTCCTTGTTTGTTTCCTTGCTCCTTTCCACGAAATACCTCAAGATTAAGTTAACATTACTTTTACTTTCGATGTTAAAAGAAAGAGTGAATAGTCCTGTGCAATTCGTTTTGGCTTCCTTTAAATAAAGTACAAGAACAGGGAAAAAACTCCACGGGCACTCTTGTAAATCAAAATAGTGTTATGATATGATTGACAATGCTGTTATCCGGCAGAAGCAGGTATGGTGGTATACCTAATTTATAAGACGCTATCGTTCATAAGGATCTCATGTTCCATTAGCCTTACCTTTTGAGGAATAGTGATGTCATCAGTCAGGTGATTCAAACTCAAACTCAAAGCATTTATTTCAATTAAACCATTTACAGGCACTTTTGAACTGTCAAAAAGTCGATCAGTTGGAAAGTTGAAGCTAGTTGCCCATTCCAAAACGTAGATCTCTATGGAGAATAACGGGCAAGAAACTCCAAGGACACTCTTTTAAATCATGTTAGGTATTACAAAATCTTGGAAACATTATTCTTGTTGCTTCTATAATTATGTGAGAACAATGTAAAAAAAATAACAATTCTAAATATAAGATTTAGGATTGTAGGATGATGTCATTGACTTATAAGATGAATGATAATAATTCATTCACCTAGTTTTACTTGTAGGTACCTAATCTAATGGGAAGCAGAAATTAAGACTTGTTTTCAGAATTATAATATATTATTTTTCGAAAAAAATAAAGCAGATAATATAACAAGAAAATCACCTCGCCACTTTTTCCCACAACTCCCAAATACTAATTACCAACCTATTAAATCGTAAGCACACTCATCAACTTATCAATGCCACATCCAGTGATTCAAACATACAACATGTATGTAAACATTCTAGCAGGTGGCTAGTAAGAATTATGATTTATGGCAACACCAAAACAAATCGACCTCTTAATTGGATCGATACTTATAATCGAGTATTGCACAACACTAGTCTTCTAATTGTAACTTTTATTACTACGAAAATTGATTAAGACATTTATAAAATAGTTCCCCCCTTTGACGGCTTATGTTAATTAACTCTAATGTTAAAATCGGCTTGTTTTGAGAAGAAGTAATGTTGCCAGCTGCCGTATGAAGAGTTTAATGTGGGAAACGGTAGAATGTAATTAAGTGAAGCTTCTTAAAATACCGCGGAAGGAATGAAATCAAAATCATACTATTCTTATTAAATTTAAACGTTTTAAACACGGTCCTCTGAACGCAAAACTCCTGCAGACGTGATGGGTATCGATATAACATGATCAAACAAAAAGGAAATTAATTTGATGAGTTTTTTTGCGATCATCAACCGTAGATAGTGTAGTCACTTGAAATATCAATATAAAAAATCAGTTTTCTTTGTTTAAATTTCACAGAAATAAGGCGTACTTTCCAGTATCTAAACACGAAAATTTTAAAAAAAGAAACAGATGTCGTACTTCAAGGATCAGAACCAGTAACGGTCGTCGACCCCAAAAATAAATTATCAATTTTATTTATTTTGTCGTGTTTAGATTTCGATACACATCACGTCTGAGGAGTTTTGCTAGCTACTATAAAAAGACTTTACTAATAAAAAGACTGCCTCGTTGATATTGTTAATTGTCAGTGTCATTGGGTTTTTTCAATACGTATTTTACAGTAGCAGCCCTGACCCTGATTGTGGGTCGCCCCCTATGACAAATACTAGTAGGTAACATAGTGTCTGTCCGAATTTGTTTCGGCCTCTCTTCTCAGGATAGTCAACTAGGAAACGCCGACTTCATCTAGTTTTTAAAATATGATTGACGTATAAAAGTGTTTGTACAAAACTACTTACAGAAATAAAATCATTTATCATTTAATAATACTGGCCGATTGGGGGAATAAAAGCATATTGTTTTGAATTCTCTTTTCAAAATTACTTCGGATTACATAATTACGCCACTACAACTTGACCATCAACTTCGATACCAAAGACACTAAGTTAACTTTTTAATTTCCTTTTTTTTCATACCTGTGCCTCGTGAACAATTATAAGGTCATACGGACTGACATTTAAGAACCTGACATTTATTTTATAGGCCCAATAAAAATAATAAAAGTCTTAATTTTAACCCTTTCATATTTGTTATGATTGTTTTATTTATGTTAAAAGTTGGCACGAAACGAGAAAGTAACTAGGGCTTACATTTAAAATTGTCATTTCTTCCGAATTAAGGATGGGATTGCTTGATTGATTATACTAAGGAGCTTAGCCAAATCGTCTCCGTCTTTTATCCATGGATTGTAACAGCTTCGTTCATTTATTCAGTTAGGAGTCAATTCAAAAATTAGTTCCTATAATTTTACCATTTTTATAATTATTTAAATACAAAACAAAAATTGACAATGAACAGCTTGCTTTAGCTTTAGCCCAACGATTTCTGTGTCGTCATCAATCCTAGCACATTGTACGCATGACTTTATCTGCCCCACAAACATACGCAGCAACATATGTACCTACCAACAAAAATATAGTACAAAGCAACGACTAGTAGATAACCTACGTCTTGAGCAAGCATCCGGTAAGCCAATAGAGCTAATATACCAACCATCTTAGTTTGACCTTTGGCCTCCTCCATTTTATCCTCCTTTCACACCTTCATGATGAAGGGGGGGAGGTCAAGCCGTACTGGCTGATTTTAACAGGCGAACGTCACTTGAGCGAATTATACGATAATCGGGACTTCCTACTTACGGTCAACGGACAGTCACCGTGATTTGTTCCAGTTTCGAATTTGAACTTTTGATTTTTGGAACGTGTGTTTGGATTTTTGAATGTGGAAGCGGAGTGCGATTGGTTGGGTTCGTTGAAAATATGTCAGAATTGAGTCTTGGTGATGTGACTGTTTTTGTCGATAGACGAACAATAATTTTTATTTTGCGTATGTGAAGTCTTGATGCGTCCCGGCGACAGTAAAGAGTTCTAGGTATATTACGCAATAAACCCATATTTTACTTCACAAACACTGGATAATCCTTACTAAGAGCACAAAAAATCAATAAAGTAAAATCTATCACACTGTACAAACTAAAAAAGTGTAAGTCTTCAAGTAAGTACTAAGTAAAAAAGTAAAGCTTTACAGAGCCAGGCCTCACGCAGACTTGATTAAAAAGCAATAATGTCATTACAGGCTGTATAAAAAAACCCATTACAGCAGTAAGTATGAACTATACTTAAGTATACTTGGTCCTATTTATAGAAAAGTGAATCCTCAACCTAGTTGAGACTTATTACTGGCCGGTTAGAGAAATTGTTGAGTGAAATGCTTTGATAGGATAATATCAAGCTTTATTTGCGCCAAAGGGTTAGGCGGAGGTTTAGGTTATAGTACAGACACATGTTTCCCATAAGGGGGCAGAATATTGCCATCAACCGGGCCGAAATCCGGACTCCGGGGTGCTGCCCGACCTGGCAATTGAAACCGTTAACGCTTACTAGAACACCGAGGCAGTCGACGAAATGAACAAAATGTTCTAAATCGAAATTCAAAAAGTGGATTTTGAACTTTGTAAGTCGTCCATGTTCTTTTTAGGGTAGCTCACCTGTATGTCGGTTTTAAAAGATTTGATAGATTGACTGTGTGAAAAGTTATCAAATTGATAACACAATACATGTTAATTTAATAAAAAATATAGGAACCTATGTTTTTAATGGTGACTTCTTCTTGGGTTTCATTTATTAGATTTTTGTTCTTAGATGATGAAGCTATGGAAACCTTTTTAGTTTTTATTTTAAAACACTTCTGTTAATACCTTGTGACAACCACAGTAAGTGACTGGTTGGCATTTGCCAGGCCTAATGACAACCATTAAAAAAACAACCTATTTAAAAAATTACGAACGCGTTTTACAAAATAGGGTGAAGGACACACTAGACGTCACAGGCAATTTGAAATTAAAATTGCGATACATAAACTAGACCTTTGCCATCAATTGCTTATAAGACATAGTATATATCTTTATTACATAATAAAATAACTGCCTTATTAGCTATCATAGAAAAACTGCCAACATGGTATAAGAACCAGCTTTGAATGACCTCCCGCGAGCCGTGCTTTGCAAACAAAATATGGTTTTCCGAAAGAAATGTGAGTTATAATGAGGGATCAGAATATATCGGTCATTTTACACGCGTCTTTTGCTTATATTATTATTGTACGTTGGGCATGTCTCCATTGATGGACGATTTATGACTTTATTTCTTTTTTTCGCAAAAAATGACGTTTTTCGACGAAGTGAGAATTTATGTGTGGTTTCGCACCTTCTGTTGTGGTGACAACATTTCTCTTTATGTTTTTGTGATGAGTAGCGGCTTTGACGTTTCTTGTTGCGATATTTCGGAATGTTATATACTTAAAACAAGTCGTTTTTACCAATATTATTGATCTCATTGCTATAAATTTTCTGGTCCTTTTAATTTATGTAAGAATAAAAATAAAAATTGAAGCTTGGCCTCTTGAATATTTTATTAAAACATTTCTGAGAATTTAAGTTTTTACATACGTGATTATTATTTGAATAGCCAAGTAGTTTAATGTAAAGTGACTGCATGTGTTCTAAGAGTGCATAATAACTTGCTAGTTAAATCTAATCCCATAGGTAACGCTCAAGTATTCAATAACACGATAGGTTAAAGATCAAAATAATTACCTCCATATCTAATACCGTGTCGTAAGGTAAAGCGGACAGTTGTCGGCACACAGCGAGCCACGTGCATCAATGCGGGTTTCCTAGTACTCGATATATTTTTTTCCTACTAAAACAAGTTCTGCACATTTTTATGTGCTTGCATAAAAATAAATAGGTAGGGCGCGGAGTTTCTATTGTTTCTAATATGAATGCAAAGGTTTGAGGAAGTAGCAAGTTTTTGCTAGTCTTAGAAACTACGTTCGATGTCTTGTTAGTGAACTGTCGTAAATTATTAACCAACAAACAGACAGGAAATGAGGAAAATCTGAATGAATGGCTTAGAGTTGTGTTTAAATGCGTAGTTTTTCTTGCAACTGTTTGAATGGTGTAGTCAGCATTCGTTTTCTATGAGTCAATTGCGTGTTTGATTCTTGTGTTGAGACATTTGGTATTGCGGATAATGGTCGAATTTTGATGTTTATGTATGTAATTTATATCACTAAAAAGTGTAGCGAGTTAAAACCATAGTTATACATTTTTTTAGATCTTCTTTTCGTTTCGATGGTACTCGTACACTTTCTTTTTTATATATTTTGAGCTAAAGTAGGTGGAAAATAATTTTACTATATTCAACACAATTCATAATAATCAACTATTAAGCTAACCTCATCCCAGGTCTAAATAACCACACAAACAAGGTCTTTAAGTCCTTTTGTTTCTCACAAGCCACTTCCTGCTACAAACGATGATTAATCTACGAAACTTTTTATGTTGCAACATAAATCGTAATCGATTTTAAACTGTATTTGTATGAAGTAATGTTTTCACTTTTTTGCAATTTTAGCCTTGCTTATTTACAAACACACAGTCAAGGTTAGGTTTTATTACAATTTTGACATTTATGCAAGTACGGTGCTCATGTCATTAGAATTTGAACACGTTTTAATGAAGTTTCCAGAAATAGCTTCTGTTTTTTGTTAGGTTATGATAATTTTAGTACCGTCGCAAGAATTAATCAGCAATTTTACGTTTGTTTTACTGCTTTTTATAAATATGTACAAGTTATTTCTTTTTCTCAAAAGGTTTATTAAGCCGGATCTTGCTGCGACTCTCGTTTTTTCATCTACTGACACAGGAAAAATCTGTGATCAAAATACGTATATAGGTACTTTGCTGAGACCCTACCATAACAGGCTGATAATATTTTCTTATATCACTATATAATTTAATGAATTAACTTAATAAAAACTATGAACTGTGTCAAACTTGTGCACACCAGTTATAATGTCTCAATCATAAAGTTGCTATATCTCTATCAGAATATGTTTGCACAAGTCTGATTAGGTATGGTTAACACATAAAACAATAATCTTAGGTCAGCATCTAGCACTCATCCATAGATCTAACATAAGGTGTTTTGCGACAACTAAATTTCTTAGTACTCATAACTAGCATACGTCAAAGCAGCTGACAGCATTTCACAGCTAGCTCTGGGAGTCAGGGTTTCACAGTTTGTCTCTGTGTCTATGCCTTTTTTTACGTTTATCTAGCTTTGAAACTGACACATGCATAGACCTGAGCTTGTTTCCAAATACACAGATATACTTTGGCGGACCTGGCCAAAAAATTAGACCTTTTAATATGACATATTGACTGTTAGAAAGAGACAATCACATAAGTGACAGAGACAATGCTCTACAAAACTCAACTTTTTCTAAAAATCGATGTGCTTTGAGGTCTACTCCCTAAGCATGATATCCTTGGTTTCAGCCAAAGTTACGGACGAAGTTACGGACGATTCCTATTCCGTATCAACAACGGACATGAGATTAATTTGGAGCTCGAACTATTAACAATTAGTGACATGACGATTTGAGAGCTTGCCTTAATCCCAATGTGTTTTTGCTGGTCCAAAAAGGTTAATTAATTGGGTGTAGGGTCTACTCCGAGGTTTCCAAGTACATATGGACTGGCCTATATCTTCGTTGATGGACTTAGACAGTAGGCCTCCTTATAGGCCAGGGATAAACTCATAGTTGGCGACACGATAACGGTAACTATTAATACAAGTTTATTCTAGAGGTACAAAACTTGAAATATAGCTCCGTACTTCGTATACAAGCATATTGTATGCAAAGGTTCACATCTACGCTACGTCAGGTATGAATGAAGGAGGCGGGCTGTGTGCCCTCAATACGACGGGTACAGTCGTGAATACCAAGCTTTTGGTTTTAGTTTATATTGGTTTTATTTAAGTTAACTCTCAGAAGAAGTGGAAAGGTTTTGGGCTGATAAAGGTTAAAACCAAGCAGAAGACTGGTCCAGAATAATCATCATCATTATTTGGGCTGGAAGACGTCCACTGCTGGATACAGACGTAGGCCTAGGGGCCTAGGGTACCCTAAGCACCATCACTTCTACCGATCCTGTGCTTTTCACATCCAGCGGATTCCTGCGGCCTTTACCAGGTCATCGGTCCACCTTGTGGGAGGCCTTTCAACTCTACGTTTTCCAGATGGCCGACGGGGTGAAACGTTCTGGAGTGGTGACCGTGTACTGGAAGATGTAGCGTTGGTCGAGAACAAATAAAGTTGAAAAACAAGATAAGAGAATCTACAGTTAAACATGGCTGTTCGTGAAAGTGGGAAAATACTGAACTAACATTAACGGTCTTATTTATAAACGCATCTTAACTTTTAATCAATTGCTAACTAACTGATTAGCAAAATTCTTATTTATAAACGCTACTTAGCGCTATAAGGTCGCTAAGCAATTGATTTGTAGCTGTCAAAGTTAAACACCACCGGTGCCCTGTTTAAAGCTTGCTAAGAGGCAACATGGCGGATTTTATTTGAATCAGCTGATCGATTCAATAGGATTTTTGTGTGCTTCAAGGTTATTTGTTCCTATTATCGAATTGTGCCTTAGTAAATGTGGATTTCGACAATATATTACGGGATTTCAGAACGACACCGAAGAATTAAATATTTCTGAAACGCCGCGCGCGCCTGTGGTTAGTGAACGGAGGAAGACCTACAAGACTCGTTTAAATCCGCTACGAGAATACATATTCCTCATTCTAAGTACACGTGATGATAGGATTTATAGGGAAAGTTGAATCGGCAGGAGGCTCAGTAGGTTTGAAGAGACTGAGTTTGTGCGGAAGCTCATCAGAGATAGTGATTATCCAATGTGTTATCCCATGTACCCCTCGTTTTATGACGCCCACAGAGAACTTTATATTATACTGATGACGCCTTCTAAGGCCCAGAACTAAAGAAAAGCCACATTGTGGCAGTCCTGCACAATAAAACAAGATACCTTTTTTTATAAAAAGCAATTTATTTTGAAACCTACGCAATAAAGCGATATTTGTGTTATAATTTCATAATTTTTGATTTCCAATTCTTCTTTCTCCAAAGACGGGTGCCATTATTTTCTCATGGCACGCTCATTCCTCATCTTTTTCACGTAGCATGGTCTCCGTTGCCGTCTTTGCAAGATTGATTAGCTATGGTGCTACATGCTCAGTAGTGGCTTTCATAGCAGCAGTCAAAATTGTAACTGTAAACAAGTATAATAATTGTTAATAAAAGACTGAAACCCCAATGTAAAAGCAATAGGAAGTTATATAGAATAGGCACAAGTACCTACATATTTTTCTCAAAAAGAATATCTATGTAAACAATTTAAAGAACATGTAAATACATAGCAAAATCAGTTATTGCGTTACCATTCATTTGGTCACTTTAAAACAGAAAGTAAATAAAAATTCAGAGACACATTACCTTTTGCTGTTTACTCCAATCATGGGAGCGTATTATTTTCATTGCTATCATCGTAAACACAATGAAATAAACATATTAAATCATTTTATTCAAATACAAATAAATCGAAGAAATATTAGAGTTTTATCTGTCAAGTGTCAAAGTCACGACAGATACAAAAATCGTGCATTTGACAACTTTATTGTCAAAATCCTGTTTTTTAGGCGACTATTTTGATTATAATCTGTGCTGAAGGCATAATTTCACCTCTATTTCGTTTCGCTACTAATCAGCTGCAAACTAGCGTTTATAAATAAAGAAAAGTTAATTATTGATTAGGAGGTAACCAATTGATAAGCTAAACAGTGGCTAATCAGTGATTAGCGAGATTTTTATAAATAAGGCTGTATATGTACAGGATTTGACAGTTGTGACATCTTTCTAAACAAGCAGTGTGTCATCACGTTCATTAAGAATTTTAGAGCTATGTTAGACATTTAGCAGGGAATTGCTAAAATGTAAAATTAAAAGCTCATAAGCAATGTCTAGTTATTTTATTATTTTGTAATGGTATGTGTAGACAATAGGAATAATAAATAATAAGGTCTACGACAGCAATACATTATATGATAAAAATAATATATTGTACTATTGTTTAGCTGTTTTATACTACCTTAGAATGTTTTAGCTGGTTAGTGAATGTTTACTATCGTGAGCAAGTTAAATTGACATAACATAAATCTTGCTGTTTGAGTGTTTATTCACTTTGATCATAAGCACAAAGATGTTTAAAATCAGACATGGACTAAAAATATAAAATGAAGCAGAAAGTACGATAAGATCAATAAAACCATGACAAATAATCTGGTAATAACTTGCTAACTAACCACAAACTATATTTTCCTTTACGTGGGTGTCTAAAATGCAATAAAAAGACAATTATATAAGGATTTTTTCCTGATTATTTTTCCTCAATGAATACTATCTTTATAGGCTATTATAAAAATAATTCACAGGGAAACAACCAAGTAGCTTCGATGTAAAACGAAACTTTAAAATACACTCAAGATCCGTACTTAAAAAAACGTAAACAATCAAAAAAAATTAAACCAATAACGAAATTAAAACATAAATATCGAAAACAATGTTTACATTAAATGTACTTAACAAAAATTCTTACCAAACAGGCCTTCGACAAGTTGTACCTTTTACCTTTAACCGTTCCGTATTTACAGACTTTTTATCAATGTCAATTATAAAGTCATTGCCGACAACAGGTCCTTTCACCCTACATTTACAAAAATGAACCACTTTCTCTTTGCGCCGCGAAAATAAAATGTTTGTAGGTATGCTAAAATGTTTTGTTTATTTTTTCTTGGATTGGAAGGTAGGTATGAGGAAGTTTTTTTGTTAGTGAAAATATTGATCGTTTCTATCACAGATATACTTAGATGGTCTATCTTACCAGCAGGCTTAGCATGACGCTTTCTATTTCTACTCTACCGTAGAATAGAAATCGCTTGTCTACATTTCTCGGTGAAAAACTGTCAACTGTCAACACGGAAACGTCATTACACGCTTTATATTAGCTTCACTTGTATGTTTGTTTGTAAACGAATCCTTTGGACGCTATTTTGACCCGCTTTAAACGATCAGATTTCATTGAAACTTTGTAAACTTATTGAGGACCGATGATTATTCAATAATTAAAAAAAAAAATTACGAAAATGAAAAAAAAGGAAAAAAATCACGTTTTTGTAGTTATCAGAACTAAAAAATAGAAAATAAATAATAGTTTACAAAACTAAAAAACACGCTTTAAAAACCAAACTAAAAAAGGAGAAAATTATTTAATTCAATTAAAAAGCGTGGGGTGCTTGACATTAATTGATTATAAAAATACCTCAAAAAGCACCCCACGCTTTTTAATTGAATTAAATAATTTTCTCCTTTTTTAGTTTGGTTTTTAAAGCGTGTTTTTTAGTTTTTTAAACTATTATTTATTTTTGTCTACTCTTCCGACGACAAAACGCTTGTCTACGGTTCTCGTGTTAAGCCTGCTGTAGTTTCTATGATGTGATGATGCTGATCATTATACGGCTCACTGGTCGAGTCGCACTAATTTACTCGCCCGAAACGGGCGAATTGGCACTTCTAAATCAATGTTATTTTCTGTTAGCGATTAGCACGAAGTTAATTTATTCGTGGGCGAATCAACAACTCCATTTTGAATTTTATGCACTAAAGTAATAACATTCGTTCGATCATCTCTCAATATCTAGTAAGTTTTCTTAACTATTTCGACTAAGTCATACCTAAACACAGATCATCCAAAATTAATAGAGATTTCTTGAATATTTTACAGATGTGATTAGGCTTTAATATTTTCAGTAACATTCAATATAATTTGCCAAGGAATCATAATAACGATTATCGATAAATCCTGCAAATAAATATTTTAATTATATGTGAGTTCAAAAAAAAAATGATCATTTTTAATCATCACCGTTTTCATTGCTTGAAATAATTTTTTTGGTCTTACTAAAAAAAAAACATTACAAAACCAGCCATCTTTCTTTTGACATGAACCCTTGTCAGGTTCTCAACAAAAACTGGTATTTTTGAGCTCAAAACAGCAAAAAGTTCTTACTGTAAGTTATGACCAGTAAAAGTATATTTATTTGCTGAAATATTGAATAGAACTGTGGAACGTAATACTTTTATAAATCTTACTAATAATAGGTCTTTACCTATGAAATTGCCGTTTTGTATGAAAAAATTTAAACGAATTTTTTTCATGTATTTTTTATTTGTATTAATCGAAGTAATCACCCATGCAATCAATGCATCTTTGCCATCGCAGTGGCAGTTTATTGATGCCCTTCTTAAAGAAATCAGCTGGACGGGAGGCAACAAATTCTTCAAAGGCATTTTGTACTGCTTCTCGGGTATTGAATTTTTTTCCCGCCAAGAAGTTATCCAAATTCTGGAAAAAGTAGTAGTCTGTAGGCGCAAGGTCTGGTGAGTAGGGCGGATGACGGAGAGCTTCCAACCCCAGTTCTTGCAACTTGGAGACCGTCTGCTGTGCAGTATGAGGTCGCGCGTTGTCGTGCAGGAGCAGCGGAGACGAGCGATTGACCAATGCTGGTTGGAGATGTGCCAGCTTCTCCATCATTGTGTTCAGTTCTTCACAGTACACATCTGTAGTAATGCTCACCCCGTTTGGTAAGAAGCTGTGATGAATCACACCGGCACTAGACCACCAAACAGTGACCATCACTTTTCTAGGGGTAAGTTTTCGTTTAGGGCATTGTTTAGGTGCTGAACCAGGATCCAACCAACTTGCTGAGCGCTTGCGGTTATCAAACAGAATCCATTTTTCATCGCAGGTAACAATGCGGTTCAAAATTCCTTCATTTGTGTGTCTGTTGAGCAGTGCAAGGCACGTCTCGACGCGTACTTCGCGCTGACGATCATTGAGTTCGTGGGGCACCCATTTGTCAAGCTTTTTTACCTTGCCAATTTGACGCAAATGGACCAATATTGTTTTGACGCTAACGTCGAAAGCTGCTGCTAATTCAGCCGTAGATTGTGTATCATCAGCTTCCACAATCGCCTTTAATTCGTAATTGTCGACCAAAGTCTTCGGACGACCGCGAGGTTCATTTTTCAGGTCGAAATTTCCAGAACGGAAGCGAGCAAACCAATAACAGGTGGTGCGTTGGTTTGTAGTGTTAGCTCCGTAAACGTCGTTGATGTTGCGTGCCGCTTGTGCCGCGTTGCTGCCACGACGGTACTCATATTCCATAATTACTTGAATTTTTAACGTATCCATGATGACGAAAAAGATTGAAATGCGATGAAAATGTAACACTAATCAATAAACAAATGACTACTTTTGGAAAAAAAAATCCATGTTTTTAAAATAAAATTAATTTGAAATTAGAATTCTTACCCAAACAAAAATTATTTTGATTTGAAATGGCCAGTACTGCAAAACGGCAATTTCATAGGTAAAGACCTAATATTATAAATGTGAAAGTTTGTGAAGATGTTTGGATGTTTGTTACTCAATCACGCAAAAACGGCTAAACGGATTTGGATGAAATTTGGCACACAGATAGATTATAACCTAGACTAACACATAGGATACTTTTTATCCCGGTAGTACATTCCCGCGGGATAATTTCCGACATTCTCGCGGGCGAAGCCGCGGGCGGAAGCGAGTTTTACATAAATACTTAGTCTATTTGACCAGCACCCTTATTGCTTAACACACTATAGTATCACAATCTGAATTATTTTAAAGGATATTGTTAATCCATTGCTTCATAATATGTTCGAAAAAAAAAACTACTCAATAACGTAAAGAACACAATGAATTAGACATGGGTAGCTCGTGAGCGAGTGATAGAAAAGAGCTAGCTCTTTTTGATGGACGTCGCTCTCGCTCACTCACTCGTTCGCTAAGTAGCTCACTAGCTCAGTTAGCTCTTAGATTCTCAGTACCTACTTCAGCGAGACACCGATGACCGACCGAAGTCAGCGGCCGAACGGCTCATTCGGTTCGCTTTGGAATATTTCGGATCGCATAGTTCGTTAAATAAATAAATAAATACGTCATTGTAGACTATCCTACGACATAAATCACTGTAAATCTATCTTTATAACCATAGCTTTAAAGTAGAAAATACTTTGGCATTGCATTGTTTATTTTTTTGCGTATTATTTACGTAAAGTCATAACATTATATAAACAAACAGAAAAGCTTATTTAACTTAACTCCAAACTTCCAAAGAGCTATTGACAATGACTACTGAGCGGGCCGATCCGTTTTCAACGACACGCGTGCACCGTGAGTCAAATGAACTAACAGTCGGCGTCTGAATCACTGAGCTATAGAAGAGCTAGTGAGTAATAAAGAGTCCAAACTTCCAAAGAGCTACTCACTATTGAGCGAGCCGATCTGTCTCCTTCGACGCGCGTGCGGCGTGAGTCAATTGAGCTATCAGTCGGCGTCTCGGCGTCTGTGTCACTGAGCTATAGAAGAGCTAGTGAGCTAGAAGAGTGATATAGCTCTTTAGAGTGAAAGAGCTAATCGCTCTTTTTCTTTTCAGTGAGCTACTTCGCCCATGTCTACAATGAATATTGATGAACTGTCAAAATGTAAGTCATACCTACTGTTAGTGTGTTGTGCTATTTTTTTCTACCGTGTACCTATGCTGTAATGTATGGGATGCTGAGTTTTGTATGGAAATGTTTGATTGAAAGTTTTAAAAGACTTTTTCTAAATCATTTCTCAAACTTAGATTGCTCTGCTCGACTTTGTCACGAACAGTTGAAATAGACACATAAATGTTACAATACATATTGTGTAGATTTGTTCAAAGTAAAAAAAAACAACTGTAATATTGTCTTTGCCTGGATTTTTTCCATACTCTACTTAAAAACTATTTTATTTAAAAAGACCAAACTCAAATCCGACGACTACAGTTGCTCATTATTCCATATTTATTCAAATCTCAAAGACCGTTCCATTTTCAATTCTAAACCGTCATCTATCAAGCCAGTACTGAACCTAAAACTAATTAACGGGCAATATTAATCGAAAATGAAGTGATTAATAAAATTTCGCCGTATAACTTTAATAAAAAATCGTTCGCTGCACGGTTCGCGCACACGTGGTTGCGCGTACGCAAGCAAAAAGTACACGATCAAACTGATAAAAAGAAAAAATGAGCGAACGTATACTGTTATTCAATGTGTATGTTTAATGGTTAAACTGTACGTGTTGTCTTAAGTTCATCAAGAATTTTATATGAGTTTTAATTAGTGGTCTATTTCTTAACTTGGATCAGACTTTTTGTGGTTCTCCGACATTGCAACTTTCGTTTTCAGTCAGATTCAAACTCAAACTTAAAGCATTTATTTCAATTAAACCATTTACAGGCACTTTTGAATTGTCAAGGAATAGGTCAGTCAGGATTTCAGGAATATGAAGCTAGTTGCCCATTCTAAAGCATAGTAGGTACCTATGGAGAAGAACGGGCAAGAAACTCCACGGACACTCTTGTAAAATAGATTGTTACAAAACATTGGTTATAAGGGTGTTCCACGCGCGCCTCAAGGAGATGTCCACACCAACTGGTGGGGTCCGCAAGGGCCGATGCCTGCCAGGGGTGTGGGTTGTTCGAAAGAGATACCGCCGCGCCTGGCACACAGGCAACTGAGGGAACACGGGTGGGTTTTAGTCAGTAAAAGTCTGACACGCCCTCCTGCTCCACCCAGAGCGAGAGAAGTTATTTGATGATTTCACACCCAAAAAAAAAAGGGTATCTTGTAGTGATTATCAGCATAAATAGATCTTTCGAAACCCAATGATCAATTAAAAAATATTATTATTATAACTTACCCGATTCAGAAGCAAAATAATTTATGTCCAGAATAAATCAATTGCGACAAAAATTGTCATCTCTTCAAAATTACATAGACTACAGACTTCATCAATCAATTAGCGTAGTCTTTTCCCTATAACTATCTTGGGGTTGGCTTCCAGTCTTACCGGGAGCAGCTAAGTATTAGTGTTTACATGGTGTGACTGCCTATCTGACCCACACAACCCAGTTACTGGGTTAAACGATACAACTTGGTAAGACTGCGTTAACAGACTTTTAGGCTGTTGAGGTACTATTCAAAATTCGAGAATTTTTTAAAAGCAGTAATGGAGTGCTAGCTCATTAGTTTTCTAAGAAATATACAGTCAAAAAAATACGTCATATATAAGAAAAAAAATATTGACAAGCAAAGCCATATGAAAACTTTATAGCACTCAATATTAAATGCACCGAAATATCAACGAGTGTTGCAAAGGTCGACAGATTGTTGCAATATCGTACTACTTTCACGGTTTATACATCACGGGGTAGGCAGTGGACATGCTTTTTACCTTTTATGGTTATTTCTTATTAAAGTTTTCTAGTAACTCGTTAAAATGTAAATACTGGTAGGTAGGTGTAAAATTGAGGATTATTTTATCACCCTGTATTTGCCCCTTCAAAAGGTGCTCGTGGATAGATAATAACAGCCACACGGGTCGATCAAGGGTTTAAGTTTCACTTGCCGCGGTCTGTTCGTGGATGTTTAAAAAAAAATTAAATTACTTCTCCCGCTCTGAGTGGAGCAGGAGGACGTTTCAGACTTTTACTGACTAAAACCCCCGTGTTCATTCAGTTGCCTGTGTGCACCCCTGGCAGGCATCGGCCCTAGCGGACCCCACCAGTTGATGCTGACATCACCTTCAGACGCGCGTGGAACACAACGCGCCGTCGACCCGGGCTTGGTCCTTACCGGACAGCGAGCTACCCATTACTCGCCGTCCGCAAGCCCGCGCCTACGGTGGCCGGGAATGGGTGATCATCTATTCAGTGCCCCGATAGGTCCATGCTGTCGTTCGAGGATCTTTGACAGTCGTTATGGGTACAGAAGACCAGAAATCTGACCAGGAGTAAGTATCGTACTATCCAGTAACTGGATTATGAAGGTCAGATGGGCAGGCACTCCATGTAAAGTAGGTACTGATATGCAGCTGCAATCAATGAGACTGGAACTCGACTCAGACATAGTTGGGGAGAGGCTACGCTGATTGATATTCATTAGGTATAGGTACGAGTTTGTGGTCTAGTTAGTATAAAGGGTTATTTAAAATTGGCTAGGTAAACTCCACAGGCACGATAAAATATTTTTTTTTATTTTTTTATTGAAGGTTGTTAACGACAGCTATCACCTTAGTGTTTTTACTTGAAGTATGAATTGGGAAAAACTGTTTAGTTATGTTTTATCGCGATAAGGGGAACCTAGTCGCGGGCTCGAACTCACTGGTGGGCCTGGCTAAAAATCACGCTATGTCACCAGGCTTCGTGTCCGACAGAGATAGTATCAGTGATGAGCAGTTAGACGCTAGTCTACACGCACAACGTTATTGAGTAAGATGCAGGATCATTTATAGTAAAAAAATCGCGAAAAAATTAAGAAAAGTCCTTTGGAAGATCGGGTTTTATGAAAAAGCCAGTGCATAAATCAATGGCCAATAAAGTTTATTGAACTTTTCGATAATTGAACTTTGTCTGTAGGTACTGACTTGGTTTTGGAGATTTTACACTTCTTTTATTACTTAAACACGCCCAAAGTTAAGTAAAATTAGCAAGAAAAACGAATCTTTGTTGGCTCCTAACTTTTTTTAGGTTTTTATTTTAGTATTCCGTTTTCGTACAGACAATATTAATAATGAGACAAAACGATATCATATTTTACTTTGGATGTGCCATGTCAGACAGTGGAGTAAAACACTCCCGAAGTTTGTATGCAAAAAATGTGGACTAGGTTCACCTTAAGGTATCAAATTATCAATACGCATCACATCTGTGAAAACTACACACAAAAAAACAACGGATATTTCAAGTGACTACAATAACTGCGGTCGACGACCCCACAAAAAAAATCATCAAATTATTTTTTACTCTTTTTAAGCATCGACGACACCCATGGCGTTTGCTGAGTTTAGCTAGCCAATTAAAAGTAACCCTGGACATATAACTTAGAATACAGAATAGAATCAGCCTTATCATAAATATTAAAAATCCTTTTTAACAACAATATCAACAGATAAGCAATCTATAAATTTACTTTAAAAGACCTCAAAAAACTATACAGCTGCAGCATTCGTTATACTATTAATAAAAATATTTGTGCATACGCTGCGCTTGCGCATATCGGGGGCGGTCTCCTTATTATTTATTAATTTTCGCATCCCATGAGGTGGTACTTACAGACACATTCACACCCATACCGGGACTGTGTTACACCGTAGCGAGCGAGCGAGCGAATGTGGATTTCGGAATGTTGGATGTTGAATATTTTTTTATTTGAACGCGTTATGGATAAGTCATGCATTTGTTCTTGGTGTAATGTGTTGGTTTAATTATGTTATTTACTTCGTATAGAGTGGTAGGGACATTGACGCGTATATTTAAACCATTAATTCAGCACATGATTCTAGACCCCATAGCGTAGAAATTCTTCGCCGGTTATTAAAATAAAATAATCGGTTAAGTATACATTTTATAATTTATTCAGCGTTTTTCTATAAAATAGCTGTTTTTTTTTAAATAACCGACGAAATATTTCCGTTCAGGGGAATTCAGAATCAGAAACTGAATCGATGGTGACAGGTTGTGCGTCGATCTTCCCTGCCAGCGTGTATGCCTACATTTGTTTTACTACAGTCATAGCGTCTATAGACAGACATACTACTCGTTTTAAAACACATGGCTAGGTAGGATTTCACTATGGATGTATAAAGAGGGGTTGAGAATCTAAGTGAAGTGTACAGGCCAGCACATCAAGCTACTCCAATCTGTCAAATTTATTTGATAGATTTTCAACTTTATTACAAACGAATAAGGTTTATGTTCAATTGGGATAATTTGACAGTTTGATGTGCTGGCGTCTGTACTTGGACAAGCCTTTGTCCGGCAAAGTACAGATACCGTATAAGTTATGATGATGAAGAATTATGATGGTGATGGGAAAAAATATTATTTTGAGAACTTGCCCAGATATATGTTTTTCTTTAAAATACTTTTTTATAAATAAGTACAAACGGCTACACATCAAGCTATACATTTCCAGTTTACATTGATCTCGCACTGTACGGAAATCCTATACAATGCGAGATCAGCTTATACTGGAAATGTATAGCTTGATGTGTAGTCGTGTGTAAATTATGAGCCAACGCGATTCTGGTAGAACAATGTGCATGTAGTTTTTTAATAGAAATTGTTGTACCAGAGTCCCGTCGTCGCGCTATCGAATCGCATCTATCTGATTTTAGGTTAATGTTACAATTCGGTGTGAGAGACAGCCCAAGGTTACAACGCCTGGGTGTGGTCACAATATTTATTAAAATCTCTTCATTACAGAGAAAAAAAAATCTTATCGTGATGGGAAGGAATGCTTGTTTTGTTTAGCTATTTCGTTTAAATAAAGGAATGCAATTAATTAATTACACTGCTCCGTGTGGTGTCGGACGTAAAGAATAGCACCATCCCATTTCTTCCCGTGGGTGTCGTAGAAGGCGACTAAGGGACTTACTAGAGAATGGGCAGCAGCGTTCTCTATGCATTTTACCACCATCAGGTATGGTGGTAAAATGCATAGAGAACACTGCTGCGATGTTCTTTTTTATTAATAAATAAAATTTCTAAAATAAAAATAGCCTAAGTTACTCCTTATTACATCAACTATCTGCCAGTGAAATTCCCGTCAAAATCGGTCCAGCTGTTTCAGAGATTAGCCGGAACAAATAGACAGACAGACAAAAAAATGGTTTCAGTACCGTGTATAAATATGCATTTAGTAAAAAGCGGTTATTTTTATATTACAAACAGACACCCCAATTTTATTTATCTGTATAGAAGATAAATGTCAAAGTTTGTGAAGATGTTTGGATGTTTCTTACTCAATCACGAATAAATGGCTGAACGGATTTGGATGAAATTTGGCACACAGATAGTTTATAGCTTGGATAATTCTTTCCTGTGGGATAATTTGCCACCTCCACACAGGCGTAGCCGCTGGCTAAAGTAAAGCTAGTAAATCCATAAATTTGCACATAAGCACAATGCTAACTACCTAGAGACCTAGAGGTTTTCGTAACTATATTCCTAGTAATTTAGGTCATATAACCAGCCTTAAATTCTTGAATACATTAATGTTTAGATAAATTATAAACAGTAATTCATTCATGTGGAAAATCCAGTTAGATTTCACTAGCTAATATCGTAAATTAATAAATAGAAACATCTAAGGACGCCATGGTTTTATCATTCTGATTTTCGGAACATTTAAAAGGCAAAAATTGTTTCGTTGTAAACTTTGAAACCATCCAACTGATGTGACCCAAATGGGTTTCAATAGAAAAGCAATAATGCGACTTGAAGATGGTTTTAGACCACTAAAACAAAAAAAAAAAACATAGGAACTTACAAAAAAAGAAACGAAAAAAAAAATTGACAACCAATAATCAAAATGTATTTGTTTTTTTTTTTAGCGTAGTAGCACACGCCGGATATCTGCTAAGTATACTTTAATAAATCCCAAAAGTTGTGTTGAAATCGGTTGTCATGGTATGGGCATGTGACACGGAGGAATTAGAAAAATGTCGTGAGGAAACTTTTGAGTGTGAATGTCGATGCTTATAACAGTAGGGGAAGACCAAAAGAACGATGGATGGACTATGTGAATGATGATATGGTTAGAAAGGGTGTGACTACAGACTACAGAAATCACGACTAATAGAGAAGTGTACGGAACAATTATTTACGCGCCGCAGCTGAGCCAGTAGAGCGAAATTCCCCGACTAATAATAATAATGCCAATATTTTGATCCAGCCTGTCCCCACTTGCTGTCCCCCTACCAGTGACGCCCTGAGCCGAGGCCCGTACCCCGCAGGGGGTGCCCTCAGCGTGCAGTCGCTTAGTAATTTAAGTAGTTTTAAGCCCCTAGCTGGAGGCGTTAAGTTCTCTTAACGGCAGCCCCAGGAAAGTCCGGTTAAGCAGTCACGGCCTCTCAAGGTCAACTGCGAGATGCCAAACAAAAAAAAAATCAATTATTTACAAAATCATAAAATACGACTGCCTAAAAAGTGAACTTTAATTAAAAACGATGGAAACAAGACACTTATTTTAAAAGGATGACTATTAGACTGAATACTATAAGCAAGCTCATGCAGTCGGAGGCATTTTCTTAAATTTAACATCGACCTCGGGTCGGAAAAAGTGGTTTCAGTTTTTTTTTTTGTACTTTTTCAGTTGTATCCCGGAGTCTAGATTTGTGTCCGTTAAATGGCAACAGGTTCGCCCCCTTTTACTTGAAATGTGGGTGAAGTCAAAAAATCGAAAATAAAATCAAAAGATTTTTTTTTGCCAAAATATATATTTTATCTAAATCATTTACATTGTGTTATGAATAATATTTTTCCTCCTTCAATAAACTACTTAATATGTTAATTTAAATACTGGTAATATCAAGAAAATTTAATTCTGCGACAGCCATATTGGTTTTTCGAAGTTGACAACCGGGTGACATTATCAGGCCCTGCATGTCGATTCTGTAACAATCTCACCGGGTGAAGTGAGCGTGGAGTGAGCTATCAGTGTCATTCCACCTGATGCTAGGGATGTCCAAGCATTACATTTACAATCATAATCGAGAATTAATAATATTTTTTATCAATCATAATCGAGATTTAAATAATGTTTTTTAACTAATTCTGTATTAAGATTTCAAAGCTAAGTAAATAAGTGTGCATCATACTTTACTAAATTGGGGGGTTTTTCAAATCAAATAGCAAAACAGAAATTCAGTCAGAAACTCAATGTTGTTTCGTTCTATTTTTTCCTAGAGTAGGTAGTCCTTATATTGCCTGAGGTGCAAGAGCGCGTCACGCACGAACAATAAATATAAATAGAATAAAACAAACACATCTTGAAGATAGCGTCTACTAATACTAATGCTAATGCGAATCGATATTTTTAGTTTTTATGAACCCATTGTAAATGGATTATCTATAGTTTAACAAACGCAATCCCATGGCCTAGTCGCGGTGTGTTTTGGAGAAGCGATTGTCGATCGAGTCCAGTATCTAAAGACTGCGCAACGTTCTTCAGCGTTGGTATCAAAACCTAAACTTATTCAGAGACGATATAACCGAGCGTGTCAATTCATCGAGTGGTAGTGTGCCTGGCTGACGGACCATAGCATTAAATCTCACACAAACTATGTGGGAACCCATCTAAACGATTTATGAATAAATCAGTAATTTAAGTAAAAAGATGTGCGGATTATTATTCCAATATTTTAGTGTACATACCTATCATTATCATCGTAGTAATACCTACAAAACTCAACTGACCCTAGCGCATCCCGTAGTAGGTACTTGCTATGGCTTCGAGAATATGGTGGAGTGATTAAGATCACGCCGCGTTTCCCCGTAAGGCACTGAAAAAAAATGCAATACCAAACCAACGTCCAATATGTAGGTAGGTACCTACTAACATTTTATTGTAGATAGATACTTACTTATCTAGCCGTTGTCAATAATAAAAGAATAGATATTCATCAAATCATCATCATTTTGATGCTACCTATGTAAAAGTTCAACAGTTCAAATGACACTCGCGTAGGTGCTCACTTCACTGCGCCGAAATAGTGTTATGAATCGGGTGCAGTGATCACCCCGCGCATGCGCGCTAGGCGCTCACATCAATGTAATAGGAAGTTTTTTCTTTTTATTCTGTTCGTATTCGAGTTCAGACAATAATTTAGAGGTCCTATTTGTTTCAATGCTTGTAGAAACCTATTTTAATGTCTAAATCCAACCGGTTTTTGCACATTTCAAGTCGGTTTAGTGCCTCCATTTTGTTTGCAATAATTAAAGTTTAAATTTATTAACTAGGTACTTACCTACTCATTTAACCTGTACAGTGTCACGTATGCGCACTAAGCACATTAGGAAAACACAATATCAACGTATAATAACAACTTCTAACCATTCATAATATTAGATCATGTTTTTTTTATGACTTGGAGAAAAATTTAATAAACTTTGGACGCGCGAGGCCGCTCAGTATCTTTTTAGTATTAACGTTATCCCGAATGCCTCTCGCCTACTCTGGGCCGGTGCACTGTTGGTATAGCAGACCTCAGTTCCCGAGTACCTACCCGCGTGCCTACACCACTGCTGTTGAAGATAGGTTTACCTAGTAGGTGCTTCTTCAGCGTTCTTCATTGAAGCAACATCTTGATGGATAAGAATTCAGGCCAGTCCATTCAGACGATTCGATTTTATTTTACTTAAACCGTCTGGTCCCCCCTTGATACCTACCTACTTAACTACTCGTTGTCAATAATCAAAGGATATTTATTAAATCATCATCATCAATACTACATTAAATTATATTTACTGACATTCGTGAAGCATGCGGCGCGCGCACCTTCGCTTCGCGGCGGTATCTCACGGTGATGTTGCCATGGCAACATCACGGTGAGAAACCACGCGCGGCTAGCCGCACTCACTTCACGCGATTCTAGAATCGGGTGAAGTGATAGTGACGTCATTGGCCACATTCCGAATTAAAAAATAGTGCTGCGAGCGCTCATCAATAATTGGCGTTCCGAGATAGATATCACGATTATGACTGCTAAGAACGGTAATTTTTGGCAACAATACGGAACGCTTGTGAACGTGCTAACAGTGCTCACTCAATGCTAAAACCTATTACGGAAGCACTATATCTAAGTAAGCTAAAGATATGATACGATTCAAAACCAAACACCACAACTAATGGATATTATTGTAACTCGGAACGTAGCCATTGTCATCACATTCGATTTTTTTAAACTCTTAGCCTTTGACATTGACGCCTTCTATTTATTTCAGATTTTTTTATGTCTAAATCCAACCGTTTTTTGCTCATAATTATAAAGTCAGTTTAGTGCCTCCATTTTGCATTAAACAGTTGCTTTATTTACGACAAACATTTATAGGTACTTACCAAGTCATTTAAATGATAACGTGTCACACATGCGCACTAAAAACATTAGGAAAATACAATAACAACGTATAATAACAACTTCTGACCATTCATAATATTGGATCATGGTTTTTTATGACTTTGAGAAAAATGTAATAAACTTTGGACGCGCGAGGCCGCTCAGTATCTTTTTAGTATTAACGATATCCCGAATGCCTCTCGCCTACTCTGGGCCAGTGCACTGTTGGCATAGCAGACCTCAGTTCCCGAGTACCTACCCGCGTGCTTACACCACTGCTGTTGAAGATAGGTTTACCTAGTAGGTGCTTCTTCAGCGTTCTTCATTGAAGCAACATCTTGATGGATAAGAATTCAGGCCAGTCCATTCAGACGATTCGATTTTATTTTACTTAAACCGTCTGGTCCCCCCTTGATACCTACCTACTTAACTACTCGTTGTCAATAATCAAAGGATATTCATCAAATCATCATCATCAATACTACATCAAATTATATTTACTGACATTCGTGAAGCATGCGGCGCGCGCACCTTCGCTTCGCGGCGGTATCTCACGGTGATGTTGCCATGGCAACATCACGGTGAGAAACCACGCGCGGCTAGCCGCACTCACTTCACGCGATTCTAGAATCGGGTGAAGTGATAGTGACGTCATTGGCCACATTCCGAATTAAAAAATAGTGCTGCGAGCGCTCATCAATAATTGGCGTTCCGAGATAGATATCACGATTATGACTGCTAAGAACGGTAATTTTTGGCAACAATACGGAACGCTCGTGAACGTGCTAACAGTGCTCACTCAATGCTAGAACCTATTACGGAAGCACTATAATATCTAAGTAAGCTAAAGATATGATACGATTCAAAACCAAACACCACAAGTAATGGATATTATCGTAACTCGGAACGTAGCCATTGTCATCACATTCGATTTTTTAAACTCTTAGCCTTTGACATTGACGCCTTCTATTTATTTCAATGCTTTCAGATTTTTTTATTTTATTAAGTGTTCAGTGTGTTCACAAAGATTTATTAAAATACCAATACCAACCAACCAACCATACCAATTTATTGAAATACCAACTTATGTAATATAACTTAGTAATAACCATGTAATAACAATATAACTGCATAATTATGACATGTAGTCACTATGGGTGAAATGTATTTGTGTGTACGTACATATACAGTGCCTGAAATAAAAATGTTTTTTTTTTTTTTGTATCACATGAGAAAAAAAAATGCTAAATCATTTTTTCTTCTGAGCGTGCTGCTTCCCGGGGGTCAACTTCATGATGCCGCGAACAGAGCGTCATTTGATGTGTGGACTGCATGCACGCCGCCACCGCGTCCAGCTGGAAAGAATGGTAAGAGTTTTTTACTAAGAATTTGATCAATTTCATTCCTATACTCATCAGACTATATCTTTTTTTAAATCAATTGAACCACATAAAATGTAATTGACTTTATTATCAGAATCCTGCAGCTAATGTAGTACCTACTTTCAAAAACTATAACAGTGTGACTTATTTATAATACAATAAAAGATCAGTGTCTTATCCAATCCAAATAAATCAAATGGGCCAACATTATTCATACATTTTGAGTAAATTGTAACTCGTTATTTGCAACATTTCTTAACTCCATGCCTGTTCTTGTCCCAATTTTTTGGGTGTAATAAGTTTATTAAAAATTGTGTGAAATAATGAAAATTTACCTCAGACCGCCACGATTGACTAACAGCCAAGATTGATATGATTAATAAGAGACGGTGTTCTTTAATTGTCTACAGTTCCTTAGCAGCTGCTGGGTCCAATAGGCTCATCTGCCGAGAGATAGAATTGTATCAGAATAATAAAATTCACAGGTGTATTTTTATTTTTTCTGATCCCTATGTTGTCCTTCTGCTAGGAAAGGTTTCCCCATACTTCTTCAGATTTACTAATGTTGTGCCCTCTCCGTATAGTAGGTATGTAAGTATATCTTTTAATGTTTATAGCTTCATGCCAAAAACTTTGGTATGGTGAACCTGATGTAAAGGATGTGGTAAGGGATTCCCTCTTGGCGTCTTATTATTTAAATTAGTACCGTTGACAGGGTCAAACTGATCATCATATTATTAAGATGACTCACTAACTCCTCTCCCATCAGCATTGAGCTACAACAAATTACACTTAAATTAAAATTGACATACTATGCTTAGTTAGATGAAGAAAATATTTTACATAAAGTTCTAATAACAGAAAATATATCAGACAATTATAACCACACTGATGAGATTAATGACTGGCAAATAAATAAATAAAAAACAGCTTGATTTATTATAATTAATATGGCTGGTCCAAATGCTAGGAAATGACAACCTTATCGTTTCTATATAAATAGAACAGGGAATTCTGTTTGTAAAAAAACTATCATTATATCACACAAATACTTACAAAACTGAAACATATAAATCAAAAGTGGCTGCAACCAGTTTCTTTTTTCTGCCAACTCAGGCATATTCTAATATCAAAGGCACTGCACTCAGTTATCTGAAAAACAAGTTTGTTTTAAAAATTATTCACATTAATAGCTTTTAAATACTTAATTATAATATCAGTCTTACCAGACAGACGGGCATAATAAGCATGGTTTTTATGTTTCATTTTTCCGAATATAGGTAGTCATTAAAATCACTATTATTATTCTGATAGATATCTGAAAAAAGCCATGTATAAATTAGTACCTATTCTATAAACTATGTTGACAGGATTGTTTTACATTTATATGTAGTGAAAAAGTGGCCAATAATATTTGCCATTTTTATGGAAGTGCCAGTCAGCCTAATTAAATTTGCCACTCATACATAGCCAGTCTGCCCAAATAAAAGCAATGCTGGCAAGGAAAACTCAAGTGGATTGGATTGAAATGAACTATTTTTACAAGATTAGCACATAGTTAATGATAACTTACGAACCTTCGTGAACTTTTCATGACTATTCCTGTGGTAACTTTCTCGGCCTAAGACAACGAGGGACCAACTTTGAGCCAATACTTCTCATTGATGTATCTTTTACATAGTGCTTCTGGCACAACACACATTGTGCATCAGTTGTTGTACATCTTGCACGGTCAGAAGGTCTCACTACGGATGCAAACTTTTAAAAATCACTGGGAAGAACTTTTAAAAATCACTTTGCTAAAGTCAGCAACAAAACCGAAATAAATAATGCCGCCAAAATTTGACAGTAACATTTATGAAAAATTGTCTATGGTTTTTCCTAAACAGAGGATTACAATTTTTTAGATTTTTATGGAACGAACCTATAAGGTTCATTATTAAATGTGACAGGTTAACGATTTTTTAACAACACAAATTATCTGACAGACTCACATTAACAGTACTGAAAGATGTCAAATCCAATATTCTTATCATGTTAGTTCCGTAAATCGCCACATTTATGCTCTTTTCTGGCTGTTGATGTAGTTGTTTTTTTATTTTATTGCCATTTCATTTACATTCCAAGCAACTAATCTGAGTGTAACAAATAACCGGTGTTAGCAAAAAGTGACAAATTTCAACGGAATTCATAAGATTATTTATTCTACGTTCCATTGAGATTACAGTAGGTAGTCACTTTTTCTGTCCGCAACGCTTTTAGTCCTATATATTCAATGTACTCTGTGGTCCGCACGACACGAGCCACTTGTGTTGCCAACACAGGTGGCTCGCACCGCGCGTTGTAAAGTTCAAGTAATGAATGATTGAATTCAGTAGGTACCTTCGTTAGTGACAATTTTAGTAATGTTAAGAATTATGTAATACTACGATATACAAATAAATACAAAAACAAAAGGAAACTTAAGCGTCAAAGTATTCGTCCGCATCGCTGTCATCAGGAAACATGCCCAGAAGACATGCAGCATTGCCACGTTGGATGGCAATCCTAATTCTTTGGCCAAAGAACGACCCAGCCCTCTGATCACGTGAAGTGTCGACCAGCCCCGGCGAGAAATTTCCTTAAAGACGAGACGTGCACTCGAGCCCCATGACCCGAACGTTTTGACCTCAAACGGCTCAAAACTGTGGTTACCCATAAGGTTACAGTATTTACGCCGCTTGAGGGTCTCAGCAACCGACGCAGCGGCGCCAGCACAGCCCGCCATGCTAGGAACATGGGATGGCGCAAGGGTGTCAACACAGGTTGCGTCCCACATCAGAGGTCTTCCCACCTTCCAAGGCAATAACGTCATGCCGTCTGGTCTCTTCCCATCGTCACGTATCAAGCCGTTTGGTTCTAATACCGCTGGTACGCCGGCGGTGACAAGGGCTCGACGAATAATATCGTTGATGCTGGCATGGCGTGCTATGCGACCTGCGCTCTTGCAGCAGGACAGGCCATGGTGCCCGAGACTGTCGACAGTTTCACCGAGTGACACCGATGCGGAGCAACACAAGATGCACCCAAGTGGAGATACGTAGCGAGCCGAAACTATGAGTCATCCATCATAGTGCCTATGATGAATGACGGGAGTGCCTGAAGCCACAAGCCTGACTCCCATTCTCCCACAGCCAGCAGACGGGCACGCTCAACAGTATTAGGTGACGTATTTGGTAAATACGTCACCTAGGGTATTCCGTATAATACTGCAGAGCGGCACGTCCCACCGTCTCTGGGAGGACGGGTTGTCAGGTAAAACCGTATTGGGACAAGCCATTTTCCAAACGTTCAAAGTATCGGTCAAACACAGTAGGTACCTTCTACAAAATCGACCAGTGAGAAAGATAAAATATTTCTGGTTTATCCGTACTGTCGACCGAGGAGAGGAAGACCACCCAGGCGAATGGGAAGTGTGGCTTGCTGCCACGCTCGGTCGTCCAGGGCCACATTTAGGATTGAAGCTAGTGTATTTCTTATAATTTGGTCTACTTTTTCTAAAAGTTGTGAATGCTTCCGTTGAATGAATACTAATTTTAAAAAGTCGTTCCGAAACATCATTGAAAATTTTAATTTTCTCAATAAACGTTGGAAAGGATTCGTTGAAAATTGGACACCCTAAGAGGTGAAGAGAGTTTATTTCCGTAATTTATTTTCAAAACATCCATTACTAAACTTCATAATCTGTCTGTGGTGGAAATTGTGTGTCTATGGGACATTCCGCTACAAACAAAAGTAGATGAATTCGTAGGTACGTAATTAGGTACTTCTGACCTAAAATTAATTATTACCCGTAAAGCATTTGTTTTTCAATATTTTATCTTTTAGAGAGTTAGAACAAAAAAATCTCCATTGTAGGGAAAACCATAAACAATTTCTTATGAATGTTACTGTCAAATTTTGGCGGTTCTCGACTCGAAGTATACAAAACTTTTTAGTTTCCCGCAATTACAGTTTTTTTTATCGGTTTTTAGTAAAGTTAACGTTGGTTGATTAATTTCCGATCTTACCTTCCAAGTGATATAAAAGTGTTATTTTGCATTAGTAGTACAAGATGTAGGTACAACAACTGATGCACAATGTGTGTTGTGCCAGAAGCACTATGTAAAAGATACATCAATGAGAAGTATTGGCTCAAAGTTGGTCCCTCGTTGTCTTAGGCCGAGAAAGTTACCACAGGAATAGTCATGAAAAGTTCACGAAGGTTCGTAAGTTATCATTAACTATGTGCTAATCTTGTAAAAATAGTTCATTTCAATCCAATCCACTTGAGTTTTCCTTGCCAGCATTGCTTTTATTTGGGCAGACTGGCTATGTATGAGTGGCAAATTTAATTAGGCTGACTGGCACTTCCATAAAAATGGCAAATATTATTGGCCACTTTTTCACTACATATAAATGTAAAACAATCCTGTCAACATAGTTTATAGAATAGGTACTAATTTATACATGGCTTTTTTCAGATATCTATCAGAATAATAATAGTGATTTTAATGACTACCTATATTCGGAAAAATGAAACATAAAAACCATGCTTATTATGCCCGTCTGTCTGGTAAGACTGATATTATAATTAAGTATTTAAAAGCTATTAATGTGAATAATTTTTAAAACAAACTTGTTTTTCAGATAACTGAGTGCAGTGCCTTTGATATTAGAATATGCCTGAGTTGGCAGAAAAAAGAAACTGGTTGCAGCCACTTTTGATTTATATGTTTCAGTTTTGTAAGTATTTGTGTGATATAATGATAGTTTTTTTACAAACAGAATTCCCTGTTCTATTTATATAGAAACGATAAGGTTGTCATTTCCTAGCATTTGGACCAGCCATATTAATTATAATAAATCAAGCTGTTTTTTATTTATTTATTTGCCAGTCATTAATCTCATCAGTGTGGTTATAATTGTCTGATATATTTTCTGTTATTAGAACTTTATGTAAAATATTTTCTTCATCTAACTAAGCATAGTATGTCAATTTTAATTTAAGTGTAATTTGTTGTAGCTCAATGCTGATGGGAGAGGAGTTAGTGAGTCATCTTAATAATATGATGATCAGTTTGACCCTGTCAACGGTACTAATTTAAATAATAAGACGCCAAGAGGGAATCCCTTACCACATCCTTTACATCAGGTTCACCATACCAAAGTTTTTGGCATGAAGCTATAAACATTAAAAGATATACTTACATACCTACTATACGGAGAGGGCACAACATTAGTAAATCTGAAGAAGTATGGGGAAACCTTTCCTAGCAGAAGGACAACATAGGGATCAGAAAAAATAAAAATACACCTGTGAATTTTATTATTCTGATACAATTCTATCTCTCGGCAGATGAGCCTATTGGACCCAGCAGCTGCTAAGGAACTGTAGACAATTAAAGAACACCGTCTCTTATTAATCATATCAATCTTGGCTGTTAGTCAATCGTGGCGGTCTGAGGTAAATTTTCATTATTTCACACAATTTTTAATAAACTTATTACACCCAAAAAATTGGGACAAGAACAGGCATGGAGTTAAGAAATGTTGCAAATAACGAGTTACAATTTACTCAAAATGTATGAATAATGTTGGCCCATTTGATTTATTTGGATTGGATAAGACACTGATCTTTTATTGTATTATAAATAAGTCACACTGTTATAGTTTTTGAAAGTAGGTACTACATTAGCTGCAGGATTCTGATAATAAAGTCAATTACATTTTATGTGGTTCAATTGATTTAAAAAAAGATATAGTCTGATGAGTATAGGAATGAAATTGATCAAATTCTTAGTAAAAAACTCTTACCATTCTTTCCAGCTGGACGCGGTGGCGGCGTGCATGCAGTCCACACATCAAATGACGCTCTGTTCGCGGCATCATGAAGTTGACCCCCGGGAAGCAGCACGCTCAGAAGAAAAAATGATTTAGCATTTTTTTTTCTCATGTGATACAAAAAAAAAAAAAACATTTTTATTTCAGGCACTGTATATGTACGTACACACAAATACATTTCACCCATAGTGACTACATGTCATAATTATGCAGTTATATTGTTATTACATGGTTATTACTAAGTTATATTACATAAGTTGGTATTTCAATAAATTGGTATGGTTGGTTGGTTGGTATTGGTATTTTAATAAATCTTTGTGAACACACTGAACACTTAATAAAATAAAAAAATCTGAAAGCATTGAAATAAATAGAAGGCGTCAATGTCAAAGGCTAAGAGTTTAAAAAATCGAATGTGATGACAATGGCTACGTTCCGAGTTACGATAATATCCATTACTTGTGGTGTTTGGTTTTGAATCGTATCATATCTTTAGCTTACTTAGATATTATAGTGCTTCCGTAATAGGTTCTAGCATTGAGTGAGCACTGTTAGCACGTTCACGAGCGTTCCGTATTGTTGCCAAAAATTACCGTTCTTAGCAGTCATAATCGTGATATCTATCTCGGAACGCCAATTATTGATGAGCGCTCGCAGCACTATTTTTTAATTCGGAATGTGGCCAATGACGTCACTATCACTTCACCCGATTCTAGAATCGCGTGAAGTGAGTGCGGCTAGCCGCGCGTGGTTTCTCACCGTGATGTTGCCATGGCAACATCACCGTGAGATACCGCCGCGAAGCGAAGGTGCGCGCGCCGCATGCTTCACGAATGTCAGTAAATATAATTTGATGTAGTATTGATGATGATGATTTGATGAATATCCTTTGATTATTGACAACGAGTAGTTAAGTAGGTAGGTATCAAGGGGGGACCAGACGGTTTAAGTAAAATAAAATCGAATCGTCTGAATGGACTGGCCTGAATTCTTATCCATCAAGATGTTGCTTCAATGAAGAACGCTGAAGAAGCACCTACTAGGTAAACCTATCTTCAACAGCAGTGGTGTAAGCACGCGGGTAGGTACTCGGGAACTGAGGTCTGCTATGCCAACAGTGCACTGGCCCAGAGTAGGCGAGAGGCATTCGGGATATCGTTAATACTAAAAAGATACTGAGCGGCCTCGCGCGTCCAAAGTTTATTACATTTTTCTCAAAGTCATAAAAAACCATGATCCAATATTATGAATGGTCAGAAGTTGTTATTATACGTTGTTATTGTATTTTCCTAATGTTTTTAGTGCGCATGTGTGACACGTTATCATTTAAATGACTTGGTAAGTACCTATAAATGTTTGTCGTAAATAAAGCAACTGTTTAATGCAAAATGGAGGCACTAAACTGACTTTATAATTATGAGCAAAAAACGGTTGGATTTAGACATAAAAAAATCTGAAATAAATAGAAGGCGTCAATGTCAAAGGCTAAGAGTTTAAAAAAATCGAATGTGATGACAATGGCTACGTTCCGAGTTACAATAATATCCATTAGTTGTGGTGTTTGGTTTTGAATCGTATCATATCTTTAGCTTACTTAGATATAGTGCTTCCGTAATAGGTTTTAGCATTGAGTGAGCACTGTTAGCACGTTCACAAGCGTTCCGTATTGTTGCCAAAAATTACCGTTCTTAGCAGTCATAATCGTGATATCTATCTCGGAACGCCAATTATTGATGAGCGCTCGCAGCACTATTTTTTAATTCGGAATGTGGCCAATGACGTCACTATCACTTCACCCGATTCTAGAATCGCGTGAAGTGAGTGCGGCTAGCCGCGCGTGGTTTCTCACCGTGATGTTGCCATGGCAACATCACCGTGAGATACCGCCGCGAAGCGAAGGTGCGCGCGCCGCATGCTTCACGAATGTCAGTAAATATAATTTAATGTAGTATTGATGATGATGATTTAATAAATATCCTTTGATTATTGACAACGAGTAGTTAAGTAGGTAGGTATCAAGGGGGGACCAGACGGTTTAAGTAAAATAAAATCGAATCGTCTGAATGGACTGGCCTGAATTCTTATCCATCAAGATGTTGCTTCAATGAAGAACGCTGAAGAAGCACCTACTAGGTAAACCTATCTTCAACAGCAGTGGTGTAGGCACGCGGGTAGGTACTCGGGAACTGAGGTCTGCTATACCAACAGTGCACCGGCCCAGAGTAGGCGAGAGGCATTCGGGATAACGTTAATACTAAAAAGATACTGAGCGGCCTCGCGCGTCCAAAGTTTATTAAATTTTTCTCCAAGTCATAAAAAAAACATGATCTAATATTATGAATGGTTAGAAGTTGTTATTATACGTTGATATTGTGTTTTCCTAATGTGCTTAGTGCGCATACGTGACACTGTACAGGTTAAATGAGTAGGTAAGTACCTAGTTAATAAATTTAAACTTTAATTATTGCAAACAAAATGGAGGCACTAAACCGACTTGAAATGTGCAAAAACCGGTTGGATTTAGACATTAAAATAGGTTTCTACAAGCATTGAAACAAATAGGACCTCTAAATTATTGTCTGAACTCGAATACGAACAGAATAAAAAGAAAAAACTTCCTATTACATTGATGTGAGCGCCTAGCGCGCATGCGCGGGGTGATCACTGCACCCGATTCATAACACTATTTCGGCGCAGTGAAGTGAGCACCTACGCGAGTGTCATTTGAACTGTTGAACTTTTACATAGGTAGCATCAAAATGATGATGATTTGATGAATATCTATTCTTTTATTATTGACAACGGCTAGATAAGTAAGTATCTATCTACAATAAAATGTTAGTAGGTACCTACCTACATATTGGACGTTGGTTTGGTATTGCATTTTTTTTCAGTGCCTTACGGGGAAACGCGGCGTGATCTTAATCACTCCACCATATTCTCGAAGCCATAGCAAGTACCTACTACGGGATGCGCTAGGGTCAGTTGAGTTTTGTAGGTATTACTACGATGATAATGATAGGTATGTACACTAAAATATTGGAATAATAATCCGCACATCTTTTTACTTAAATTACTGATTTATTCATAAATCGTTTAGATGGGTTCCCACATAGTTTGTGTGAGATTTAATGCTATGGTCCGTCAGCCAGGCACACTACCACTCGATGAATTGACACGCTCGGTTATATCGTCTCTTTGAATAAGTTTAGGTTTTGATACCAACGCTGAAGAACGTTGCGCAGTCTTTAGATACTGGACTCGATCGACAATCGCTTCTCCAAAACACACCGCGACTAGGCCATGGGATTGCGTTTGTTAAACTATAGATAATCCATTTACAATGGGTTCATAAAAACTAAAAATATCGATTCGCATTAGCATTAGTATTAGTAGACGCTATCTTCAAGATGTGTTTGTTTTATTCTATTTATATTTATTGTTCGTGCGTGACGCGCTCTTGCACCTCAGGCAATATAAGGACTACCTACTCTAGGAAAAAATAGAACGAAACAACATTGAGTTTCTGACTGAATTTCTGTTTTGCTATTTGATTTGAAAAACCCCCCCAAATTAGTAATAAATGATGCACTAATAATAAATACTAGCTTTGAAATCCTAATAAAATGATCATACAATCATAATCGAGATTTAATCTCGATTATGATTGTAAATGTAATGCTTGGTCAATCCCTAGCATCAGCGGTATGACACTGACAGTTCACTCCACGCTCACTCGGTTCACTTCACTCGGTGAGATGGTTACAGAATAGCACGGCTGATTATGCAAAATCAAAAGATTTAATTCTAAATGTAGAGCGTACTATGCAATACAATATAAACGGACAAAAATATGCATACAAAAACATCACCCCACTTTTAAATCGCCACGGTCGGTCAAAAAAGGACAATGAATTTTCTCAACAAAAGGATATTTCTACATATCGTGTACCAGGAGTATATAAAAGAAAAGAAGTTACTAACAAATACTTGGAAATCAAGAAAACGGCGACCGACCGAGTCTCGAACTCTCGACACAGGTTTACTGTGTCAAACCACTGTGTTCCCACTCTTTTATGATTCAAACACCGAAATCGTCTCTGTGTCGTAGTTGGAAAGCGGATTATAAGTAAACGTTGATTGCCTTGAAGTAGCGCCGGCATGTTCTGTCTCGCTCTGACGTGTGTTATCGTGTATTGCCGTCTCTTTCGCTAAGTTACGCAAAAGGCGTTTTTAAAGAATGCTGGAACGTGTATTGATGGTAAGGTTTTCTAATCGCGAATTCGTAATCATATGATTTAAGTTACAATGTGGCTATCAAGCTTGGTGAAGTTTGGGGTAAGCAGAAGAGCTGGCTTACTTTACTTTACTGTAATCAGTTTAAGTTACCATCCGGCTTTGCATTACTTCAAATTAAAGGAACAGTGGCTCATTGGCAATTCTCTTCCTAATAAGAACATGCCTAAAGATGGGGGGTTTGATGTCTGGCAATGGAAAGTAGGTACCTACCACAAAATATTACAGACTATTTTAATTTTACCCCAACTTCGATGCAAAAGTTAAAGTAGGTAACCTACCTATGTCCGTTAAGTATCCTTTGCCAATTACCAATCTGCCTCTTCGCAAAATTTCATCAAATTCTGTTTAGTAGCAATTTAGTCAAAAAAGACAATGGCTCAACTCCTATCTTGCACCGCATGCCTTGTCACCTGCACACGTAAGGACCTAATTATGGCTGCGTCAGTGAACGGTATTCGCGTTGCTGAATTTTGGGCCAAAATATTTTTTTAAAACTTTATAAGTATACCTACTTATATCAGTGGCGAAGCCACCATATAACACGATTCCTACCGGCTTCCCTTTGGGAATTCGTATCGGCAACTCTATCGCTATTAAAAAATGATACGTCAATAGTGGCTACTATTGTAGATATAGTTACACTACGGGTATTTAATTCACCATAAAATTCAAACAACAAAAACGGTTACTTTTAGATTTGTATCACACCAAAAATAATGTTCAAAATCAACCCGGTGCCAAAACATCATAATTGGGATCTAAAAATTCATACAACAGCAATCCCGTAATTATGTCACTTTAGGTCACGTGGTACCGCTTGATATGGACGAGGGTAAGCTTTTCAATTTTATTGTAAGTATTTCATTCTTTATAATCCTATATTAATTTTAAAATGATAGTAAGTATTCTTTATTGATAAGTCAGTCAGTTAAAGCCGACTTCGCTTCGGCTTCTCTCTTAGAAAAATTGACACCTCGCCGCTGACGTTTATACATTTTTTCTTGATATTTTTGATATCGACATGCTATAAATAAAACGGCAAACTAACATTGATGATATATCCACAAAAAAAATCACATTCTTGAAATTACTAAGGCTTCATAAAAAATATGGTTTCCATCATTACATTTCGAGGCCCTTCCGTGCCCGAAAGCACGTAAAGCAGATGGTACCGGCTGTCATTTGTAGATCTTTGACTGTCGTCACGGGTAGTCAGAAGCCCGACAGTCAGACAATCAGTCTTACCAAAGTATCTTGTTACCAAGTCATTGGGTGGTGGAGGTCAAAAAGGCAGTCGCTTCAAGTAAAATACTGTTTAATGCTGAATCCATACCAAACCAGTAGGCTTAGCGTGACCCGCATGACGCTTTATATTAGCTTCACTTGTATGTTTGTTTGTATGTAACCGACTCCTTAGAGCGCGATTTTGACCCACTTTAAACGGTCAGATTTCATTGAAACTTTGTAAACTTATCGGGGACCGATGACAATTCAATAATTTAAAAAAAAAAATGAGAAAATAGAAAAAAAAGGAAAAAAATAATAATAACAAAAACACGTTTTTGTAGTTAGCAGAACTAAAAAATAGAAAATAAATAATAGTTTAAAAAACTAAAAAACACGCTTTAAAAACCAAAATAAAAAAGGAGAAAATAATTTAATTCAATTAAAAAGCGTGGGGTGCTTTTTGAGGTATTTTATAATCACCCCACGCTTTTTAATTGAATTAAATTATTTTCTCCTTTTGTATTTTGGTTTTTAAAGCGTGTTTTTTAGTTTTTTAAACTATTATTTTATTTCTACTCTTCAGTAGAATAGAAATCGCTTGTCTACATTTCTCGGTACAAAACTGGCAACTGTCTATACGGAAACGTCATTTTTAGCTACTCTTCTGACGACAAAACGCTTGTCTATGGTTCTCGTGCTAAATCTGCTGCGCTGCGGTCATTGTTTTTTTTTTCAAATATCGAATGATCAAGCTGAGATTTGAGCCTTTTAAGCCTCGCACAGGTCTTCCTTTTTTAAATTTTCCTGATTTTGTTAGATTTAATGTCCTTTTTTATTGTTTTTTTTTTTTTTTCTTTTATCGGGTTAGACTGGAAGTTGTTCCCAACATTGAGGAAAGGCTATCGATTGATAGTTTCTATTATAGAACGTAGCAAAACAAACTATACATAAATAGGTTTCTTTATATCTTATGCAGGTGTTTGCAGTAGGAAAATCCAGAGGAAGTGACGTAATCAATACCTACCTAACTACTATAGTACGTACGTAAATAGTTATACTATGTATAGAAACGTTGTATGCAGAATAGGCAACTTTACAATCTATACGTATTACTAGTAATTTATTGCGATGTCACACCACCGAAGTACCAAAGCAAATTGAATAAAATGTATATGAGACCACCCCTAAAGCATACCATATCCATTAAAAAAAGAACTTTCGAAAACCATCCACAATTGACGGAGATATCGAGTAACAAAAATTGAAAAAAAAAACACAGACGAATTGAGAACCTCCTCCGTTTTGAAGTCGGTTAAAAAGAGTTAAGTCTGATCTGTGGCATCGGTCAATTTTAATGGTTTTTTAAATAGATTTTATATGCCGTCCGTAAAGCAGCCGACAATCTCCAAAGGTGTTTTTTTTTTTTTTGTGGGGCATCTCGCAGTTGGCCTTGAGAGGCCGTGACTGCTCAACCGGGCTTTCCTGGGGCTGCCATTAAGAAGTTAATCTTAACGCCTCCAGCCAGGGCTTACAAACTAAAATTTACATGCTAAGGGACTGCACGCTGAGGGCACCCCCTGTGGGGTACGGACCTCGGCTCAGGGCGTCACTGATAGGGGGACACCTATCAACATTGGGGACAGGCTGGATCAAAATATTGGCATTATTATTATTAGACGGGGAATTTAAAGCTACTGGCTCAGCTGCGGCGCGGGCTGGCGCTTCAACGAGCAAGGGTCGGTCGGGGCCTCCAAAGGTCTCCTACAGATACCTTATAAACTTATAATAAATTAGGGCCTCCATAGATTTGAATGCAGTTTGTTCGTATTATAAAGGTTCCATTCTAATACTAGATACATAATATTATGTATACTTATATAATATTTATTTACAATATGCAGTAAGTAAACTAGTATATTATAAGACGCGTATAATTACAGGAAACACCACACTTTGACAGTTTAGTATAAATACACACACACACACTAACAGACATGATATGATAAGTCACTGTGGCGACTTGTAGGGACAGCAAAAAGTGTTAGAATAGTATTTTTTGCTGTTTTTTTTTTGTCATAGGTATTAGAGGTTAAAATCTGGGTCAAAGGTTTTATTTGATTTTAGAAGTCGTCATCCTGCTAATAAATTAAGGCTCCCACAGACCGACGTCATGCGACTCTAATAGAACAATTTTATTTCAATAAAACTTCATGAACATTGATCTACTCGAGTCTGCGGAAGCCTTTATATTACATTTTTTGTATGACCAACGGACTTCTTTGCAATATTGTAGGTAAGTATTTGTATTTTAGACTTACAATGTAGGAGAAATCTTAGTAAATACTTACAAGGTGAAACAAAGAAAATGGAATGATAAGGACACCAGAAACAATGATTTGGCCGTGCAGGCCTTGGGGTCAGATAGCTCCATTGAAAATAGGACCGTAAAGCTATATGTCTTAAGTACAAAATTGTATGAAAATCGACACAGCCGGCTCGCGCGTGTTCGCGACTTGGTTGCTCTTTTTTTCTACTTTAAGCGATGGTGATACGGTCCTATTTTCAATGAAGCCAGCGGATATAATATGCTCGGGCATTTTTCAGTTCCTTCTGAACTGTCACTTAGGTAGGAGATGAACAAGGGCCTGCGTGGGACGGATACCGACCGTCACCTTATTCTGCGAACCCTACAATATTTTCCTGGTATAATAAATGCATCTAGAGCCAACATCACTGAGATGCATACTGACTCAGCCTCGTGATAAACCAATAAAATATTACAAGCAGTTATACCTACTTTACTATGGTTATTATTTATGCGGATTTTTATTTGCGATCTGTGCAAAAATTCTTGGCTCCAAAAAAAAATATTGGTCACCAATTCGCCATGTTGATTTTGGATGATAAAGTTTCGAATTTTAAAATTGCTTAGCTCCAATTTTGGCCACCAATTCACCATATTGGTCTTGGATGATAAAGTTTCAACTTTCGTCCAAAAATGCTTGGCTCCAATATTGGTCACCAATTCGCCATATTGGCTTTGCTGATGAAATTTCAACTTTGGTCCGAGCAAATGATTTTTGATAGCAAATCTAAAGTGGCCTTACCAAAGATACAGACTCAATTCCGTACTTTGAATTGCTAGAAATGTACCTAATTATTAATTATCACTATGCACTAACCTGTTTATTGGCCTCCCTCTAGATATTATATTCATCATCAACATGAACATTGGCAACCTGATTCCACCCACTCAGAATAGGCCTCTTCTCTTTTGTGTCATACTTCCCTGGTATTTGCGTGTCTCATACAGGTCTGCCCAGTGATCTTAGGAAGGGTCACGCAAGTGGAATAGAATTATATTGTTAGTCATATTAAAATCCTACAACCATCTTTGACCAATGCTTCCGTTCAAGAATTCTTTCCATATCAATAGTTACCTACTTCAACAGGTGGGAATCAAATACAATAGATCACTAGTTGAGTCTACCTTAACGTATGAGGTCACGATTCTAGATACAGTACTAAAAGATAGAACGTCAACTTCTATCATACATGCCGCCCTGGTACTTTTGATTGAGATTCCCAACAGTTGCTCCACAACTCCTGACAATTCTGAATGACATAACATAATAACATCACGCCTTGTACGCAAACACGCTCCAACGCACTGCTTAGCGCCAAGATTTGAAAATCGAATTGTGTTGGATACTCAATGCTCGGTCTATTCTTGGTACATATGAAGACTCGATATAACCTCCTGCTACATCTTTAACCCTGGTACGTACAGTCATGATTCTCTAACAAAGGAGTCTACATAACACCTCCTATAAAATTTTCGAGCCTGGTACATTTGGCAGAATGTTTTGACTGGCACCCGTCAGTGCGGAACGGTTTTTGTGCCATCCAACATCCGCCTGTCTCGATGATATGACTTACTGACGGTTTGAGGCACAAGGCGTGATATTTCGAAGATATGTTGGAAGATATTTTTAAACACATTCTCTATGGGGGGAATACTTACGTTGGAAATTGTTTTGTGAGTGACGATATTAAAGATCGTTCAGGGAACCTACTCTGCTGAAAAAAATCCTTGAAAAAAACTGCACCGCTTCACCTACTTATTCTCGAATAGCGGACACGAGAAAAAAAATAAAGCTTCAGCAGTATGGTACAATATAATTCCTAGTATTCAATTACGTAAAAACGGCTGAACGGATTTGTATAAATAGAGAGATTTTCGCTTAAAATGATTGGAATTTATCAAACATTTTATTAATATTTTATTGAATTCTGAGTTGTACTAAGTATTTACATGTCTATGAATTTAAATGGTACATGAAATTATTTTAATGTCATTGTTCGCATTAGTAAGTACCTAATCTAAACAGAAAACCGGTCTAAATACATACTAACTTTAATATTTAGCATTGAACTTCCCATGCTAATACTAAACGTTTTATGTGTTTTGACATTAGGTTTAACTTACAAAACTTACTTAGGTTTCACTAAAAGGATTATAAGCTTATAGGTTAGGTCGTAATATTTTTATGTTAAGTCGGCTTGTATTAAAGCCTTGTAATTCAATATTACCTAAAAGCCATTTTATTACTTAATTAACTTATTCATAACATTAATTTACTTCAATATTAAATATCTTTTGATACTAATACCGTGTATGCATTAAACAATACAATTACAAAAATGTAAATGTAATCGATTTACGCGATTTAACACTTTAACTGATTGTTATAAGGTCTAAGACATGTGTTTCTATAGTTTTGTCAGATGTTGGATAAGACACATTTTTAGGATACGGTCTGATTGTAAAATAAGACATTCTTAATTCTTAAGTGTTTTAGGGAAGTCTTACTGAGTGGTATCGTAGGTATTACCCAGTAACTGGGTTGTGGAGGTCAAAAGGCAGTTGCTCCATGTAAAATATTAGTACTCAGCTGAAAAAAAATCGCGAAAAAAAATCAGCTGTTCCCTATATTTTGACAAGATAAGCGAAAATAAATGTAGGGAACAGCTGATTTTTTTTCGCGATTTCAGGTTTGGTCCGATAGTAAAATTTGTTCATAATGATGAGTACAATGACCCCTTCAGATATTTCGTGTATGAATAGTTAGACCTTATATACTACATAAAACTAACAGATTTTCTTCAAGATCAAACCATACAGAGATTTCTAAACCAACCTTGAATAGGCTATAAGTAACAGGCCTATGACCAAGTACTTCAAGCCGATTGCTCAAAGCGATCATGAACGCTTAGAAGGACACAGCTTAGCTCAGCTAGCTCATATCTCGCTCATCTTTCAGTGGAACATGGCTCCCGAAACCAGCGAGTGTTTTAATCATGTAAATGGTAATATTATTAATATCTTTCCTTTTAATTTTGACATCTTAATGTAATTAGGGCAGAAATGGTAACGGTAAATTATATTTAATGGTATTCGTATGAGTTTTTACTTTTAGAGTGACGTAGAATACGGCTTTTTAATTTTCGGTGATAGGTTCTGCTATCTTATGTATTGAGGAGCTTGTGGTTAAATGATAACAGCCACACGGGTTAATCGATCAGGTTAAGGCCCATAGTATCCTCATCTCCCGGCTGTATGCTAAAGCACGACTGCCGCCCGCGCCCGCGCAGGGCACCTCTGAGTTTTTATCTCAAAATGGGGATATACCTTGGCAAATGTTGATTAATTTACAATTGTGCTCTAGCGATTCTGTGGTACCTCTAACTATCTATTTTTCAGTGTATTTTTTTTTTCCAAATAACGAAGCCGTTTAGTAAGAGTATGGAATAGAAGCCAAAATATTGCGTGTTGGAAAATATTTTTTTACAGCAAAAGTATTAACCATACAAAAAAAGTACCCTCGGCAAAATGATCTATATGAATCTATAGCAAAATCATATATTTTTCAAATCTTCAAGACAAGCCGTTAATGAGCAGTACGGTTCATAAAGTGACCGTGTTACGCTACCAAACGGGACGTAGGCCCTTAAGCTACGTTTGCCGCGGTTGGTCCGTGGATGGGTGACCATTTTTACATACCAAGACCCCTCCTCAGAAAACACGCTAAGCCGTTGGTCCCGACTGTCATTCGTGGATCTTTGACAGTCGTTACGGGTCATCAGAAGCCCGATACTCTAACAACCAGTTTTACCAAGAGGTATCGCGTTACTCAGTAACTGGGTTGTGGAGGTCAGATAGGCAGTCGCTCCATGTAAAATACTGGTATTCAGCTGTAACCGATTAGACAGGTAGCCGAGTCCAACATATTTCAGAAAAGGCTAATTTATCATGTAAAATAAATAATAGTATAAAAAAACAAAAAAAAAAACACGCTTTAAAAACCAAATTAAAAAAGTAGAAAATAATTTAATTCAATTAAAAAGCGTCTGGTGCTTTTTGAGGTATTTTTATAATCAATTAATGTCAAGCACCCCACGCTTTTTAATTGAATTAAATTTATTTTCTCCTTTTTTAGTTTGGTTTTTAAAGCGTGTTTTTTAGTTTTTTAAACTATTATTTATTTTCTATTTTTTAGTTCTGCTAACTACAAAAGCGTGTTTTTTTCTGTTTTTTTTTTCCTTTATTTTTTTCTATTTTTGTCAATGTTTTTTTTTTTAAATTACTGATTTGTCATCAGTCCTCGATAAGTTTTCAAAGTTTAAATGAAATCTGACCGTTTAAAGTGGGTCAAAATCGCGCCCTAAGGAGTCGATTACAAACATACAAATAAACAAACCTACAAGTGAAGCTAATATAAAGCGTGTAATGACTATGAGTGATGACATTTGTTTACTTATTTATGTAATCTATGCCAATCTATACATATAATAAAATTGTAGAAAAGTGGTGTCTGTACAATCGAAATATATAAAAAAAAAGTAGCAGGGGTTGTTATTATATCGATGCTGAACCCGAGATTGTAATTAAATTTTTTTAGTCTGTTTGTCGGTTTGTCTGTTTGTCTGTGTGTTTGTGCACGCTAATATCAGAAACGGCTTATTCGATTTAGATGCGGTTTTCACTAATATATTGTAGTAAGCTTCACTTAACATTTAGTGTTTATTTCATGTCAATCGGTTCATAAATAAAAAAGTTATGTCAATTTAAAGAATCACGGCGAACATTTGTTAATCATTCATCCCCGATGGCCATACGTCAAATATCGTATACAGAGAAGCATTACTGTAAAGTAAATTTTTTTGCTACCCAAACGACGGTATATTATTATGTAATTCAAAATATGCTGCCCAAAAAGTCACTATTCCACGCGGACGAAGTCGCGGGCACAGCTAGTACCAACTATATCTGTTACATACAATACTACCCACATCACATACATTTATCAAACAAGCATGTTTTTGTCATGTTCTGCACTATCGCGAGGCAAAGGAATGCATCACTAATGGAAAATTAAATAAAAATTGTTTAAGTAAATTGTAACATTTAATTTTTATGTTTGTGATGATTCTATCTTGTTAGTAGGTAATGAGTCGTTTACAGGTTCGACGTTTAGTGTTTAGACAACGGCTTAACGTGGTTTCCGAGGCATTTTACATGATTATCCCTACTAATAAGTATTATAAATGTGAAAGTTCGTATGTTTGCATGTTTGTTTCTCAATCACGCAAAAACGGCTGAACGGATTTGGATAAAATTTGCCACACAGATAGTTTATAGCCTGGATTAATACATAGGATACTTTTGGTCCCGGTAGTACGTTCTCGTGGTGTACATTTTCGACCTCAACGCAGGCGAACCCGCTGGCAGAAGCTAGTTCAACATAAAAAGCGCAGTGGTGGCTCGGTCGTGACTCAGGAGTTGTAGGTCGTGAGTTCGAACCCAAGCAAGCATTTGGACTTGATGTAAATTATTTCATCACCACTGCTCTCAAAACGGTGAAGGAAAACATCGTGAGGAAACCGGCATGTCCTAGAACCGAAAATTCGAAGACATGTGACATCTACCAACCCGCACTGGGCTTTTGTGGGGGATTCAGCCCACTGCCTCTGACAGAGGAGGCCTGTGTCCCAGCAGTGGGAACAATATAGACTAATTTTTACACGCTTTATATTAGCTTCACTTGTATGTCAGTATGTAACTCTCCGTGGGTAATTTGCGCGCCTGCGGCCTTCCTTGGTTCTGGTAGCCGTTTCTCAGGCTCCCTCTCCGAAATCGAACTCTGATTCCCCGTATTTATAATATTTATAAATAATTATTTTATTTTAACCCGCTTTTATTAGCTCGGGTTGTATGTATGTATGTATGTAACGGAATCTTTGAGCGCGATTTTGACCCACTTTAAACGGTCAGATTTCATTGAAACTTTGTAAACTTGTCGAGGACCGATGACAATTTAATAATTTTAAAAAAAATGAGAAAAAAAAAACACGTTTTGTAGTTAGCAGAACGAAAAAATAGAAAATAAATAATAGTTTAAAAAACTAAAAAACACGCTTTAAAAACCAAACTAAAAAAGGAGAAAATAATTTAATTCAATTAAAAAGCGTGGGGTGCTTGACATTAATTGATTATAAAAATACCACAAAAAGCACCCCACGCTTTTTAATTGAATTAAATAATTTTCTCCTTTTTTAGTTTGGTTTTTAAAGCGTGTTTTTTAGTTTTTTAAACTATTATTTATTATTATTATTAATAGTTTTTTCAGCCAATTCTACGCTAGATTGAAAATACAGTAGCTCTTGAATTCATGTTAAATTCACAAAACAAGCAGACACAAGTAAACTGCTTGTCTATCCCGTTAAGGACATAATAAAATGAAGGTAATTCCATTAAACTGACACTACAACTTAATTCCGACTGTATTTACATACGATTAAAGCACAATTTTAATTACCCAATCGATCACAGAGATCCAAAGATATACACTGTCGCTTTTTGCGTGTACAGTAAGCGTAACAAGTTTTCCAATAAAAATGTTAATAAAGTACTGTTTTTTGTTAGCGAAACTTGTTGGTTGGTTGTAGCGGAGGAAATTTATTTATCGGTAACATTCTTAATTGCAAGGTGAGATTAAACTTGTTAGTTTTAAATGTAAAATTAATTTGATGTCTGATCTACAAAAAGTGGCGCAGGTGCTTTGAATACTTACTATAAGTAGGTTAATATGTCTTTATGTACATAACATCACGCTTGTAATCTCCAAAGGATTAGGCAGAGGTCTATAATACTACAGCCATATTTCGCCATTGCCGTCACAAACCCTCATTGTGTAACACACTATCTATCACAATCTGCGTTATTTTGAAGGATACCTATTGCTAATTCATTGCTTCATATATTCGAAAAATTTGTCTGCTCAACAACTTAAATAACGCAATGAATGTTGTTGTTCTCGCAAAATTAAAGCTATTTCTGTTGTTAGTCTGTCGCGATTACCCCGCGGGCTGCTACTCAAAAATTCCAAGTAGAAAAAACCTAATGATACTTTGCCCGACCCAGGAATCGAACCTAAGACCTCATACTCAGTAGTGCTTGCGATCTTAGTGGTCGCCGACAAGCAGTCAAATAATTATGTATTTTTAAAAGCAATAAATGAGTCAATGTGGAAATTGTTCTCTGTCACAACTTAGCTGTGTTGTGATTGGTTGATCGTAACAACAAAAACTAAAAATATAACTTCAATTCACTTTACATTACATTTGAGAGAAAGCTATGAAAACGTAGAACTTGATAAAGAAAATTAGTGCTAAGCAAATTGACTATCAACTTTGACAGTAGTATGACACGTATCATCGTGTGTCAATCTGCTAAACAGTTATATTCCGAACTCAACAGTTCAACAACTCACATGCTGGATTTGAGCTTACAGCACATTGCTTGAAAAGTAGCCAATGAATTAAAAGTATGTTTTAATGTCAAAAAGAAAAAAATCAGCAATTCAATAAAATAATATAAAACTAGCTATATTCCTGCCTACCTCACGTCACTTTTAAAAGCGTGAAAGCATCAAGTATAAAGTGTTTTCCCTTGGCACCGGCGACGCAGGCGCAACGAGTTTTTATCTGTCTTTCCTACGGCTACCTACTAAACCAAACGGCGAAACGAACGCGGTGACCATGAGGCTGAGAAGTACGAGACATTGATTGATAGTAAGATTGTGTATGTAGAAATGATTTAAAATCCAGTCGGAACGGTTAGGGATAACAAGGTACCTACCTAAAAATTATATTGTTTGCCTACCCCCTCGTCTGTTAGGCAGACTCATTGAGTCTGATAACAATAGAAAAGAAATTGTGTTAATTACTTGATACTTGACAGTATACAAGGTGTAACAGAATCGACGCAAGACCTGAAAATAGTTTGTTCCTAATTACCTACCACTGATTGAGCCAAAGAAAATTCAATCTTAATCCTGAAGAAATAAGACTTAATTTTAAATGGATAAAGTAATGCTTGGGTCGACAGTTTTTCTTAGTAATATAATTTAGCTTTAAAAAAATAGTTTTAGTCATTGTATTATGCTTTTAACTCAATACTCTAATTGGGGTGTATGAGGTCTTGCGTTAATTATGTTACTCGTTGTATATTAGTTTAAGCCATTTCCTGTCCCGTGAACTACATATAAAAATTTTATTTAATAAAAAAACTGATACAAAAAGAGTACATTTAGTCAACAGTAGTAAAGTTCCCATACAAATATAGTACCTAAAATAAACTATGTATTTCTAAAATATTTTTATTACAAGTGCAAGTGATAATGTTTGGGAACTAGAATGTTAGGTAGCGACCCGCCCGATATAGGTTTATTTAAACCTGTTTCAGGCTATCACTTTACATTTCAATTAATTGGGACATTAACATTTAAAAAATTAAATTGATATAAAAATAATCTAATAACAACTATGAGGTAAAGCATATTATTAATAATTAAACATTAATACCTACAACTAAGCCAATGTAAATACTACAAAAGTAAATACTTACGAGGGAATAAATTATCGCCATGACATAATTTCTAGAAGTTTTTGTGTGTTTGTGTAATTGAGTAACGCTAAGTATTTTATTAACATAGTACTACATTTTTTATAGCTTAAATTAAATATGCTCATTAATTTGTTAAGTCTGTTATACAGAAAAAGATCTAAAAACACTTAAATCGATTAGCAAACGCATGTCTAGTTTGAGGCTTTATGCAAACTAAATCCTTCCTTCTCTTGTCGGAAGGTAAGTGCAGTTTGCTGGTTATTATAGGTACATTAAAGGTACATACATACATAAGGTTCCCTCTGCTGGCATACAGGCCTCCTCTATGAGTAGGAGAGAGAGTGGGCCATAATCCACCACGCGGGCCCAGTGCGGGGTGGTCGACGTTTCATATATGGCTTAGGTTAATTATTTAACTATTATGTCTAATTTGTGGACAGTGAAAGTGTTAAAGAGCAGGTTTATTAGACCTCTTAATAAAGTAGCTATAGTTTTAACGAAAGCATTCTTGATTAAAACCTCAACTTTATCTATTGCTGAATTAGATAATTGCTTAACACACTATTAGTAAATATGGCTTCCATTTTGACAGTTCATCAACATTCATTGCGTTATTTACTATGTTGAGCAGACAACTTTTTCGAACATAAGAAGCAATAAATTAGCAATATCTTTAAAAATGATACAGATACTGACTGCTAGTGTATTACGCAGTTAGAGTGCTGGATGTATGATGACGATGAAAGATTGTGAAGAATCAATGTTTTGGAATTGTACGGAGTTGATAAATACCTCATTAATTAACGTTTCTGTGTCAAAATAATGTAGAAGACTTTCTTACTCTTCATTCTGGTCCTTCAAAAAGCTTAAAAGTAATATTTTTTTTTTTTCTGAAATCATTTTTTTTTACACATACGGCTACAGCTTCCTGCTCCAAATATAAATGGGACCATAAAATATCCAATGTGGCACATTTTTTTATTAAAAAAAAATCGCATATGTCAACAAAAAATGTCCGATCATCTTCAGAATTCACGGCCACCCGACACCGTCTGTCCGTGTATTACCATACAATGGGAGACACCTCACACGTCCTTGGTCCCTTATCTGCTTATCATACTACCTTCCTATTTGTAATTATGAATAGAACACTGTTTTTATGAACCACTCCTAAGGTCAGCGGATTCATCACGAGATGAATTATGTTTAGTGTTAATGAATTTGGTAACACGCTCTTTGTGAGGTCAAAGTTTTGTAATTAACTGTATAGAGGTATTGCTTAGTTATCATTTAGATTAAGCACGGAAGACTTAAGGCCCTGGTAATTTTAAATATTGTCGTTATGAGCGATAATAGTTCTTATTGCAATCCGATACGGGTTAAAATCTGTTGTAATAAATTTGAATAACAAATGAGCAAGCATTGTCGTAAAAATGCAAATAAAATCGTATAAAATTATATATTAACTATTTAATAATAAATAATCCATCACTGGATGCATTTGGAGTTTTATGGTATATTTTTAATTATAATTATAATTGTTATTGAAGGGATAAACTGGTTTTAAAGATAATTAGGAGGTGACTTTGATGGTTTTTTTGATGCATTAAGGTATGTTTATTTATGTTTTGAGTTCCATCACTCTATGCAAAAATGTCTTGAAAATATCATATTTTTTTTTCTTTCAAAATTATTTACGGTTGACACTGGTTTAAAAACCACCTTTTTGAGCGTTTTCAAGAAATCACCGCCTCAAGATTATTTTTTTACAGCAGATTACGTATGTTCTTGAATTTTATTGAGAGTATATATTTTGCTATTGATATCAAGAAACGAATATTATTTGTCATATACAGGGTGTATATGAACAATATGACTAGGAAGACTGCGTATTTCTTAAATCGAATATTTTGCCAATGATATTACTATTTTTGTATTTTTTTACAGACTCACATTTTTTAATGAAAATAACTAGCTTAGTAGATTACTTACATTATAAAATATAGGACTAGGTTAAGAAATAGAGGTGAATCCCTACTAAAATAATATTATAAATGTGAAAGTAACTCTGTCTGTCTGTTACGCTTTCACGCCTAAACCGCTGAACCGATCGTCATGAAATTTGGCAGAGATATAGCCTGGGATATGGAGAAGGACATAGGCTATTTTATTACGCGATAACCGACTTCCACGCGGGCGGAGCTCCGGGTAAAAGTCAGTCATAAAGATGTAAAGAAATTAAAAATAAAATCCGGAACTTCATAAGAAAACTAAATACATTTCTTCAATTCACAGAAAATATTAAATTAGTTTCTTACTGTCTATCGTTAGTAATTAAAAAGTTCTTGAAACATCCAAAGCCGTAATTAACAAGTAATTAAAACTACGCAAACTTTCTTGATTTTACGAAGTTGTTTTTCAAATGGAAATTCTGTCAAAGTAAGTTTACATTGTTTGTTTGTTGTATTTTAGTTCATAGATGAATGAAATGAATGATAGAACAGGACTATATTAACAGTAGTGATTAATATAAGACCTGTTATTTCAGTTATTAATTTGATGTTAATTATAGCGATGTACATACTTTTGAAAATTAATTAATTTACTAGCTGTGAAAATTTATGAATAGAAAAAAAAAATACTAGCTTAGTATTTTTTTTTTTAATTTGTCATCAGCTGAATCATCTGCCTAGCCTTTTCCCAGCTTCATATCTTGGGGTCGGCTTCCAGTCTAACCAGATGTAGCTGAATACCAGTATTTTACATGGAGCGACTGCCTATCTGACCTCCACAACCCAGTTACTGGGTAATACGGATACCCCTTGGTAAGACTGGTTGTCAGACTTTCGGGCTTCTGACGACCCGTAACGACAGTCAAAGATCCACAAATAACAGCCGGGACCAACGGCTTAACGTGCTTTCTGAAGCACGGAGAGGTTTTGGTATGTAAAATGGTCACCCATCCACGGACCAACCGCGGCAAGCGTAGCTTAACCTGATCGATCGACCCGTGTAGCTATTGTTACTTAGCCACAAACAAGCCCCTCCGAAAAATATAGAATTTGTATGACTCATTCTTAAATGTATTTTGGTTAGTATAATTGTACCTATTTGCCTTCTGTTTGCCTCGTTAGTTTAGTAGTTTCGAGCGCTACTGCAGAGCATAAAGTCTTGGGTTCGATTCAAGAATTTGCCTGTTCAGCTCGGAGTCTGGATTTATGTCTGGTTAAAGGCAGCAGGCTCGCTTCCTATTTCATGGGATTTAAACATACAAAGGGTGGACATGATGCCCGGTAATAATTATTTTTACTAAACAATATTATTAATTCTGAAAGAAACATTTTTGCACAGCACATAAATCATACAGATCATAAGATTTTCAACTTATTAGAATATGATAAAGTTTTTTTTTTTAGATGGGAAATCATCAAATAACTTCTTCAGCTCTGGGTGGAGCAGGAGGGCGTGTCAGACTTTTACTGACTAAAACCCACCCGTGTTCCCTCAGTTGCCTGTGTGCCAGGGGCCGCGGTAGCTCTTGCGGACCCCGCCAGTTGGTGCTGACATCTCTTTGAGGCGCGCGTGGAACACAGCGCCGTCCTTACCGAACAGCGAGCTACTCATTACTCGCTGTCCGCAAGCCCGCGCCTACGGTGGCCGGGAATCAGCTTGGGATTCCCGACGCCCAGGGCGCCTCCCGCCGCGGCTGCGGCCGTGAGGGCTCATACTGCCTAATATGTTTTTTTTTTTTTTTTTATTGGGTGGGAAATCATCAAATAACTTCTCCCGCTCTGGGTGGAGCGAGAGGGCGTGTCAGACTTTTACTGACTAAAACCCACCCGTGTTCCCTCCCTCAGTTGCCTGTGTGCCAGGGGCGGCGGTATCTCTGCCAGGGGCGGCGGTATCTCAAATGCCTAATATGATAAGGTTCATATTCAATTGGGAAAATTTGACTGTTTGGGATAGCTTGATCTGCTGGCTTCTGTACACAACTCTACTTACGACATAACAGAAAACAGCGTAAGCGTATGTACTCAATGCAAAATAAATGTTGGAAATGACTCATGAGAACGAGTCAGACGGGATGTATGGAAGATGCGTTCCTCTTGCGGCCAATCTTAATAGTCGTTAATGCTTTATAACGGCAATTATGAATTAAAATAGCCTCTAATCCTATTCGCGTTCCATATTTAAGTATTGCCAGCTATGCGTAGTATTATCAGCCTATAATGTTCCCAATGCTGGGAAACAGACCTTTTCTCTATGAGAGGGAGTGGGCGGGATGGTAGATGTCACATGCCGTCGAATTTTTGGTTCTAGGACATGCCGGTTTCCTCTCGATGCCTTCTTTGATCGTTTTGAAAGTAGTGCGGTGATTAAATTAACTACACAAAGTACCTAAAGTGCATCCCTGGGTTCGAACTCACAACCACAACTCGACCTGTCTTTTAAAAAGGTAACAGACATTTTAAAAGATCTACTGTGTAGATTTTTGCCAATTCTTCTGCATACGAAACTACATTTTGGAAGGGGCAACTAGAATCAACTCTATTTTCTTGTCAATTTTTTATCTACATCCAATTTCTATGAAGAACCAGCAGATAGATAAAAAATTGCGAACTACCTACAAATGGAAATATAAAAAAAAGCATAGTGCTAAAGTTTTTGTGCTGCATCAAATGATGTCAAGGAAAACTCTAGCAATTCACAAACAAAAATCTCCAAAAATTCTCGTAATTTCCTGATTACGAATATCTACGACGCTCAGCCATATTTTTTTACCCACAGCTCAGCTATGATAGTAAAAATTTCTGTGGAACACGAAGGATTGGTCATAAAATCAATTATTCTGACCCGCAAGCGTGAAAACGTTTTAATTACTCCCAGAACTTGTTTTTTTATGTATTTTTTTTTCTATATTTGAGGTCACTCCTGATCAGTGCCGGTATTTTTCCGTTATATTTTTTTTCGATTTTTGAAAGTTCGACCAATCAACGGTGTTTTTTTAAGTTTAGAATCCTTTATATGTTGAAAAATGTGTTCTTTTTTCTTGTTATTTGGTTTTTGTTAATTTGTTATTTTAGCAATCAATTTTGCATGCCTCATATTTTAGCGAAATGTGGTTTTATGAGTTTATAGTGTTGACTGGTTTTGCCCATCGTCTTATTGCATAACAAAAAGCAATAGTAAATGTTTTATTTCTGAATATCTTCGTCCTCTAACCCACTGTGTCTCATCGCACCTCGTTTTCCCTTAGCCTTCTTTTTGATTTATTTACTTTTTGCTCGGCTCCTAAGGGTTGTAGCGTGATGTTAAATAGCCTATAACTTTCCTCAAGAACTGGGCTATTAAATACAAAAATAACTTTTTACATCTGACTGGTAGTTTCAGAGATTACCCCCTACATACAAATTTTACCTCTATAAATGTTTGTATAAATTTCCGGTAGGCTCGCAATCCTTTCCTATCCTAAAGGCACGTCTCCCGACCATTACAACGCACCCCGGTCTACTTCTTGATAAGCAATGGCCTCTGTAACACCATTAAGGATGATGTTCCAGGGGTTAGTGCAAATCTTGGGGTTCATTCGATAAATTGAGTCTTGACCAGAGTTCTATAAATGTTTGTATAAATTACAATTATCTCATTATTTTTATAGCTATGCCAAAAAACATGTATTTTTTTTGTAAAATTTGCTTTAAGAACGTAATTATTTAAAAACCCTACAATTCAACTAAAATCTATAATACTTAGCAACGAATCACTCGGCGCCAATAAGAACACACCGCAGATCAAGTAGCGATAGACAAGTAATATCCCGGAGATAATAACCGCTATAACTTGAACACGACAGTTTTGGGCTGTGTACTATCGAACAAACTAACATTTATACACCGTAAGGACTATTATTGCTTGCAGCGCTCAGCCGCTATAGAAACGCTTGCTAACAGATGCGGTCATTGTGTGCACGGGATTTTGTTATCAAATTGATCAGATGTAAGTGTCATCGATAATAACTATTACCTAGACTGGATTTGACGTTATCTGTCACTACATACTTAATAAGCGATGGCATGTACATTCACCAAAAGTGATAAATAAACCGGGTCGTCGGATATAAAAGGTGTAACAGAATTAGAGTATTGAATTGAAAGCTTAATACAATGACCAAAACTATTTTTTTTACAAAAAAAAACTCTTACAAAAAAAAACGTGTTGACCCAAGCATTTCTTTATGCATTTAAAATAGAGTCTTATCACCTTGAAATAAGATTGAATTTTCTTTGGCTCAATCGGCGGTGGTATGGCAAAATTCATAATTTAAAAAAAATGCAACTGCATCTGGTTAGACTGGAAGCCAATTTCTACATATAGTCTTTCACACAGTCCATCCATCGTTTTGTCTTTCCTCACTTTTATAGTCATCGACATTTACACTCAAAACTTTCCTCACAACATATTCCTCATTCTTCCGCTTCACACATCAACCCTATTTACTCACTGTCTTACCTGAAAACGTTTGCTTACAGACCAATCCAATAGAGCTCGTGTCCACAAGAAAAATACCACCAAAATGTACCTACTAGGCTAACAGAAAAAAAAAACATTTTAATCTATATAAGGCACAGTCGATCGACAAAGTAGGATGTGACGTAATGTCTGTCGATAGTAATTACGAGATCACAAGCAGCCGACCGCTGATGCAATGTTCATATAAAAAGTATGTAACTGTTTGTACGTTACCTCTTTACGTTACTTCGACCCTGGTACTTTTGATCATGACTCTCTGACATAAGGGACTTTAAACGTCTATTAAAATCTTGTAAACGCTCTCCGCAGACAGGCGCGATAGGACAGTGCGTCGCGACTCTAGAATAACAATTTATATGAAAACGTCATGGAAATTCTTTTACCAGAATCCCGTCGCTAGGTTGCGTCGTGCCTGTCTACGGGAGCCTTAATCCTCGATATACATCTTTTAGCAAGATTTCAGATCCAATCGGCCCCAACTTGCGTACGAGTCGTGAGTTAAAACCCATGCAGGTACTTTGTGTATTTAATTTCATCACCACTGTTTTTAAAAGTGTTTTTTTCCGGCATTTCGTAGAACCAAAATTTCGAAGACATGTGATATTTACCAACCAGAACTTAGCCCGCTTGGTTGATAACGGCCCACTCCCTCTCACCGAGAGCAGCCCAGTGTCTCAGCAGTGGGGACATTATAGGCTCATGAAGGCTTCAATTTACCTCCTATCAAATCTTCAAGCCTGGTAGATTTTTGTTATTAGAGGTCAAACAACCAAACAGCCCATCTGATGGCAACCGATTACCACCGTCTATGGAAATCTGCAGTACCAAAGGCATCGCTAAGGAGTTGTCATCTCAGTGACCAAGTTGAAATATATAATAAACCTGTACCTGCTTCAGCACTCATACCGTTTAATCCAGAACAAAGCCATGATGCTTGGCAGCTGAAATAACTAGCATCTTCCCAACTATGTTGGGGCCAGC